>JACEVL010003004.1:0-24464 GCA_020284085.1 Aporrectodea caliginosa
GGTTCTGGAAGTTCTATCTTTTGCGCCTCGTGTTGGGAACAGTACTCGGTGTGTTTGTGTAGCGAATCTTTTCTACTGAATCCTATTAAACATCTTTTACAATAGTGCATTGAAGTGGTAGACTTGTCTGTTTGCGCTGCCATCAATCTGTTAAAATTCTTTATCCAACAATAATGCTTCTTTTCTTCGTCAGAAATGAGTAATAAATCTACACTGAAATCGTTCTCATGCTTCGATAAATATAGTGGGAACAGGTTAACATCTTTCTCGTAACCGAAGACATTAATACTAATTTTATTATTTCTCTCAAACTTACTTATCACATTAGCATCCGCTGCTACTGGGAATTCGATGCCGGACCAATCAAGTTCCTCAGACTGCTTGATTAATTCTTTCGTAATTCTTTCTGAATCTCTCGCAACAGGGTTTAAGGCTCTCGTCACGCACCACTTGAAACATTCTTCGTCTTCGTTCTTCATATTAATAATTCCCTTTTTACTCGCTAAACATTTCGGTAGTGGAATGTAAGAACTACCTTTCAACGGTTTGTAAACAACCGTGTTGATTTCTAATTTTTGAACCGCCCTGAGTCGCCAATTACTACCACGCATCTGGAAGGAGGCCATCGACTCTATAATTTTATCTTTCGCGGTGTTATAAATTTCACTTACATCGGTGGAGTCAAGAATCATCTCAGTCCTTGAAACGAATGGAAAATCTTTGGCATCTACTTCTCCAGTCTTCATATCAACGCGCTCCATTGCGCAGGTAAGGACAAAGTTGACCTTAGTCTGACGATTTTTTAACAACAAGTCTACCGCCGGTGCTCGAACGGCGTTAAGAAATGATGTGGCATCGATACCTCGATTGTTTCATATTACCCGGGGGTAATATGAAATCGATTTCAGATTACTCCCGCCCTGTTCACATTACCCCCTCTCTGATTTATCACAAATGATAAATTCTTATGTTTACAACTAATGATAGGGGAAGGGCTTTTAATTTGGACTCCCGTGTAATGGTGTCACGACAATTCGTCTACCGACACTTCGTCTACGACACTTCGTATACAGACGTCTACAAGTGTAGGCCTATCTGTATCCATTAGGGCTAATCAACAGAGGCCGCTTTCTTATAGTTTCGCTAAGACGTGCTATATATTCTCAGGAATCCAGCTTCTAATTACTGAAAAGATTATTTTCATCAATCCAGCTTCTATTGAATGGAAACTAAGTTTCATCCATGCATCGAGCTTGGTATCCAGCTTCTTTTACAGGGAAAATTACTTCGATCAATCCAGCTTCTATTTCAACACAGGAATGTTTTCATCAATCCCACTTCCATTTCGGGACACAGTTTTTTCATCAATCCAGCTTCCATTTTAAAGTGACAATATCAAATAACTTTGTAGACGAAATGTCGGTAGACGAAGTGTCTGTAGATGAAGTGTCGTAGACGAAAAGTCTGTAGACGAGTTGTCGCGGAACCCCGTGTAATACGTACCATGACTGGTATAACATAACATAACATAACAATGGGTTTTAAGTGGTTCAGAAGACGTTTAGTCTGTGTTAGAACCACTGCAATTAACCTGGAACATGATTATTTACTCAATTTTCTTCTAAAGCTTCTTCTCCACTGCAGCTGTTCTTTCTTCGTGGAAGCCTCTTCAACCTGATGCCATCCGTCAACTCATAATGGACTCTTCTTTGAAGTCTTGCGAACTTGACTTACTTCCTCCATTCTTAGTTAAGGAATTTTTAGATGAACTTGTTCCGTTTTTGGTAATTCTATGTAACTCTTCGCTGGCCCAGGGCTATGTACCTGCATTGCATAAAAGGGCTGTGGTTTTCCCTTCCATCAAGCGACAAGGTCTTGACCCTGGCTCCCCTTCAAATTACTGCCCTATCTCAAACTTGTCTTTCCTCTCGAAGCTTCTTGAGAAATGTGTGTCTGTACAACTGGTTCACTACCTTGACCTACACTCTCTAATGCCTCCTCTTCAGTCCGGATTTAGGAAATTTCACTCGACAGAATCTCTTATGGTGATTCTTCTGGCTGATGTATTTCATGCCGTTGATCCTGGCCATGTCACTCTACTTTCCCTCTATGACATTAGTGCCGCTTTCGACACTGTTGATCACACCATCCTTCTTGACCAGCTCTCTAACTCATTTGGGATTACTGATTCTGCTCTTCTCTGGTTCCGCTCATTTCTTTCTGATCGCTCTGTCTCGGTAGTTTTTGGTCCCACCCGCTCTGCTTGGGTCCCCCTCTCTTACGGCTTACCTCAGGGCTCGGTTCTTGCTCCCCTTCTGTTTGTCCTATATACTTCGGATCTGGCTGGGGTCCTTGGTCCACTGGGTGTCCTGTCCCACCAATATGCTGATGACACGCAGGCTTACCTTCATGGACCTGCAGACACAGCTGCTGTTATGGTCGAGCGTATTCTAGAGGCTTCAGCTGCTCTTGACCGATGGTTATCCTCAAATCGCCTCCGTCTTAACCAAAGATCAACTCGGAACTTCTACAGCGCCCACAAAAGCGAAGTCGCGGGAACCAGCTTATTCACAGGCGCTCAATAAAATCAAAATCGATAGGCAGGGGTCAAAATCCAGAGAGTCAGACAGGCAGGCGGCTAAGGTGGATGGTGTTTGGTGTTCAGACGGCGAGGTAGGCAGGGAGAAGTGTTGGATTCAGGATAGGATTAACCAAGACAAGACTCAGTACATATGGCTCGGTAGTCGTGCCCAGCTTACCAAGATTAATGCTGACTCCTTTCGTCTTCGGTTTCCAGATATGCACTTCTCTTCCTCTGTCCGTGTTCTTGGATTCATTCTTGATCCTGTCCTCTCTCTGTCTGATCACGTAAATAGTGTCTCTCGTTCCTGCTTCTACTACCTACGCCAACTCCGTGCCATCCGCCAATCACTACCACTGCACACTATCACGACTTTGGTCCATGCATTGATCTGTTTCAGGATTGATTATGGGAATGCGGTGTACATTGGTCTCTCCTCTACAAATACATCTAAACTTCAGTCCATTCTAAACGCTGCCGCCCGCCTCATAGGGGGCATTGCAAAGTTTGACCATATCTCCTATTTTATCCGTGACTCCCTTCACTGGCTCCCCATCCGCCAGCGCATCCAATTCAAGGTCTGTTCCCTCATGCGAAGCTGTCTTGCTGGCTCTGCTCCTCACTATCTTAGGGCCTTTTGTACCCCAGTATCTTCTCTGCACAGTCGTTCCTCCCTTCGGTCCTCGGCCCGTGGTTACTTGGTTGTCCCGCGGGTGCGTACTTCTACGGCCCAGTCTAGGAGTTTCGCTATTGTTGGTCCCAATAGCTGGAACCAGTTACCTCAGTCCCTCAGGACTGACCTTTTTCTATTTCTTTTGACCAGTTTCGCAAGCGCCTGAAAACCTCCCTTTACCAGTGAAGAGACTGGCTCGGGTCGGGAGCGCCTCTGTTTTGAGTGGCGCTATATAAATGCTTGATTACGATTACGAAAAGCTGTGATAGTGTCCACTGAGACAGTACTATCATCCAAACTATTCCACAAATCTACAACTCTTGCACTGAAGAATTTCTGCCCTAATGTCCCTTTTGGTTTCTTAAATAATTTATACCTATGTCCCCGAGTTGCCTTGTTTGGTGCTAATTCAAAAAACTTCTCCTTCTGCACTGCCTCCTTTCCAGTAATAATCTTGTAGGCTTCAATTAGGTCTCCTCTGCTCCTCCTTCTCTCCAATGTTGTTAGTCCACACCTTTTCAACCTTTCTTCATATCCCAAATCCTTGTAGCCCCAAATCATTTTTGTAGCTCTTCTTTGCACCTTCTCCAGCTTTTCCATGTCCTGTTTCAGGTAGGGACTCCATACCTGGATGCAGTATTCCAACTGAGGCCTAACCAGTGATTTGTATAACCTCAATATTGTATCCTTGTCTCGGGTGACTATTGTCCTTCTTATCATGCCTAAAGTCGAGTTAGCCTTTTTTGATGCTTCAGCACATTGCCTTGAGGGTTTTGCACTCTTGTGCATAATCACTCCCAAGTCCCTTTCTTCCTCACTCACTTTCAACACCATACCCCCCATTTCATATGAAAACTCGCTGTTTCTCTTCCCCATATGCATCACTGAGCACTTTTCCACATTAAAGAGCATCTGCCAGTCCTGTGACCATCTGAACATTCTTCTTAGATCTTCCCGTAGTATCTCCGCTTCTTTTTCATTTCCCACTGCTCTACATAGTTTGGTATCATCTGCAAATTTAGAAATTTTAGATAAAATCCCATCATCTATGTCATTAATAAAAAGTACGAACAGCAATGGCCCAAGCACTGATCCTTGTGGCACTCCACTTAGCACTGTCGTCCAGCTAGAATGTTTGTCACCTATGCCCACCTTTTGTCTTCTTCCTGATAGCCAGCTTTGAATCCATGCTAGTACCTGCCCTCTAATCCCGCATGCTTGCAACTTCTTGGCCAGTCTTTTATGAGGTACTTTGTCAAATGCCTTGGCAAAATCTAAGTAAATTACATCTACAGGCTTTCCCTCATCTATCCTCTCATAGACTTCCTCAAAGAGTTCCAAAAGATTTGTCAAACACGAGCGACCTCTAATTGCTAAATCCGTGTTGACTGCCCTTAATAATATTATGCTCATTCAAGTGTTCCACTATATTATCCTTAACAATTCTCTCCATGACCTTACACACCGTGTTGACTGGTTAAACTGATTCAAGTGGTCCACTATATTAGTTAACAATTCTCTCCACCTTACACACAACACTGGTTAAACTGACTGGTCTGTAGTTACATGGTTCACTTCCTTTTTTAAACAATGGCACTACAAGAGCATCTCTCCATTCCTGTGGTACATCTCCAGTCTGTATCGATTTATTAAAGATCTGTGCTAATGCCTCTCCAATTTCTTCCCTCACTTCATGTAAGAATTTAGGATGTAGTTCATCTATTCCTGGACTCTTGTCAGTTTTTAACCTTTTCAGCTGTTCCACCACATTTTCCTTAGTGAACATTATCTGTGTTAGTCCTTGACCACCACTGTCTAAAAATGCTTGGTTGGGCTCAGGGATGTTTCCTAATTCCTCCAATGTAAACACTGAGCTGAAATATTTATTAAGCGTTTCAGCAGCTTCCACATCATCCACAATAACTTCTCCATTCTCCTCTTCCTTTTTCAATGGCCCTACCCTTTCTTTCCTTTTCTGCTTGCTTCTAACATAGTTGTAGAAACTCTTGCTGTCTTCTTTTACATTTCTTGATAACTTCTCCTCAAAGCTTTTTATTGCTTTCCTGTTTGCATTATTGCATATGTTTCTTTTATTCACATACTTTGCTTTTGATTTCTCAAGTCTTACAACATAGTCACAGTCCAGTCCATTCTTTCTTTCCTTCTTCAACTGCTGAAAATTCTTCCAAGCTTTGTTCTTTGCCCTTCTCTTTCTTTGAACCTCGCGTGTTACCCATGGCCTCTTCTTGTTGGTCCTTTTGTGCTTGGGTATGTTCTCCTCAATAATCTCTTTCATAACTTCATTAAACTTCTTCCAAGCATCGTTCACTCCCAAACCCCTTACTGCAGATTCCAAATTCTTTTCCTTCAGTCTTTCCCTCACTAATTCATAGTCCGCCTTAAAGAAGTTGGGTCTTTTCACATACGCTTTGACTTCCTGGGTTTGCTCCATGACTAATTCCCATCTGACAACCTGATGATCACTAGTGCTAAAATGCTCCCCCACACTCATATTTTCTACCATATTTTCCTCAGTTGTTATGACTAGGTCCAAAATGTTGTCTCCTCTGGTTGGCTCCATAACATGCTGTTGCATAAAGCTGGCATCAATAAAATCCAAGAATATCCTATCTTTTTCTCTCTCTCCTTCCAGTTTTTCCCAATCAATATGGTAGTTGAAGTCTCCCATGATCACGGATGTTTCCTTATTAGCCAATTCCAGGAGTTTGCACATCCCTTGATCAGCTTCTTCGGTGGCATCTGGTACCCTGTAGCAAACTCCCACCAGTATCTTAGACCTGTTTATTTGAATTTCACACCAGATGCTCTCCTTGAAGGTCTCATTGTTCATATCCCATCTCTCCACTGCATTAATATTGCTCTTAACATATAGCAAAACCCCTCCAGCCCCATGTTCCACTGATTTCTGGTTAGCTCTGTCCTTTCTAAATAATCTGTATCCATCTAGAGCTAGTTCGCTATCTGTGATTTCCGGTTTTGTCCATGACTCTGCTATTCCAATTATGTCGGGTGACTCGTTATCTGCATACAATTCCAGTTCTGCTCGTTTTGTGATACTTACAATACTCCTCACATTTGCAAACATACACTTTAGCATTTTCCTACCTTCAGTTTCCTTATATTTCCTGTCTTCACTACTGCACGTTTTCTTTTTTCTTGGCTTTTTGTCTTTATTTGTGTGACAGTTAGTGAGTCTTTTTACTGCACTAACCGTCTTCCCACCAAGTTTAAAGTCTTCATCATGATGTATAGTTGTCTTGCAACCATGTCCGCACCTCGAGCATTCAGATGTAGTCCATCTCTCCCCAAGTAGCCGCCTTTCCAAGGATTGAATTCCACATCGTAGTATCTAATCATTTCTTCCTCGCACAGTTTCTTCAGTCTCCTGTTTACCTCAACTCTCTTGCTGTCTAACGCCTCGCTCAGGTCCTGCCTTGGCAAAATACCCATTACCACAACTTGCCCCTTTTATGGGCATTTCATTTTCCTACTAGGCCTACTCTCATTGATTGTTATTACAAGTAATTAAGTAGACTATTACAAGTACTCTTACACTTGTTAGGCCTATAAGTAATTAATCCATTTAAATGTAAACGTTTCAATATTTGAGTTCAAATTAATTGATTGCAATTAATTGATAATTGCATTTCAATTTTTATTCATGTATTTAATAGCAAGGCTATTGTGCTGTTTTCAGTGCCCGATTTTTTATTTATTTTTATATTTCAATAGCTACAGTCCTGCAGTTTCTTTTCTTTGTGGTTCAAGTATGTCATTTCTATGTTATAGGCCTATAGTTAGCCGAACTAGGTCAATGTTTTAGGTTTCTTCCAGTACTTTTTAAAATCCCGAATAGTAGTCCGTTTTACACAACTATGTGTGTAATAATTATGGACCACTTTTTAATTTTTTTAAATTCCTGCAAATTGGCAAAGCAACTAAGACATCTTTCACCATGTCACAATAATTCTTAAACTCAATCTATATAAAGTAGTAATAATTTTCTTTACTTAGGCTTAGGCCTATTATATGAAGTCGGAGAAAATCGCTTTTTCCCTTAGGGGGACCATAATAGAAGCCCTTACCCTACTTTTATTGAATGAAACACATGAAACATACACGGTTGAAAGCTAGTCTTAAAATTTTTTTTAAATGTCACAGAAATGTTAATTGTATTAAACCACTCATATCAGACAACTACGATATGCATGTCAGATGCCAAATTTCACGAGAGCACAACAGGTTGTAATATAATTCACATGAATTATATTACAAGCATTCATGGCTAGTGGGTATCTAAAGAAAATAGTAGAGACAGTTAATTTGTGTTTATGCATGAAATAATTATCTAAATAAACAAAAATAAATGAATGTTTTGAGGGGGTAATCTGAAATCGTAGGGGGTAGGATGAAATCGCCTTCAAGCTACCCCCAGGGGTAACTTGAAATCGATTTCATCCTACCCCCCGGTAATCTGAGTGCGATTTCAAGTTACCGGGGGGTAAGGTGAATGGGGGTAATCTGAAATCGCTACACCGGTGCTCGAACGGCGTTAAGAAATGATGTGGCATCGATACCGTTAGCCCCCTCTACCGTGTATTGTTTCGTGTAGCCTTTGATGGCTGAAGCCGTCTCTCTAATTTTATGCGTCTTCGTTTGAATTTCAGCGAATATAGAATTCACTTTGGCTTTCAGAGCTTCTAACTTTTCATTCACCTTTTTCATTGGTTCTTTAGGTATATACCCTTCGATCCACTTTGCGAATGTATTAATCGCTGATTTTGTCTTATCGAATATTTTTCGTACTGTCGTAGCTGGCATAGGTTGTAGTGCCGGAATTCCAATATCAGGAACGGGTGCGTCAAGCAAACTAACGTTAGGTGAGATTGAGGGTACGCTGCAGGCTTCAATTTTAGCAATCAACTCCGCTTTCCGCAGTCTCGTATACCCAACCAAGCCGCTCTGCTTGGCGATTTTTCTTAATTCAATAACAGTTTTCTTCGTGTAATCCATTTTATATACAGAAGTTATTTCTTTAAACCCTTTCGTGAAAATATGTTCACTCATTTTATAAACACTCACGGCCTTTTAGCACCGGGGAACTGCTGACTCATCGAAACTGTTGGAAATTACCTCAACGTTCAACTCATAAGGAGCACAGGTGGAGTTTTTTTAACCGAGGCGACGGTTTCGATGAAAATGCTGACTCGCTGGAAACTTCGGGGGACGCGCGGACGTAATTGAGCGCCGCGAACTCGTAAGTAGTTATGTTTGTAGACCTATAGGACTAGTGTTTGGCCTAGAGTTTAGGTTCGTGCATGGCGAAGGTGAGTGATTTAGACCAAGGATTAGGTTCGTGCATGGCGAAAATGGGTGATCTAGACCTAACATAGGTTCGTATATGCTGATTTGGACCTATGTTAGGTCCGTGTATGACGATTTGGACCTATGTTAGGTTGAATGCGCCAGTTTGCTACAAATACTACTACTGACCCTAACCGATTACGGCGCGTAACAGCGAGGCATAACCTCAACGTAACCGTTTCTTGTAGTCGTGAGGGTCGGTTTAGGGTCAGCAATTGGGGTTAGTGTCGTTATTAGAAGACAGATATTAACTGTCGCGAACACATTCCTGTAGGCCTACAGGGGTCTCGTCTAGTTATAATTAAAAGATTTTTTGGTGGTCGTAAAACCGACAAGTACCCAAAATTTAGATAACAAGACTTCAAATGATTTCGGTGTAAAGATAGGTGAGATAAATAAACAGAATTACAAGCAGACTTTGAACAGTAAGGCAGTGAGTCCATTACCTAAGAGTACAATCAGTTTGAAAAGTGTGATTGTGTGTGAAATAAGCTAACAAGGAAATCGAATAGGAAAAGTTTTTGCCTAGTTTCTGCAAGTAAGTTGCGTTCATTTGCCATTGACAAAGCGCACATGCATCAATTTTTGTTACAGCGATTACATACAAATTTTAATAGAGCACATCATTTAGACACGCATCCACCGCTAAATATAACTAAATCGACCGACAAAAGTGCATTGAAAGGTTAAACAATGTGTAAACAATGTGTAATATGGAAGATTGCCCTCTCTAGCAGAGAGAGAGAGTAGACTGCTTGTCCTAACGAAGATATGACAAGAGCTGATGAATGTAATGGATGGGAAACTGAGATTTCTGGAAGAGCTTCCTGTGTGCTCGAGCAATCAACACTTCTGCAGTATAGCTCTTCAAACATATTTGCCATTTGCGCACCTTTTTCAGAGCTGCCGTAACATGCAATATCATGTAAGGTCAGAAATTCGGTATTAGGCAGGTAATTGTCAAGCGTTATTTGTTGACAGAACAATCGCTTAAAACATGCCAGTGATGTAGTCGAGTCCACCTAAGCCGAGTCCGAGTCAAGTCCGAGTCCACCTAAGCCGAGTCCGAGTCGAGTCCGAGTCCAGAGCTGCTCGAGTCCGAGTCCAAGTCCGAGTCACAAGAGATCGAGTCCAAGTCCGAGTCCAAGTCCTTCAAAACCAAAATACACTGAAACACGCAATATAAATGGCATAGAAAAGTAGCAGCACAATTTATGCTGAAAGAATTAATGGAGTTTTACCAATGCTTAATCAACGTCATTAATAATTTGTCATCTGCACGATAACAGTAAAAAGTACAACTCATTGTGTGCATTCAGTGTAGATTGTCTTGTAAAGTTTGACGTTGTGTCAACTTTTCAACTATAGTTGGAGTCGTACAGCAATGACTGCAAGTTGCCTTATGCTGCTTAACACCGGTTTTCGGATGGTTGAAAATAACGTAGATTTTATAATAGGCATACGGTACAATTTTTAACTTCGAGACCTCAGCCATAATTTTAATTACACGAATAATTGAAGACTTACGCTTTCCGAAACTGTTATCAGATAGGCCTGATGCATGAGTAATTGAGTATGTTTGATCATCAGTCGATGCCAACTTTATTCCATGGGCAGGATGGGGCCGGGTGGGTCAGTATGAAACAGCTCTTTCAGGGTATCCGTTTGATAGCGAGCGCAGATGTTGCAGCGTGAAACCAGCTCCTTAACGGCCGCGGTGATGTCGAGGTAATACACGGGGAATGGGGGGGGGGGTGACGGCCTCTTGGGCCCGTCTGTTGCACCCATTAACTCCGATGTGGCTGGAGGCGCCGAAGAATATCGTCCCTGGCTGGGTGGGGTATGATCACCCGATGCCTGTTCAAAGCTCCTTGATATCTAATGCGCTCTTTAGTTTAGAACACCCATTTTGAAAGTGTAAGTAAGCAAGGCCTAGAAGTTATATTTTATCGCGAGACAAAATTGTGACTCGGAAACCGAGTCAGCGAGTCAAATTCGAGTCCAGGGCCTTCGAGTCCGAGTCCAAGTCCGAGTCATGAACATCCGAGTCCAAGTCCGAGTCCGAGTCCACAAAAAATCGGTCTCGAGTCGGACTCGAGTCCTTGACCGGACTCGAGTCCTACATCACTGAAACATGCAGGACATTCCAGTTCGCCTACCGCAAGTTTATCATTTAAATGAATTGGACAAGTATTTGTAATACGGGGAGTGAAAGAAAAGATTAAGCGAAGAGAGGTTGAAGCCTTAGCAATGATCAACTGCCTTATCGAAAACAGAGTTAAGCGTAAAGATGAAACTATAGTTCGATGGATCAAGTAGTTGGTTAACCGATTAGATCATTAGAGGCTTCAGTGAGAGACGTTGCAATGACCTCCAGTCGAGGAGACGATTAAGTTCAAATTCAAGATCCTCTTCGTGGGAAGAGTTTCTATAATTGGTGGGTTAGGGTGGTCCTTATTTTGCAACTTTCAAAATTCCACCGTCCCACCCTCCAAATAGGTTTTCCCTTGGTAGAAACAAATTTGTATAAAATTTCTTTAATATTGGTCAATGTTTAGGGTATGCTCAATCCACTTGAAATGTTTGCTTATTTCCTGCAATTACACAAACAAAAGGCTTCCGATATGACACGATCAATCATTCGAATGCAGTGCAGTAGTGTAAATGGTCAAGCACAATAGCGCATTCTACTATGTGTAGTTCATAGTACAGATCCATTCTGCTCTATGAGTCCAGTCCCAGCAGTGTGGTACGAAGTAGAAGCGAGACCCTGGAGGACAGTGGCATTGTGGCTGTCGTGGTACAGCTTGCGGTGTTCCTTGATGACAGAAAGAGCAAATTGAGCTGCCCCTCATCTTTTGTCAGCAAATCATTTTATTCTTGCATCAGTGCCACTCCTCGTTCTGCAGTATCGTCAACAACACGAAGCTTGAACACCATCTTCTGCTTGAGGATAGTCTGGATTTGTCAGCAAGACCTCCGGGTTGACTTACAGAAAAAAATCTGGCAGGTCAAGATTCTTGAAGATATTACGCGTGTTTGCGTGTTCGCGGTCTCAAATCACATAATCTTAATTCTGGAACCTTGGACTGGTCCAGAGAAATAAGGTTCGGAGGATCCTCCTTTCCTTCCTGACTGAGTCCTTCCACCATTGTTTTTACTCGACTACATTGGTCAAAGAAGGCTTATGCTATCAGCTATTAAGATACCAAAGCTGCCCACACTACTTCAGAACACCCTTGGATGCTGGCGATGTCAAATGTCGTGAGTAGTTTCAATTGTTTCAAGTCACCAGTAGGAGCTGCAATGGGTAGCAGGGAGAGGAACCAGGGCTTTATATACACCCCGCCACCAAAGACTCAGAAATGTTCAAGATCTCGTGCTTCTCGTTTCCTCAGTTTGAAGGCTGAATCTCTGAACAGGAAGATCTTAAGCGTATTTATTAATCTCACCATGAATCGGGCATGGGGTTGGCACCCGGTTTCATGAAGGAAACTCTGGGAGGTGGAAAGTCCATGACCTCAGCCGAAATAACACAGAGTGCATCTGCAATGACCGGAACTTCCACGCCAGGCTTGTAATCAGTGGTTAAAGTGGTTTGGGTGAGCAGTGGGAACTCCAAATTTTGAGTTGACTCGATAGTAGACAGGGCCATCCTCCAGCAACGCAACGAATCGATTATAACATTTCAGAAACCAATAGCATTAATATATTAATTATATATTATATATATATATATATATATAAACTTAATAAGTAATGGTATTAAATTTTAAGTAGCTACAAAATTCTACTAGAAAAAAGCAGAGGCATTTCAATTCAGTCTATGATGGGCATTACACATGAAAAAACTTTCATACTGGCCCTCAATGTAACTACCAAAATAAATGCAATAATTTCACAAAGCAAAACTAATGCCATAACTTATTAACTGAATAGTTGCAGTCACAAAAATGCATTCACAGCATTCTAAGAAAAAATACAAAGGACTTCTGATTCAGTAAGTGATGTGCAATTATAAACAAGAAACATTGCAGGTTATCCTTCTGATTGTAAATTTAAAATATCCAGACACAATCTAGTATACCAAAAGCTAATAATGTTATCTTTTTGTATCACGCAGTCAGATAAATTTAGAAAGAAAACTGAAAGAAATTTGATTCAGTCAATGAATCAATGATGACAGAAAGAAATCTTGACTGAACAGTCTGAATGGTGAACCACCTGATCAACAACAAACAAGGACCTTATAGGTACAAAAACTGAACTGGGTGATCCCGTGTCATATTACGAAATTTGCAACTTATGATTGACAGGACCGACTCAGATTTACGTGAAATTTGGCCCACTTGTTGGGCCACATCAGACATGTATAAACCCAACAAGTGGGTGCATCTACAGGCAGACAGGCTTCAACATAGTAATGTCCACTGGACTCTTTCTCTAGCTGCAAATACTTCTGTTTGTCTTATCAAGAGGTGATGAGCAACAGGAAGAGTGATGTCAGCTTTAGGTCTATGTAATGTCAAGGACGCATCAGCTAAGTCGTCCAGGGCATCATACATGAGTTTGAGTCATAAATTGTTTGAATGAAAACAGGGTTTAGTCAGTTTCTTGACCATTCCGAAAAAAATGGTTGCTCTGAATCAGGTGATATGACATGACTGAAAAAATACAAATACAACTTAATTATAATATCATGAATGCCGAACCATCATGAATCATGATCACCCTGACTATTAAAGATAAAAGAATGAAAATACAATGCAGGCTTGTGCACAGGGAATAACAGCTAACCTATTGTTCTACAAACCTATACAAATTAGATTTAGATATGCAGACAAATAAAAAAATATTTTGACAAAAGAACAAAAATTACAAATAATATTAAACTAAATACAGGCAGCCGATACTAAAAGTTTTCAGAGTAGGCTACAATCAATTAGTTAGGCCTACATAAAATTCATAGGTATTTTAAAAACAAGGCTCCACTGTGAGGAAGAATTGAAGAGCCTCGTCCGTAGGTAAGTTTGTGGTTGACACCCTAAAACCTATGAAGTCTTACACTTTTGACAGATTTTAATATTAAGCACCATCCACCAACGTTTTATCAAATTAGAAATCGCATACATTCTAATTTCCAAAATCTAAGCCACTAATGTAAAAGCTAGAGCATGTTCTTCCCGGCGGCAGGCCTACCCGTAGACCGCTCCCGCTACGTTCATGCGTGGTTCTGTTCAGTGGTCATGAACCGTGGTTGGACCGTTTGACCCTGTGACGTTGCTGAGAAGATTTTGTACAGCTAAACTAATTTTGTACTCACGTCTTCAATTTGTGTGCATGAATCTCAGCCTGCAGCGCCATTCCAAAATTTTGATTTTGGAGGCTGGTTGATTGCATCATTGCTTGCCTTTCATGGCAATAAATACATTTTCATTCTGATTGAAATTTAAAACTGGTAATTATCTGCCGTCTACGGTCTACTACCGTCTACTACCGTCTTAGTCCCTCTATCTATTCAACACCTAAATTTCAATCTATTGAATCTATTCATATCTGGTTGTTCACACGTGGAGAACCAAACCCAAAAGAAAGAGATTAACACGCGACGCGCTAACGACGGTTCTAGCCCCACTAGGCATGTGCACCCGCTACTGTGCCAGGCTAGCCTGGCACAGTAGCGGGCGCCTGGTGGGGCTAGAACCGTTGGGGCCTGGTGGGGCTAGAAACGGTGGGGCCTGGTGGGGCTAGAAACGGTGGGGTCGCCCAGCAATTTCACCCAATGACTTCCGATTTAATTCGGTCGTTAATCAAGTCCTGCGAGAGATGTTTAGGGGCCTAAACAAGCGGACTGCGGACACACTATGCTGGAATAGTTATTTATAGAAGCAATGAGAGTTCTGACTCAGATGTCGTTACCGAGCGTCGTGGGGGAACGTTCCGAAGAAGAATTTTACTGGAACGCATGCGTTCCCAGGGTTCCATTGCATTGTGAGCAGTGGGAACGCAAGCAAAGAATTTCGAGAGCAGTGGGAACGCCGTTCCCACGCGTTCCCACCCACTTTAACCCCTGCTTGTAATCTGTAACAACAACATTGTGCCACTGTGGTGCTGAAGGCTTCCTCCAAAAGAATTTCATGGGTATGATGCTTGCATGCCAAGTATAGCACTTTTCTCTCCAGCAGCTTCTCTACCAAAACGCAAGCTCCTTTCTTTCGTTCTGTCACTTCTGTGTTGCTGGAAGTTGTCAAAGCAAAGTCCTTCGATGCAATCCTAAACGCCCTCAATCATTGCATATGCCACTGCATAATTTTATTATGTCATTGCGTGACCGGTTCCGGAAGACAGCCTCGGTACAGACAGGAGTTGTTTCAATGCCAGATCCTGGAAAAATGACTGGTAATCGGTCCACTTTCTCGTCTCCTGTAGTCTCTATCTTAGAAAACTGGTATAGCAAACCACTGGTTAAACTGCGCTGAGACAGCTGATTTTTATACTGCTTTTCAGTGGCATCTGGTGTGAGACAGAGGAGTGTTTATAACTCTCCTTTAACATTATTCATTAATTTGATTGTTGTACGACTGCATCAACTTGATATACGATATCACATCAAAACGCTATTTATTGGCTGCCTGCTCTACGCACCTACAACCCGTTGCATTGTAATGGTTAAAATATCTGACACGTTGCAATGCATTTCCAATGGAGTACCGTAGTTAATAGCTAGTTATTCGTTATCAAAAAGGTTTTAATTATCAATTATCAAGCTATTTCAGCAAGAAAAGACAAAGATATGAAAAATTGAATAGAATGCACTTTACATCTGAGTATATAGTATATTCCCTAGCCTTGAGCTCCATGTAGGCCTACTTATTGGGACAGAAACTTTTTAACAATTGACAATTTCGCATAGTTATTTTTGCATAGCATCACAAAGAGGTGGATTGAGCATACCCTAAATGTGCACCAATCACAACCATTTCTGGCAGCAACAAGTTTCTACTGGAAGAGTATCAGATGAGAGGGTGGGAGCCAGTAAATGATTAAACAAAATTTTTCTCATGTTGCTAAGAACCACCCTATGGTGGGGCTAAAAATGCATTAGAGCGCTCTTCGTTCCTGTCTCCATCCAGCTTGGTCGATGTTCGTTTCGTTCATCGGCATGTGTGGAGATTTGAAGGTTCCGCTCTCCCGTAGGCCTACGATGGTGCGGAGTATGTTGCTTTTTCTTGCATTGGACAATTCTTCGGGAAGATGTCTTGACTGTGTCGTTATCATAATGCAAATAGCGTCAGTCGATGACTGCATCAAGTGAGATCACAAAAGAGCCTACGATGTTCTTAAACTATTTACTTTGGTATATAAAAATAATAGTACACAATCTTACCATTGTACTTGACGCGGCTTTCTTCTTTTCATCTTTTCCAATCAGATGTGCTTTTTTAAAAGAAACATTGAAGAAAATCATATTGTTTTCATCATAAAATGTGCTCTACATTTCTTGTGCTCTAAACAGGTAGTTTGGTACATCATTCGCTAAATACTTTTGAATTTACAAAATCACTTGATTTTTAATGAATAAGTGGATGTTACAACTAGCCACGTGGTCTATTAGCAACGAACAGCACACGTGTGAGATCCAATATTTCAAAATTGCACCTCAAAGTTTAATATAATCATACCAGAAAGATGCAAAATTCGTGCCAATGAAAATGATAACAGTTAGCCTACAGACGTTAGAGGCAAATAATAATATATCAATCAGTTGATAAATTGAAATGTCGAAAGAGAGTCGAACGATTTGGCTATAATATTTTGCGCCTCTTAAAATGCACTGAAAGGATTCTTTCTAGGTAGATATCTATGAAACCTAAAACCCGAGTTCTAATGCACAAGAAGGCTTGTGTAGAGTTTAACACTTTATTTATACTGTTTAATAACAAATCGTGTGCACCAACGACCTCTTATATATAACTAGACAGAGCTTTCTGTGTTGAGCTGCCCAGTGACGTTGAAGCAACCGTTGGAAAGAACAGGAAACAGGAAAAGAGCAGGCGTACATCATACGGTACATGGTATGCGCGCCTACATACAGATGTCGATGCGCAATCATTCGTCAATCTGATACTAACATGGCCGCCAGCGAGGCTTCAGCAAAAACCACGTGATCCCAACGGCCTGGTGTGCACCAACACGTTCCAGTTCTTATCTGTCTGTTTCCGGGTTGCTTCGCCTCTTATCGTTCACTGTCATTTTATAGCGCATTTCCACAGTATCCTTAAACACTACATCCTTCCCCTTAAAATAAAGCCTTAACTGACTGAACGTTTGCTGGGCTAGTTCAGTTCAGTTCAGTTAAGGTCAGTTTATTGTTCCCAACGATAAGAGACAACATACCAAACATAAACGATTAAACACAACTCTATCATAGTTAAAAGGTACAACATGTTTGAGTAATGGAGATAAATGATCAAAGAAGAATATAACCAATTAAACAGTAGGTCAACATGAGATACAAAAAAGCTAACAAATTAAAGTGACGTGGGAGCAATAGGCACCCCAAAGGGACGAGGGCCGCTAAGATGATACAGCAGAATAATTAAAAGATGACGGAAGTTATTGATAATCAGAATAAGGGGAATACTGACTTGTGTAATTAGAGGCGGTAAATAAAAAGAAAAAAAGGTATACAATAATGAATATAATCTTAACTAAAAACTATTGTGTGTGTGCTCGTAGCAAACGCTTAAACCAGGGAAGGGTGTTGCAGGTATGGATACTTGGAGGTAGGTTATTCCAGAGTAGAGGGCCTTGATGCTTGATGGATAGTTTACGGGTGTTTGTTCTTACGAGTATTAGTTTGTAGTCCTGTTTACTTCTTGTATGGGTGGTAAGTTGGATGGGGAGAAAGTAGTCAATGAATGCAGGTGGTAAAAGTTTATTATGGTATTTATACATAAATTCACAAGTTTGAGTGAAGTTTATTTGTGTAATAGTTAGGAGCTTGAGCTCTTGATTTAGAGGTTGTGTATGTGAGTTTACAGTAGATTTGGTTATAATTCTAAGTGCTTTTTTGTGCTATTTTTAATTTGTTTAGGTGGGAGGAATAATTGGAGGTCCAGATAAGATTACAATAGGTGAAATATGGATAAATGAGTGTATAGTATAGGTTGCTCAGTATCTGAGACGGTAGCAAATAAGATATACGGTTAAGGATGCCAATACTTTTTTTTATTTTTTTTATTAATTTCATCAATATGTAGGTAGTAGTATTAGGCCGTTTTCAACTCAGTCTAGCGCTTCATAAGTCATCTATTTATCATGGTAGGCCTTTAAACCCAAACGGTGGTCTTCCCAACGATTTACCATCAATACACCACAGTTTGGGGCCAAGATCGATTTTGAGTCCGAGACATTTTCCTAGGTAAGTAAAGAAGAGTCTGGGGTAGGCTGATGCTAAATAAAAACAGTCTATCTGCTCGAGGCCGTTATTTCTAAAACAGTCAGCTCGAGCTAATGTTTGAAAGGTTCAAAGACGATGAGAAAGATGGAAAAAATACGATATTTATTCTCTTTTCTTGGGTAATAGTAAAGGAAAAAAGGGGGTGCAAGCGCTTATAGTTTTTTTTAATTTCTTAAATATCGGGTCGTGGGCGTTAGGGGTTCTGTAAAAGCCTTGGAATCAGTCCAGCATACACAGTTCCATGTCAAGGTCACGGTGATTCTGAAGCCGCCAGTTGCTTTATAAAATCCGCTCGTGCCTTTTCGCGACCTTTGTTGGTCAATTCTTTTTTTAAGCCTTCGCTGATGGAACCTTCAGAACTTACAGATTTAGACCGGATCTCATCTTTCATGACTTGATATTTTTCAATCTCTTCAAGAATCAACTTGTACTCATCGTCGCTTATAAGATTGTCTTCCAGGGATTTTAAGACATGGCTGTGTATGGTATCGAGTTTACTGCTAGCCAGCACTCGTATGGCTTCGTGTTTTGCCGCTTTGCCGAACATCTTCGACCGATGGCGACTCCAGCAACATCGAACAAACTGGACAACACAGCAAAATCCTCAAGAATTATTCCTGGTACTAGCCCAACTCCTGTTGCCAGCAAGGCTGCTCCTCCCGCACCCGCGCCTAGACCGAAAACTGCACTCGAGGCTGAAGCACCGTTAATCATATTAACAGCTCTGCTGTATTTTTTAAAAAGAGCGCTTCGGAATTCAACTTCAGATCGAAGGAAAGCTTCGACTTTACCGATTTTCTGCAGGCGAAAGTTCTGTGGTTCCATTTCAGACGGGTCCAAACTTTCTGGCGACTTTTCATCCGAAATTGTCGAGACAGCTAGACTTGGATACAGCGACATAGTTATTATAATTCTTCTAACAGTAGTGTTATATTTAACTCAACATCCGGAGTTTTTACCGTACCTCTTTTTTAGCCTCAACTTGAAAACTCGTTTGGCTCGGAATACAAATTATCCTAGTCGCATTAAACTGTGAGCTGGAAATGTCAACTAGCCAATCAATGATACCAACTGAGGCATCCCCGTTACTTGCGCCCGATATAGTAAGTTTCCAGAAACCACAGTCTACTGTAACGGTCTCAGCTGCGGTCTGTAAAGTGATGCAAAGAAATCGTGCGGCTGTTATTGGAAGATTCCTATACACCTTTGTGGCCAGTGTACCGGTTGCCGTGTAAATGTCGCGGGTGTAGTAGTCCTTTGACACAAAATCGATGTGTTCCTGAGGCACAGCGGCCAACATTGCTGAGGTTGCTTTTGCGACAGTATATCCCCAGTTGGTTAGACCAACAATATCTTCGAGGTTGTATTTTTGCATATTTGTTTCCCCATTTTGTCTGAGATATCCTCGGATTTTATGGTGTGAGTCAGCCATCGTGCTCTTTTATACTATTAATCCCCATCTTTAAAATATGTGAAGATCTGAAAGTGGTGAACCGAGGATCGTTGGTTATGGGCATTATAAATAGGCAAGACCACGTTCGTAAGCCTGTATATTCTATATGCAGTGATGGAGTTGATGTCAAGGTCATACGTTTCAGTATAATTAGCTGGGATGGTGGATGCCTTTAGGTCTGTAAGTACAAGCTCATCACCATTCCGAATCTATCTTCCAATGCGTCAGAATTGGATAATGAATAAACAGACGGATTTTCCATATGCGTACGGCCGTCGGACATTTAATCTGGAGCCAAGAACCAACAACAGTGGCTTCAGGTACCCAGCGGCCCTCAATGTTAAGGCGGTCAGGAACATTCGTGGGGTTAAATGCTAAAACTGCTGGGTTAGCGGACATTTGCGAACTGGCGGATGGAATGAAACCTGTATAGTTGTGTTGTTTGGGTATAGGTGGAATGTGACCGTTATAGTTGAGTATCTTCTGGTTGCCTATATATATCATAATTATTGCGTCTAAGTCAACCGAGTGTTGCCTAGCAGCGAGGTCTTTTGTGTCTGTATATCTTTTGGCAAGAGCGACCTGAGAATCTACATATTGCTTATTTGTCACGTTCAACGCACCTGATGGCACCCTGTTCAACCTTATCATGGCGTTGCTGACCATTTTTGAAACTTGGCCAATACTGGCCGCATCTGTGTTAGATACTGAGGAACCTACAGGAAGACCTGTAATTCTTTTCCCCGGATATTTCTAAATCACCAGTCATGATATCGCCGGCTTTGACAACATGTGCGCCTCTAATAACAGCATCCTTTTCATTCGCGTATTGTCTGGCGGCGGTATCTTTTTGGTCAGTATACGCCCTAACAGCCACATTAAGAGCTGCATCCCGCTCGTCTACATATTTCTTGTTAGTCACGTATTTTTTCCCTATCGGTATCCCTGCGACTTCCATGTTTAAATTTGTCGCCAATTCCACGATTCCCAGCGTCCATAGTTTCACGCATACCGCGTCGCTTTCGTCCACTGATGATGTAACATCCGTTATAAGGGCGTTAGAAACTTCTGTAAGAGAAAAAATTTGTTCATTTGTGTACTCTCTAACAGCGGCATCGACATATTGTTTGTTAGTTACATGCAACGGCATCGTTGGAACTTGGTGTAAGTTTCTCATGGTGTCGGTGACCACTTTTGCGACCTGGGCAATACTCGCGGCATCGCTTTGAGTCGTTGGTGCATCCGTTGGAAGTCCAGTTACCCTTTGCCCACCCATATCCAAATTACCAGTCATGGTATCACCGGCTTTGAGCACATGAAAGTCTCTGGAAATTACATCCCGCTCGTTAGCATACCGCTTTACCTCAACAACTTTTTCGTCCGTGTATTGCCTGGCAAATGCTGTTTTTGGATTGTATAGTGTATACGCCCTGACGGCCACATTCAAAGCGGTGTCTTTCTCGTCAGCATATCGCCGAACTGCAGTACCCATCTCTAAGTCCTTCTGGTCCGCATAACGCCTTGTGAGAGTGCCCAACTCAGCTGCTATTTCGTCTGCATGGCTCTCAGCACCAGCGGCTTGCTCGTCGGCATATTTTACCACTTGTGCCAAGCTTACAGCGCCACTTACACAATCTGGCGTGTTTATTACAGGGAGCCCAGTTATACGGTTACCACTCATGTTAATGCCGCCAGACATAGTTCCCCCCGCAAGTTGTAGATTATCCAAGTCTATTGTATCAGCGTAACCCTTCGTTGCGGCGTCAGCGTTCTCAGTAGGCGCACCCACATTTGTGATTCGAAACCCACCAGATGAGAGAATTACCATCATGGTATCGCCGACCTTGTGGACGAGGCCACCAGTGCTGAACTGCCATACTCCTCCACCTATCGTACTATTACTACTTCGACCAAACTTATCGACCGGCATCTTGTATTACAGAAAAAAGGGGCACATTTCTAATATAACAAAATTTCAATCCAAAAAATCTGAAATATCTAATCCAATCTTCTTATGAGGAAACTTTTTAACATAGTTTAAGTATTATGTCTTCAAATTTTTGACCAGCAGCGAGCTGTTTGAGCACAAGAAGGCAGAGGTGGCCACATATCATTTTGACCCTGCAGCTGAAATGTTTGTGTCCTGATGGGGCAATTTAAATATCGAGCGAGTTCTTGAGGCGGATCCAACCCATAACTATCAAAGTAGACGACTGTAGGTCGATCTTGATCAATATAAAATTGATCTTGATCAAGATCAATTTTTTATGCCACCCAGTGAGTTCCATCGCCTTTTTTGGAATCCAGATTAACAATTCCACACTCTTTATCGTGAACCACGGCAGGTAAACCATCTCGCATGAAAACACCGCGGAAATTAGGCAGTCCTCGGGCGGCTTTTTCGATATCAAAGTTACTCAGATGTTCTAGTTTTTTTCCCGAGATAAAGTTCCGATCCCTCGCACTTCGGGAAACAGCCACCGGTAGTCTCGCGTCCGGGATGCACACCGGAGCCATCGAGTGCTCGGTTGTGACGCTGTGCCTCAGCCAGAGCTGCGTCATTTGCCCTTTTTTCATGCACCGCCTTTGCTATCGCTGAAGCTCCACCAGCCGCTGCTCCCACCGCAGCTATACCTTTAGCGATTAGTGGAAGGAGTGCCAGAAGTGGAAGAAAACCACAACTTTTTGTCAGATTTTTCAGTTGTGTTTTGGTGAATATCAACTCCATGCCACGGCCTTTATCCAAATTTTTAGCGATACGGTTAGCTTGACCAGTCGTCAGCCCGAAATTGTCTTCTCCACGAAGCTGGCCATAAGTGAGCCGGATTGTAGCGCCGGTACCATTGCGGGCGGCATTGGCCAGTGTTAGCTTTTGCCCTTCAGTCAGCGAAAGGCCGTATGAGATGTACTTGGTTTTCATGTCGAAAAATATAGATATTTTCCTAAATAGTTTTCAAATGTTACTTAAATATTGTTCCTAAAACGTTTTCTTAAATATATCTGAAGGGGTGCTATTTTTATAATTAGTAAACGACATTGAATTTGCTGCCATCCGATTCAAGTTTCAGGAGTCGATCGCTTATCAACACGGCATATGCTGTCGTATTAGCTGGAACTGCGGCGTCGAAGTTCACCTTAATCTGAATGTCCTGGGTCGTGGTTTTCAGGCGTTCCGATTGTCTGCGAACATCTAGTACGAAGATCGGGAAGAAATCTACAAAGTCGACCGGATATGCTTTGTAGGCTGCTATTAGCGCCGTTGTAATGCAGAACTGTCTGTTCTGTTAGTAGTTAAGATTTAAATTGCATAACATGTAAATGTACAGCGCAGTGCGTTTGTCAGGCGCTTATTAAAGAAAGATATTATTATTATTATTATTATTATTATTATTATTATTATTATTATTATTATTATTATTATTATTATTATTATTATTATTATTATTATTAGTAGTAGTAGTAGTAGTAGTAGTAGTAGTAGTAGTAGTAGTAGTAGTAGTAGTAGTAGTAGTAGTAGTAGTAGTAGTAGTAGTAGTAGTAGTAGTAGTAGTAGTAGTAGTAGTAGTAGTAGTAGTAGTAGTAGTAGTAGTAGTAGTAGTAGTAGTAGTAGTAGTAGTAGTAGTAGTAGTAGTAGTAGTAGTAGTAGTAGTAGTAGTAGTAGTAGTAGTAGTAGTAGTAGTAGTAGTAGTAGTAGTAGTAGTAGTAGTAGTAGTAGTAGTAGGTAAGAGAACAAAAGAGTTGACAGAGGAGGGGGGGGCATGAAGTCTCGAAAATGTTTCTCAGAGGGGGAGATTTTATCAGATAGGACTTGTGCAAGACCGGAGAAATATGCATTAAATTTGACAGCCATGCGTTCAGGATCATTTACTAGGTCACCCTCAAGTTTTATTTCCTTTATCCATGTGTCTCTGTTAGTAGTTTTGACTAGTTTTCTAATAATTTGCCAGGTTTTCTTAATGTCATTGTTATATTTTGTAAATTCGTTAGCATAATAGGTTTGTTCCGTTTTAATTCTAAGTGATTTATATTTATTCCGATATTTAGTAAAAATGGTTTTATTTTCTATGGTAGGATTCTTAATAAACTGCTTATATAATTTTTGCTTAGTTTTGGTGGATTTAAGTAAAGCTTGCGTCATCCAGGGCTGTTGCGGGGTGTTTTTTTTAGATAGCTTTTCAGGACGTAATGGAAATGCCATATTGTAAGCAGCTTTGAAAGTATCAACGAATACCTTGTAGGATAAGTCAGGTTCATTATGTGCACAGAGGTCGAGTACAGACTTCCAATCAGTATTATCTAATAAACTTCTGAAGTGTGAAATATTATCATTCGAGAATGAGCGCGTCATTTTCAAGTTCCTTATGTTATTAATTTTAGGTTCGTTGGAGTGCTATTAATCCAAGTTATGACTGGGAGGTGGTCCGATATATCAGCTGTGAGTATGGCAGATTCAAGTATACCGTCATGGGAGTTGGTGAATATGTTGTCTATCAGTGTTGCAGAAGAGTCAGTAATTCTTGTAGGTTGTAGAATAAGTGGTAAGAAGTGGTGCATGAGCATACAGTCAATAAAGGCCCCAGTAGGTAAATGAGTTTGGGAGGCTAAGATGTCAATGTTAAAGTCACCAGTTAGAAATGCTTTTTTATTGGCATATTTTTTGGTGTTTAGAGTAGTTAATAGTGTTTCAATTTCAGCGTTAAATATTTCTAGTTTAGTGCCTGGTGGCCTGTAAATTACGCCAATAAGCATGTCAGCGCCTCGACTGCATGTGATGTTAATAAACATACTTTCATAAGAAGATGAGGAGCTATGGGGTAGTAGGTCCATTTTTTGGAACTCAATGTTATCTTGAACAAAAAAGCCAATTCCACCTCCTCTGGTATCACCTCGGCTTTTATGAGTAAATTTA
>JACEVL010003005.1:0-13086 GCA_020284085.1 Aporrectodea caliginosa
AGACTGGAGACTGGAGTTATGTAGGCTTATGGTGTGTACAGGCCACATGGCTTGCAGAGGGACACTGAATTGCGACAGAGACATTGCGACAGAGACACAGGCAGACAGACAGACAGAGAGTGAGTGAGAACAAGGCAGATATTATTTCAGGCATATTTCTTAGCGCTCGAGATGAGTTATCTACCGTTTGGGGAATGCAGTGGTTGTAAACGTGAAAGAGAGAATCATGCCTAGCACAGGCTGGGTCTATTGGCGCGCACCCAAGTTAACGTATATTTTTTTTATACAACTGAGTGTTTGCTTCAATAGTGTGAGTCACATAATCCGACACATCATAATCCGGTGACCTATATGTCTGTGGACCGGTGTATGATATAATCATGTATCATGAAGCATCCGTCATATACAGGCTATAGCTCGACTCTGCAGTCTGAACTATAAAAATTGAAAAAAGGACATTAATTTCTTTAGTTAAAAAACTTGGGCCCTTGGGACTTCGGGGCCTCTGAACTTTGTTCACCCTCTTTATATGGTTGTTGCGCCACTGCTACTCTGTCGGCGGTAACAGACTTTACAATGTTCAAATTTATACATACCTTGTAGTCTTCCACTTGTGGTGTGTAGTACAATGTATGCGCCATTTGTCACTACGGATAAGCATGCCGCACAACGGCTCGCAACATTTATACTTTAGTAAAACATTGTCTCTGGGCATGATTACAATGATTACTTGTCTAGTAAAATCAAATTGCAAATTCATAGCACCGCATTATAACTCAAGTCTCATACACAGTGTGACGTCATCGTACTACCAAAGACTATATAACGATAGGCCAAAATAATGAAATTGAAGACTAATCGTCAGCTCGGTCGGAGAACAGCACAATGATTTTAATATTAAATTAAACAAAGAAAAGCATTTTCGAAAATCAAAAGCACATCTATTAATTTATGAAATAAAAAAAATGAGTACTGAAAAAAATTCTTTCCCCCCCTTAAAAGGCTCTCTGCTTCATTCCCCCCATAGGATGGACGCCCCTGAGGACTTCCTCCTCCTACGCGGTCCCACCACAGCTAGCGACCACTAGCGACGATTTCACTATAGTAGCGCTTACAAAGGCATAATCATAGCAATGACTTTGAAAGTTTGCGGCTTGGACTACGAGGAGAAATGTGCGACCAGGAATGGAAGAGACTGAGGAGAAGAGACGACATTGAGATAAGATGGAGCATATAATTATGCTGCTAGAGAATTACGCGTAGCTTCAGGATCATTAGGTAATCATGTGAATGTATGCTACATGAGTCATTTGAACCTAAAGCCAAAGACAACAAAACATCAAATTTACATGATATAATCATTCGTAATGACCAAGCATAACGCCTAAGACTTAATCTAAGTAGAATAAGCTAATTAATCATAATATTTAATATATTTTGAAAACAGCAACAATATCAATAGTCTAAAATAGTCTCACAAAATGATGTACAGATAACCACTCTGTAAACATCTAACTAGTCCAGCAAAAGTATTTGTGGAGCTAAATTTAATATTTAACAATAAAGTTGTCAAGTAGTGGAATCCAGAGCGAAAGACTTTACTGCGTCTTTAGTAACTATAGCATAAAATTTCATTTTGATGGCATGCAGCAATTCCAGAGCCTAACAATTACATGTATGTGAGAAAAAGGCAACACCATAGATATGTGGTGCCCATTAGGAGGAACCTCTGGAATCACTACATCAGAATGCCCACTGTCGACGTATTGTGAAATAAGAGTAGCACAGAGTAGCTATTCGTATATTAAGGTATATTTCCATAGCATCTTTTCATTATGAATCTCCAATTCCAAATGTTTTCAACTGTAGTTACGCACAATCACAATTCAGCACAGGCCAGCAAATAAGTCGTCAGGTGTTACAAAACGATGGCTAAAACAATGCTCTAGGAATTCCTTTTCTATTTCAAACATATCGTCACATATACCACATCCAAAATATTTTGACAAAGACGCATTTGTATTCATAGGAGGTTTGAACCTGCCAATATACAGACATTCTCCATCTCTAATTTTCAGAAAAGGACCTCCAATTCCACTAGAATCCGGATGTACGTTCGTTGCGTAACGTTCATTTCCTTTATCAAGAACGCCTTGATTACTAAACCTGATGAAATGATCAGACTGGTTAGGAATTACTTCACTTCCCAGTTTAAGATCCTGTTGCGGTGTTCCTGCATGGAGTTTAAACTGCTTCGCTGAAGAACTGCTCCTGGTATAAGGTTTGTTGTGCAAGTGTTGTTTCTCAGTTGCATGAGTTCTTCTGTGTTTCTTTAGATATCCAATATCTGTGAATCCTTCATTACAACCCTCACATGTGTATGATTTAACTATTGTGTGGGTTCTCATATGCATCGTCAAGGTCTCTACACGGATAAATGATTTCTTACAAAGTTTGCAACTGTATGGTTTTTCACCAGTATGGGTTCTCATATGCCTTTTCAGATTACAACTGTGATTAAAAGATTTCTGACATAATTGGCACCTGTATGTTTTTTCACCAGTATGGGTCCTCATGTGCGTTTTCAGATTACCACCGTGATTAAATGATTTCCCACATAACTGGCACGTGTACGGTTTTTCGCCAGTATGGGTTCTGATGTGCGTTTTCAGAGCACCGCCTTGATTAAATGATTTCCCACATGACTGGCACGTGTACGGTTTTTCACCAGTATGGGTTCTCATGTGTCTTTTCAGAGTACCATCTCGATTAAATGATTTCCCACATAAATGGCACCTGTAGGGTTTTTCAGCAGTATGGGTCCACATGTGCGTTTTCAGACTACTATCGTGATTAAATGATTTCTGACATAACTGGCACCTGTATGGTTTCTCACCAGTATGGGTCCTCATGTGCGTTTTCAGAGTACCAGCTTCATTGAATGATTTCTGACATAGCTGGCAACTGTATGTTTTTTCACCAGTATGTGTTCTCATATGCCTTTTCAGATTACAACTGTGATTAAATGATTTCTGACATAATTGGCACCTGTATGTTTTTTCACCAGTATGGGTCCTCATGTGCGTTTTCAGATTACCACCGTGATTAAATGATTTCCCACATAACTGGCACGTGTACGGTTTTTCGCCAGTATGGGTTCTGATGTGCGTTTTCAGAGCACCGCCTTGATTAAATGATTTCCCACATGACTGGCACGTGTACGGTTTTTCACCAGTATGGGTTCTCATGTGTCTTTTCAGAGTACCATCTCGATTAAATGATTTCCCACATAAATGGCACCTGTAGGGTTTTTCAGCAGTATGGGTCCACATGTGCGTTTTCAGACTACTATCGTGATTAAATGATTTCTGACATAACTGGCACCTGTATGGTTTCTCACCAGTATGGGTCCTCATGTGCGTTTTCAGAGTACCAGCTTCATTGAATGATTTCTGACATAGCTGGCAACTGTATGTTTTTTCACCAGTATGTGTTCTCATATGCCTGTTCAGATTACAACTGTGATTAAATGATTTCTGACATAATTGGCACCTGTATGTTTTTTCACCAGTATGGGTCCTCATGTGCGTTTTCAGATTACCACCGTGATTAAATGATTTCCCACATAACTGGCACGTGTACGGTTTTTCGCCAGTATGGGTTCTGATGTGCGTTTTCAGAGCACCGCCTTGATTAAATGATTTCCCACATGACTGGCACGTGTACGGTTTTTCACCAGTATGGGTTCTCATGTGTCTTTTCAGAGTACCATCTCGATTAAATGATTTCCCACATAAATGGCACCTGTAGGGTTTTTCAGCAGTATGGGTCCACATGTGCGTTTTCAGACTACTATCGTGATTAAATGATTTCTGACATAACTGGCACCTGTATGGTTTCTCACCAGTATGGGTCCTCATGTGCGTTTTCAGAGTACCAGCTTCATTGAATGATTTCTGACATAACTGGCACCTGTAGGGTTTTTCACCAGTATGGGTTCTCATGTGCGCTTTCAGATGACCACCTCGATTAAATGATTTCCCACATAACTGGCACCTGTAGGGTTTTTCAGCAGTATGGGTCCACATGTGCGTTTTCAGATTACTATCGCGATTAAATGATTTCTGACATATTTGGCATATGTATGGTTTTTCACCAGCATGGGTCCTCATGTGCGTTTTCAGAGTACCAGCTTCATTGAATGATTTCTGACATAGCTGGCACCTGTAGTGGTTTTTCACCAGTATGGGTTCTCATGTGCCTTTTCAGATTACCACTGTGATTAAATGATTTCTGACATAATTGGCACCTGTATGGGTTTTCACTTGTATGGGTTTTCATGTGCGTTTTCAGATGACCACCATGATTAAATGAATTCTGACATAGCTGGCACCTGTATGGTTTTTCATTCCTATGGGTTTTCGTATTCTCCATCATGAAATTCACTTAGTTGTTAATTTCAACGTTCTTCTCCAGTATCGGTTCTTTGATGAGCTGTAAGATGACCACGTTAAGGATACAGTCTCTGAAATAATTAACATATAATTATGTTTGTGTTTTTTAAGCGATTCGTATGTGCTTCCCCTATCAAAAGATTCTTGACAAGGATGAGTGATGGTAAGCGATTCTCTTACAAGAAGAGTTCATGTTTCATGTATCACTAGTAGTTCTTGTTGAGCAAACTACGACATTATTGGAACAGAAAAAACTTCATGACGAAATACTGAAGCCATCCATCCGTTGTATAAGAGCACACCTTTATGCTACTATTCACGATATATTTAATGAAGATTTAACAGTTGACTATTGTGAAAGTTGTGGTAAAACAAATCCACTGTAATATCATTAAGATGAAAGCCTTTTCTTACAACTAGATTTTGAAGCTCTGAAAGAATGTTGCTCGTCATTTTCATTCACTTGCTAAAAATAACAGCAAAACGTGAATATGTACCATCTCCGTAGAACATAATTTCATTGCAGCTCAATACAGAGGAATGACTGTTCATTCATATACTCTCCAACATCACCATGCAAACCAAAGCATCACAATATCATTCCCGTCTTTATATGTTATTACTCAACTGGCTGAAATTCCTTCAAAGTCTTATGGCTAACCTACAACTCAATGTAATACTACCAGCCAAAGTACCTTCGCACAATCTTCACCATCGATACAACCATCCCGATCTACCCGGTCGTCCTCATATCTCACTCACTACGCATCTCAAGATCTTCTACCGAACCATATCCCTTTTCCATGGTGGGCTAAATGGTCTGGAACTGGCTAAGCCTGTTTCCTGTGATTCTTACTTAAGCATTCTTTATTAGACTGAAAACTGTACTCTTTGGCCGTGCTGGAGTCGGAAGCGCCTCTGAGAAGTCCCGTAGATGGGGCGCTATATAAATTTACGAATGAATGAATTATGAATGAATCCCACACTTCACCTCAACTCCAAAACAATTGTGAAAAGTTTATGCAATTGTTGTCGTCGTAGCCTTTCCAACATCAGCATTGTCCAATTTAGCACATTACAGATTACTTCATTTAAGTTCGCCTTTCAGATGCTTACAAGAAGAGTTAATGTTTCACGTATCAGTAGTGGTTCTTTCCGAGTAAAATAAAAATTATTCACACAGAAAAACTTCATAACGAAATATTGAAGCTATCCATCCGTTGTATAGTAGCACAAGTTTACGCTACTATCCACGATATATTTAATGAAGATATAACAGTTGACTATTGCGAAAGTTGTGGTAAAACAAATCCACTGTAATATTATTAAGATGAAAGCCTTTTCTTACAACTAGATTTTGAATCTCTGAAAGAATGTTGCTCGTCATTTTCAAACACTTGCTAAAAAATAACAACAAAACCTCAATATGTAACATCTTCATGGAACATAATTTCATTGCAGCTCAATACAGTGAAATGACTGTTCATTCATATACTCTACAGCATCACCATATAAACCAAAGCATCACATTATTACTCCCGTCCTTATATTACTCCACTGGCTGAAAATCCTTGAGCGCATACACTTCAAAGTCTTATGGCTAACCTACAACACAATGCAATACTACAAGCCAAAGTACCTTCGCACAATCTTCAGTTCTTCACCATCGATCCAACCATCCCGATCTACCCGTTTGTCGTCATTTCTCACTCTCCTGTGCCTTAATATCTCCTACCGATCCATATCCCTTTTCTGTGGTCGGCCAAATGGTCTGGAACCGGTTAAGCCTGCTTCCTGTGACTCTTACTGAATCATTCTTTATTAGACTCAAAACTGTACTTCTTGGCCGTGCTGGAGTCGGGAGCGCCTCTGAGTAGTCCCGTTGAAGGGGCGCTATATAAATTTATGAATGAATGAATTATGAATGAATCCCACACTTCACCTCAACTCCAAAACAAACACCCTCAGAATCCCTAATATTCTCAGTTCCTCCAACAAAACTGCCACTCACTCACCGTCACCTGCCTCAGGCTCTATTCATCATGACACAGGATTTCCAAATTGAAGTCCCACCTCTTCCAGAAATCATACCCTGATCCATCCGACCCAAGCTTTCTCGTCCTCCAAGAAACCCGCCACAACAGCTGATCCACCTGTCTCTGGTCTTTCTGGCAATCGGACTCGGACCCCCACTGGATATCGATCTATGGACAACCCCTCGTATACGATGCTGTGCTCGTAATAAGATGGTGCTTTGAGCTTAGCTTTAGAGTAGCGCCTTACAAATTTTTTAGTTTACGATTAAGATGATTACGATTCGTCGTTGAGTGACTAGTTAGTAATAATGGCAAGGCACATTTCCAGAAATAAACAGATGCTGGATTGATGACAGTAATCATAAAAATCATTGAAATAATTAAATATGCTATTATTTTTCATGAAAGAAACAATAATAAATACGCTAAAATGCAGGATTATCTGTAGAACTACAGTAAGCACAGAATTGCTCAATTGACTAATTTTTACATTGTATTTAGGTAAAAGTGTATGTTACCATTCAATGACCATTGCATGGGTTTCAGCGCTGGTCAAACACAAGTTGCACTGACGAATTTAAATCTTGCTAAATAAAAGTGGGATTGATGAAAAGAATCTTTCTTAAAAAAGTTAATGTCGTAATTTCTGTTGCTAAATTATTGGAATGTCTTCAATGCCGTATTTGACGTTGGTATGTAAGCAGTCTACCTATGTCCATGTAAACTATCATCAATCCAGCTTCCATTTCATCAAGAAATTTTTCATCAATCAATTTCCATTTAATTGGAAAAAATTACTTTATCAATCGCAACTTCTATTTGACGAAATAAATATTTTTCATCAATGAGGCTTTTATTTAAGCAAAGATATGGTCTCATGGATCCAGCTTCTAATTACGGAAACAATTATTTTCATCAATCCAACTCTATTAAATCGAAAATTTAATTTCATCCATCCAGCTTCTATTTACGGTAAAAACGGGTGATTTCGATCAATCCAACTTCAATTTTGAAAACAGGAATGTTTTCATCAATCCCACTTCCATTTACGGAAACAATTTCTTTCATCAATCCAGCTTTCATTTTAGAGTGACAGTATCAAATAATTTAGCAACGTAAACTACGACTTTACCAAAACAAGTTACAAAGAACGATGTATGACAAGGAACTGCGTCTAACGACATCTAGTGGTCTGATGTTCGTCTGAATGACTTTCCAGCCATCGTAAGGGGGATATGGGGAAATAAATTTAAAGATCAAACCACACTATTATACTACCAACTTTCATTGACTTAACTGCCTTTGATTAAATGTGTGCTAGTCCACTAACTTATATGCACAGAGTTATAGAATCTAACCAGGTTTCGCATTAACCTCCTTAGCGTTACATTTTCTCCCGGAAAAACCAGCCCAAAAGGTTAGAATTATTTACGTGGGCATGTATAACATTGTATATAGGCCTACATGTGTAGTTATATATGGTGTCACGACAACTCGTCGAACGACATTTCGTCTACGACACTTCGTCGAGCGACAATTCGTCGAACGACATTTCGTCTACTAAGTTATTTGATATTGTCACTTTAAAATGGAAGCTGGATTGATGAAAAAAACTGTTTCCCGAAATGGAAGTGGGATTGATGAAAACATTCCTGTGTTGAAATAGAAGCTGAATTGATCAAAATAATTTTTCACGTAAAAATAAGCTGGAAATCAACCTGGATGCATGGATGAAAATAGGTTTCCATTCAACAGAAGCTGGATTGATGAAAATAATCTTGTCAGTAATTAGAAGCTGGATTCCTGAGAATATATAGCACGTTTTAGCGAAACTATAAGAAAGCGGCCTCTGTTGATTAGCCGTAATAGATACAGATAGGCCTACACCAGTAGACGAAATGTCGTTATACGAATTGTCGTAGACGAAGTTTCGTTATACGAAATGTCGTTCGACGAGTTGTCGCGGAACCGATTGCCGCCGTTGCGATGTTAAATATGCATGAATAGCATTGACGGTAGACAGCCAAATGCTTTCATGTTGAAAAAATATATATTTCATTGCAGGACCAAAAAGTGGTGGTGACTATCACCACCACTTTTAAAAGTGGTGGTGACCGGACACCACCGTCACAATAGAAAGTTACGCCTATGTTCACAATACGTCGAACTGGCTTGATTTGGTAAGTAAGTACATCACAGAATAATTTGCGTGTTCAAGATTTACTCAAAGCACAATCTGATATTGTACTAAACACGACTGAACGCGATGTTCTCATTTTTAATGGTCCACCAGGTAAAACGGCGGGCGTCACCTTTTAAATGAGTAAAATTCTAGCTATAGGTCAGAATGAGTCCGCGTTCTAGCAACTTGGTCACAAAGATTTTTCTTGCAATTAATTAGATGCCACAGAATGCTATTTTATTATTGTGTCAATGCACATTGTCATTTCCCAGGAAGTAGCGCTCTAACCTATTCACCAGATGGCAGAATATACTTTATCCAGCCAGCTTCAATATTCGTGAAGTATAACTCTTTAATTGCCATTTTGTACGGTTCGTGGTTGGAAGTTAAATTCAGATTGTCGTTGAAATACATCACTAATGATACAAGAACTGGTAAGATTTTATCACTTTGTTCATATAATTTTGCCTTAAAGTCCTCCGAAACAGTTATAATGCAAAATTCGATCATTGTTGCTGTTGTAACATATCCGACTGATGAAGCATGGTGGTTTCCTGCCTCCCAATTCCTGCAATGTCAGTCTAATGACAGACACAGCAGATAACCATCTGTTCACATCATTAGAGTCGAATACAAATCACGTACTCCGGTGTCTGCTACCTCATCCGAGGCAAAATAGTTACTAGGCTACCTACGAACCACGACACTCTACCGCCCAAAGGCGATCGGAACTTTATTTCACAGGCACATTACAAATGCATATTCTAAAAAAATTATAAGTATCTGCTTCTCTCATGGTACCTCAGTAGGAAAGAGACGGGATTTATCCTTGTTAATGACACTAGCTATTTATTGCCTGTAACAAGTTGCGTCTGTGACAGCTTGGTTTCACGATTAAACGAATATTGATTCATTGACTGATTTATAATGTAATAGTTCGAACTTAAGGTTTGAGTCTGTCGTAGGCGATCACAGTTAGTAGTCGTTTCAGTTTAAATACACTATGATAACAAAGATCATTAACATGTGATAACAAATATCATTAACGTAGCCCTCCTTCTTCATCCAGGCTTGGGACTGACACTGCCTGAGTCTAAAGGCACGGACGTGTAGTGGCGGAGTTGCGATAAAAGTTGGGTTAAACCGTATTTTGCGTTGCTAAATTATTTGATATTGTCATTTTAAAAGGGAAGTTGGATTGATGAAAAAATTTGTTTCCCTAAATGAAAGTTGGATTAATAAAAATATTCCTTTGTTTAAATAGATGCTGGATTGATCAAAATAATTTGTCCCATTAATATAAGCTGGATGGATGAAACTAAGTTTTCAATTCAATGGAAGCTGGATTGAATAAAATCATTGTTTCCGTAATTAGAAGCTGGATCCACGAGAATATTTCTTTGCTTAAATTAAAGTTCCATTGGTGAAAACTATTTCTTTCGTTAAATAGAAGTTGGATTGATAAAAGTAATTTTTTTCCAATTATGTGGAAGTTCGATTGATGAAAAAATTTCCTGATGATATGGAAGCTGGATTGATGATAAAAACAACTATTGATATATGATCTTGCTAATGCAATAGTTCGAACTTAATGTCTTAGTCTCTCGTAGGCGATAACAGTTAGTAGTAGTTTCAGTTTAAATACACTATGATAACAAAGATCATTAACGTGTGATAAAAACGATCATTAACGTCGACCTCTCGGCAAAACTGGGAACGGCGGTCCCAAATTCAGAAATATGTATTTTCGTCACAGACGTCCCAAATTATGAAATGAAAGAAGTCTACAAAGTTATTTGATATTGTCACTTTAAAATGGAAGCTGGATTGATGAAAAGAACTGTTTCCATAAATGGAAGTGGGATTGATGAAAACATTCCTGAGTTGAAATAGAAGCTGAATTGATCGAAATAATTTTTCTCGTAAATAGAAGCTGGAAATCAACCTGGATGCATGGATGAAAATAGGTTTCCATTCAACAGAAGCTGGATTGATAAAAATAATCTTGTCAGTAATTAGAAGCTGGATTCCTGAGAATATATAGCACGTTTTAGCGAAACTATAAGAAAGCGGCCTCTGTTGATTAGCCATAGTGGATACAGATACACTTGTAGATGAAATGTCGTTATACGAAATGTCGTTCGACGAGTTGTCGCATAAACGAATGAAATATAGCAACGTAGACTACGGTTTTACCCAAAGTCCTTCAGACAATGAAGTTACTAGGTGTCGTTAGATGCAGTTTCATGTTATAAGTCGATCACTTATAGCCTAAACTGGATGGTGGATTTCAGCAAGACAACCAGTTAGGAAATAATTAGGAATGTAAATACTGAAACTATGCCTGCCATTAATACATGGAGTACATGCACCGACTGATTCATTCAACTTTGAATGGAAATCATTCTGACCTCAATGTTACAGCAATTAGCCTTCAGTTATGAACAACAATTAAATAATTTTTTGATGTCTTAAAACAAACTATTACTGACATGTTGCTTTTTTTTCATTTTCATAGGTGCCTGAAGTTCTTCTTAAAAAGTGCATGAAGACTTCTCAATGCAGGTATATGAGAATATCTCATTGATCTTCATCAAAAACATACGATTGGATATATTTATCAGCATCTTTTATAATCATCGATAATTTCCGTCGTCACTTAACATCGTTGCTGATCAATAACGCAAGAGTGTGCTATTCTACAGAAACTGGATTGCTTCAATATTTGATCACGCCAGATTTCTTTCTGTGTGACAATTTTTTTTACTTTTTCCCAAAGAACTATTATTTAAACATGTGAAAATTTCCACTTGCATCAACCAAACCCGGTGAAGAAACGCCATGCAAATGCAAGTTATATGAAGAATCATTTGCACGTTCTGATGATTTACAAAAGCACATAGAAGCCAATTCTTGCAAGGGGGAAAAAAAAATTTTTTTTTTTAAAAAAATTTTTTTTCCAAAAAAAAAAATTTTTTTTTTTTTTTTAAATTTTTTTTTAAAAAAAAAAAAAACCCCCTTTTTTTTTTTTTGGGGGGAAAAATTTTTTTTTTTAAAAAAAAAAAATTTTTTTTTAAAAAAAAAAAGAAAAATTTTACCCCCAAAAAAAAAAGGGGAAAATTTTAAAAAACCCCCCCCTTTTTTTTTTCTTTGGTTTCCCCCCTTTTAAAAAAATATTTTTTTAAAAAAATTTTTTTTTTTTTAAAAAAAATTTTTAAAAAAAAAAAATTTTTTTTAAAAAATTTTTAAACCTTTTCCCCCCAAATTTTTTTTAAAAAAAAATTTTTTTTTTTAAAAAAAAAATTTTTTAATTTTTTTTCCCCGGGCCCCCCTTTTTGGGGGGGGAAGGCCTTTGGGGGGGGGGAAAAAAAAATTTTAAGGGAAAAAAAGGGGGGGGGCCCGGGGGGGAAATTTTAAACCCGGCTTCCCCCCCTTTTTTTTAACCGGGGAAACCCCCTTTTTGTTTAAAATTTTTAAAAAGGGGGGGAATTTTTTGTCCAAACCCGGGGGGCCCCCCCCCCCCTTTTTTAAGGGTTTTTCCCCTTCCCCTTTTTTTTTAAAAACCTTTTAAAATTCCCGGGTTTTCCCCCCCTTTTTTTTTTGGGGGCCCCGGGGGGCCCCCCCCCAAAAAAAAAAAGGGGGGGTTTTTTTTTCCCCAAAAAAAAATTTTTTTTTTTAAAAAAATTTTTAAGGAAAAAAATTTTTTAAAAAAATTTTTTTTTTTTTTCCCCCCCCCAAAAAAAAAATTTTTTTTTGGGGTTTTTTAAAAAGGGTTTTAAAAATTTTTTAAAAAAAAAACTTTTTTTTTTAAAAAAAAAAATTTTTTTTAAAAAACAATTTTCAATTAAAAATTAAAAAAAAATTTAAAAAAGGCCAAAAACCCCCGGGTTTTAAAAAGGAAAAAATTCCCCCTTTTAGATGTTTCGGGATACCCCCTTTTTAAAACCAAAATCCCCGGGTTTTTCCCCCTTTCCCCCCTTTTTTTTTAAAAAGGGAAAAAAAAAAAAAAGGGGAAGAAAGGGGGAAAAAAACCCCAGGGCCCCCCTTTTAAAAAAAATTTTCCCCTTTCCCCCCTTTTTTCCCCCTTTTTTTTCCCCTTTTTTTTCCCCTTTGGAAATTTTTTCCCCAAATTTTACACCCAAAAAAACCCCCCCCTTTTTTTTTTTTAAAAACCTTCTTCCCTTTTTTGGGGCCCCCAAAAAAAAAAAAAAGGGGGAAAAAAAAATTTTTTTGGGGGGAAAAAAAAAATTTTTAAAAAAAAAAAAAAATTTTTGGTTTTTTCCCCCCCCCCCGGAAAATTTTAAAATTTCCCTTTTTAAAAAAAAATTTTTTTTTTTTAAAAAAAAATTTAAAATTAATTTAAAATTTAAAAAATTTTTTTTTTTTTTTTTATTTTTAAAAAAACCCCAAAAAT
>JACEVL010003006.1:0-15176 GCA_020284085.1 Aporrectodea caliginosa
GGTAGGTCTACCTGAAATGCCTTCATAAAAGTCCAGACACATCATACCGCGCATTGGCAACGTTTAAAAATTGTTAAAGGAAATCATTTGCTTTATCCAGTCTCTAAGGTAAGGCATGTTAACGTCGACTTTACCTTACATTCAACAGAAAATTTGTGACGAATGATGTTAAGTGAACAGAACCAGTTTACGGTGTATAACGACATCTTGGGGCCGTTGACGTCACCCCTCTCCTATTTTTAAGGCTTGAAAATTATGTACATTTTGCACTTTTCTTTCAGAAAAAAATTACACGCATTAAGCGATTTGACAGCAGGGTTGAGATGTCTATGTAGAGAATAGCATTTATTTTCCATGTTTCAGCGGCATCTCGTCTTTGACGTCGACTTTACTTTACATTACAACAGTTATAAAGAAGCACATTTTAAGTATGTCAATTTAACCCTCAGGCTACCAAGGGGGTTATTACGACCCCCCCTAGGTTTTTTGCTTAGAAAACTTGTTCCATGTGGAATATAATTTTGATAATTTAGGTAGCTGTAGCAGGATCTTTCGCGCACATTTTGAGGTAAACATCATTGTGATATCTCATGCCATTCAAAAGTTACACCCGATATACCCGAGGTATCAGAGGGGTTGATACGACCCCACCCTTAGTTTTTCGTCTATAGTGTACTCATTTTTCTTCCTGAAAGAGAAAAAAATATACCATTCTTTAGAGGGAATGCAGGGCTTCATTTGTATACTTAGATGTTTGTCTTTTGAAAACCGGAAGTGATCAAAATAAATAATAATACGTGTAATATGCGTGAAAAATGTCTGAATGGAAGGACTCCCCCCTTAGTTTTTGTCGGTAGCGTATTCATATATATTCCTGGAAGAGAAACAAATATACCATTCTTTAGAGGGAATGTAGGGCTTCATTTCCATACCTAGATCTTTGTCTTTTGAAAACCGGAAGTGATCCAAATAAATAATAATACGTGTAATATGCGTGAAAAATGTCTGAATGGAAGGACTCCCCCCTTAGTTTTTTGTCGGTAGCGTATTCATTTATATTCCTGGAAGAGAAACAAATATACCATTCTTTAGAGGGAATGTAGGGCTTCATTTCCATACCTAGATCTTTGTCTTTTGAATACCGGAAGTGATCAAAATAAATAATAATACGCGTAATCTGTGTGAAAACGGCTGCATACAGCATCACAACGTAAACCGATATATATGTATGGATATATATGTACGGATGTATAATTATACGTATATAAACATATGTAGGGATGTATGTGTATCTTGGATACATAGATCAGTTTCAAAACACACATAATTTTATATTTCTTTATCCAAAAAGTACAAAATGTACGCAATAATATAAAATATCGCTAATTAAGGGGGTTCCGTTGTTAAAAGTGATGCAATTTCGAGGAGCATTCACATAATGTACAACTAAATATACCATTCTGTGCACAAATGAATGCTGAATCCAATGCTGTATTACAAGTTATGATATGTGAAACAAAACACGAAATCCAGGGGGTCGTCTCAACCCCCCTCTTGGTAACCGATGTCACAAAAAGCTTGGTAGCCCTAGGGTTAAACGAGAAACGCTTTTCAGTTAAGCCGATTTTTTCAAAAGTGTATCAAATTCTCATAAATTGCGTTTGAAATAATTATAGCGCCAATGCCAACCCTGCGTGAATATTAAATGATATATAATTTATAATAATAATAATAATAACAATAATATTCTTCATTGAAACAATCCGGTTGACAAACCGCAACCGGTTACAGTGTAGGCTTACTGTTACAGTTATGCAATTGAAACAATTCACAAGAACACAAATGACAGAAGACATAAATCTTTAACTACTAACAGAACAGACAGCCTGCAAGACACGGCACTAATAGCAGCCTACAAAGCAAGTCCGCCAGGGTTGGACTGGCTTGCAAAAGCGGCCCGGGAAATTTGGTCATGAGCGGCCCACATTAGCGAACCCTGAAGGCGCGAAACCTTTCAGGATAAAATTAATCCGATAAGGGGTCTGAATGGTGCCCCGCCCACCAATGGTTTTTGTAACATTTAACCTAAAATTAAGAACTTTTTAGTTATTAATCGGTCAAACGGCTTAAATATCGTTAAATGAATATTAAAAGATTAACAAAGTCAGCACATACTTTTTAATTTTTGATTTGTCATAAATATGTAATTATGTTTTAAACCAACTGCTGCATTATGTAGTACACAGTTTGGTTTATTTCAAATGCTTAACATCATGATAGAATTAGTATACGACACAGCTTCACAATCACACAAGCAGGTTTTTTCATCGTATCACTGGTTAACGCCAACGATGTCATCATTATTAGGGTTCTAATTCTGAGAAGGTCCTTTTTCTATTAAAACGCAAACTCCATTGAGGCGACCCGTTTTGGATGCATTCGTATCAAAAGATATTCTAACTACCCAAGCTTGTAGGCAGTGCTTTTTTCTAAAATAAAAAATTCCGGAAATCAAAAAATTCAGAACAATTATAAAGGAATATTTTATGCTAATATTTCTATTTCATGTAAATCGATGTAAATAAACACTGAAAGCACTGAAATTAAGTTAAAGTATCTAAGTAAATTTTAAATAAATTTTTATTTAAACTTTAATTTACTAAATAATTTTTAATGGCTGCAAAAAAGTTCCGGAACGCCGTTCCGGACCGCTCCGGCTGAAAAAAAGCACTGCTTGTAGGTAATACTCTACCCCAAAACGTTTCCAGAGGTTTCCAATAAGATGAAATGAAACCATTTGACCTGGTTTCAGCCATAATATTATTTCTTTATTAAAACATACTAGTATTCCTCAAATAGTTGCATTATTTTGTTTTTCATAAATTATAACAATAAATTAACAAATTTGGTTGTTTGCACAATACACCAGTTTGTTTATTTATAGTAGTAGAAGTGGTTTCAGATAACGACACTGTGTGATAACAAAATACCTAGTAGAGTAAAAGCTTGATTAGTAGAGCATTGTATGGGAGCCTCATTCGTATGCGAATGATTCTTTTTTGCAATACAATTAGTCTAGTAAGTCTTGTCGTATAGTTAGTGGCCCAGATCATGGGTTAAATAAGCGTAGATTAAGGAATAGTGTAAAGTAAGGAGAATAGTAGTGGGTAGAAGATTTTGGATCCGCTATTGTTTTTACTATAGGCTACATTAATGACCTACCGAATGCATCAAACCAACTTAACTTTATTCGTTTTGCAGATGACACCAATGTCTTTTCTTTCATAAATCAATTCAGTCTCTGCTATCTATTGCCAACACTGAACTTATCCATGTGGCGGAATGGTTTAAGGCTAATAGGCCTACACTTTTTCTTAATCTGGGAAAAACTAGTTATGTCCTTTTCCGATCTCATCGGAAACCCATCCCGCGACCGATTCCATCCTCTCCATTTTTTTCTTCATAGTAGCCTTTGTGTATGTAAGTTGTGAAGCGGTGTGTCTTCCTACTTGATAAATAAACGAATAATATTATATCATCATCGACAATATTAGTTAGTGGCCCAGATCATGGGTTAAATAAGCGTAGATTAAGGAATAGTGTAAAGTAAGGAGAATAGTAGTGGGTAGAAGATTTTGGATCCGCTATTGTTTTTACTATAGGCTACATTAATGACCTACCGAATGCATCAAACCAACTTAACTTTATTCGTTTTGCAGATGACACCAATGTCTTTTCTTTCATAAATCAATTCAGTCTCTGCTATCTATTGCCAACACTGAACTTATCCATGTGGCGGAATGGTTTAAGGCTAATAGGCCTACACTTTTTCTTAATCTGGGAAAAACTAGTTATGTCCTTTTCCGATCTCATCGGAAACCCATCCCGCGACCGATTCCATCCTCTCCATTTTTTTCTTCATAGTAGCCTTTGTGTATGTAAGTTGTGAAGCGGTGTGTCTTCCTACTTGATAAATAAACGAATAATATTATATCATCATCGACAATATTCCTATTGCTCAAGTTATTTCTTCCAAATTCCTCAGGGTCTACATTGACCAATATTTATCCTGGAATGATCACATAAATAATATTTCCACTAAGGTTGCCAAGAACATAGGGATTCTGACTCGTGTATCCTACCTGTTATCCGCTAGAGTTCTGCATACAATAATATTATTCTCTTGTTTACCCTTACTTGACATACTATAATATCGCCTGGGCCTCCAATTATTCCGCCCGACTGAATAGGCTATATATTTTAGAGAGACGAGTTTTACGTATTATTGCTGGGAGATCTTTGATTACAAACACTGCAAGTAGATTATAATTATACTACGAATACTTAATTTTCCTCAGATAAATATATTTAGATCCTGTCGTTATACAAGGATGCAACAGTTATCTTATTAATATTTTACCTATTTATAAACGCAACATTTTCATCGCTTTATTAATCATTGCGTCTGAGATATTTTACTGTTTGAGTGCTAGCCATTAAATTGTTTATTTCCGCTTACCTGTCTTGTGAGTCGTAGAAAATCGAAATTTACGTTTATGCTGTTTGCTTTTATTTTCGTTATCGCTTCGTCTGTTTTTCCGGCATAGACGCCATTGTTCTTGCATACATAAATAAATAAAAATGAGAAAGTCCTTACAGATGGGTCCTATTAGATACTACTTGCTTAATTGCACGATGCTTTTCAAATTAGTGACGTTAACCTCGTGAAACGTTTCTACATTGAGAAATGTCTGCAGATGTAACAAGAAACACGTCCATGTAAATAGCCGTTTATAAAAATGTACAGATTCTTCGTCCGTGTTGGCCTCATCAACCAGGATGTAAATTGTTTGTCCAAAACCTTTTGGCTCTTAGAAACAATGCATACTTGTAGTGTATCAATGCGCCTGCACTTTTCACATAGGGACTTTCATAAGCAAAAAATAGTTCCCCTTATTATATGGTTCCGCGACAACTCGTCGAACGACATTTCGTCTAACGACACTTCGTCTACGACAATTCGTCTAACGACATTTCGTCTACAAGTGTATCTGTATCCATTACGGCTAATTAACAGAGGCCGCTTTCTTATAGTTTCGCCAAAATGTGCTATATATTCTCAGGAATCCAGCTTGTAATTACTGACAAGATTATTTTCATCAATCCAGCTGCCGTTGAATGGAAACCTAGTTTCATCCATGCATCCAGGTTGATTTCCAGCTTCTTTTTACAGGAAAAATTATTTCGATCAATTCAGCTTCTATTTCAACACAGGAATGTTTTCATCAATCCCACTTCCATTTCGGGAAACAGTTTTTCATCAATCCAGCTTCCATTTTAAAGTGACAATATCAAATAACTTTGTAGACGAAATGTCGTTCGACGAATAATTGTCGCTCGACGAAGTGTCGTAGACGAAATGTCGTTCGACGAGTTGTCGTGACAACTTATTATAAGCTTATGGCGTCAGAAGAATACGTCTTATAGGTGATTAAGAACAAGACTGTATTGTTTATTTCTATGCGACATCGTGTCACTGTAAAAGCCGATTACGCCGATCTTCCATTAACTTATAAAATAATTATTGTCAGCGATGGAGTTAGTTTCTGTACAACGACACGTACTGGGTGGTAACAAACGAAGGTGATTAGCATCAACCTCCTCTTCATCTAGTTTTCGGACTGGCATCAGCCAATGGGACGAAGTTAATTCAATAACTTGTTTGTCACCATTTTGTGGCCACCAAGGACCGCTAACGTCGACCTTCGATAAGAGTTTACTATCGTTGATAAAATTGTAGCGATTAAACGAAGTTGCCGAAATTTTATATCGTAGGAAGACTGCGTGTTAAAGGTGTTTAAGACGAGAACTATTTTGTGCATTGTTTACCGACATTTTGTGAATCTTGTTTATGTATCATGGGTTCAACTGCCTACAGCGGCAATAATAATTATTTGGTCATTTCTGCTCCAGCTGCAACCCCTAGCAAACTAAACTATTATCAGTACCGGTACTTTTATTTTTATTTTATTTCATTTTATTTTTTATTGCTCTTTTTTATGATACTAGTTAACTCTGCATTTGTTGTTTGAAGATTGTCTTATTTCCTGTAAGCAGTGCCGGATTAAGGCACAAGCAAAATAACCATGGCTTAGGGCCCCGCAAGGTTTTGGGGCCCCCAAAATCCGGAGAAATTAAATCAAATTGTTATAGCAAATTCCTAATTCTGTATAATTTTAAATACTTTAGCACTAGTAAGTTTTAGTTACTAGGCCTACTTACTGAATACTAACCTAGTTGAAGATTCACACTCTCAGTCTGTACAGGGGCCCCTAGCGACCGACGGCAGACGTCAAAGGCCAATATTTACCACTCTGTGTCGACCATAATTTTTATTGACACATTTTTGACACGGTGACCGGGCGCAAGCGGTTGAAAATTCTGAAATTACCTAAATTTAGTATAACGGAACATAATCATGGGCGTCCACAGGAATTCTTAAGGGGGTGGAGCCAAGAATTCTTTTTAGAGTGTCAAAGTTTTGAATTTTTGGGACAGGGACTAACGAGGGTGCCGAAAGCAACCTATCACGTCACCATTAGTACTCGCTCCCGCAATTATTCATTCATTCATTCATAAATTTATATAGCGCCCCTTCCAGAGGACTACTCAGAGGCGCTCCCGACTCCAGCACGACCAAAAGTACAGTTTTGAGCTTAGTATAGAAAGTTTCGGCAAAAGTCCCAGGGAGCAGACGTATCTCCTGGGGAGCCCGTTCCAGACCACTGGGCCCACTACGGAAAAGGCTCGATTCTGCATAGTTGGAGTTCGAGCAAATGGCACTAAGAGCACCCCCTTCTCTGCAGAGCGGAGGGGGCGGCGACCTTGAATACCCGAGGGGCAGCAAAGTTCCCGCAGGTAGACTGGGGCTAGACCCATCTGACATCGTCGTACCAAGGCAGCAATCCTGTACTCAATGCGCTGCCGGGTAGGGAGCCAGTGTAAAGTCTCCAGCATATAGCTGGAGACATGACCAAATTTGGGGATTTGCCCAATAAGACGCGCTGCAGAGCGCAAGACTCGGTCCAGGCACACAAGTCGATTTAGAGGAAGGCCAAAGTAGAGTGACGAACAGTAGTCAAGGCGGGATGTAATGAAAGAATGCACTAGGGTGGTAGTGGCACTAGGGGTAAGCGAACGGGCAATGGTGCGGAGCTGGCGCAGCTGATAGTAGCAGTCCCGGGCAAGGCGGTGAATGTGTGGAGCAAGAGTTAGCTCCTGGTCCAGCAGGACACCATGGGTGTCCTGCTGGATAATAATAATAATAATAATAATAATAATAATAATAATAATAATAATAATAATAATAATAATAATAATAATAATAATAATAATAATAATAATAATAATAATAATAATAATAACAATAACAATAACAATAACAATAACAATAACAATAACAATAATAATAATAATAATAATAATAATAATAATAATAATAATAATAATAATAATAATAATAATAATTATAATTATGATCTAATAATATCCCAATAGCCACCAATGCTTTTGGAAGCATTTAACATGATATGGAGCCAGTTGTTAACGTTCTGGGATCCGGTTTCAGCTATTTCTGAACGTTTATTTCAAACACAAAACTTAAGAGTTTCAATGTTTTTATATTTTAAGTTTTCAGGTTATCTTGTTACTGTTTGGATAAGAAAAATAAAACTGTGGAAAAAATCATATCCATTCATTGTTAAAACCAAGATGATAAGTAATTTTTAAATATTTGCAAAATCCGAGGGCGCAAATGCTCCCTTCCCCTCCGGACGCCCATGTTTGGGGTTAGGGCCCCGGATGTCTTAATCCGGCTCTTGGCTTAGGGCCCCCGGAAGTCTTAATCCGGCCCTGGCTGCCGCACCTGCGTTTAGCGATGTTAGATGCTCGTAAGATGCAGCGAAAGTGTCTGGCACCGTAACATCCCACGCCAAGCAACGACCGCTGTGCCAAGGTATGATGGTGACTCCGTCAGGCCTTTTGCCGTCAGATCTGGAGAGGCCATTGGCCATTAGAAATAAATTTGTCTTATAATAATAATAATAATAATAATAATAATAATAATAATAATAATAATAATAATAATAATAATAATAATAATAATAATAATAACAATAATAACAATAATAATAATAATAATAATAATAATAATAATAATAATAATAATAATAATTAATAATAATAATAATAATAATAATAATAATAGTTACTGAAATAACAACAAAATTAATACCAATTACACTAATATTTGAACGAATTGAACGTTTTACTAACTTGTCTTCATAATAATAATAATAACAATAATAATAACAATAATAATGATAATAATAATAATAATAATAATAATAATAATAATAATAATAATAATAATAATAATACGATAATAATAATAATAATAATAAAAATAATAATAATAGAACAACCCAGTGCTCATTGCCACCATCGATTGATACCTTAAGCAGTATTAGAATGGCGCTATAGGATTTATGAGATCATTAGTATTATTATTGTATTATTATTATTATTATTATTATTATTATTATTATTATTATTATTATTATTATTATTATTATTATTATTATTATTATTATTATTATTATTATTATTATTATTATTATTATTATTATTATTATTATTATTATTATTATTACTATTTTTATTATTATTATTATTATTATTATTATTATTATTTTTATCCGAGGTATCAAGGATCCCTCAGGTGGCCTAAAAAGTCCGGAGACTGCTGGAGAAGATTGTTATTCTGGAATGGTGTTGTCAGTCGTTTTGTCCGAAAAGGTTCCCCGGAACGCGACGGCATTGAAGCGTTGGACGTTTATAGAGAGTCGTTGAAAGAGAACAGACGACTCCCTCGGGTCTCCGGTTGCTAGGGTCAGGTTACGCCCCAGATCAGAAATAAAATCAAGGCCTAAGCAATTGATGGGGCCAAATGTTTCGAGTGCCAACGGGACAAAGGCGTAGTTGTTGCTGAGGACCTGATATTTGGCCTGCTTTATTAATATTATTATTATTATTATTATTATTATTATTATTGTTATTATTATTATTATTATTATTATTATTATTGTATTATTATTATTATTATTATTATTATTATTATTATTATTATTATTATTATTATTATTATTATTATTGTGTGTGTATTATTATTATGCAAAAGTATTTTCAAAATAGTTTTTAAAAGTATTTTGGAGAATTCAAAATACTTTTCCAAAATACTTTTCAAAATACTTTGCTTAAGTACTTTTCAGAAATAAATCTTACAAAACTTCTGCCAAAATTTTTATTTTAATGTAACAATGCTTAATAATAATTATCTACTTGTGAGTTCAGTATAATTATATAACAGGCTTCTGTTTGGTCTTCTTTTCTTTGCATTATCCATACCTATATCAAGAACTGTTCTTGGTGAACGAGCGTGTTCCATTGCTAGACCTACATTTTGGAACTTCCTTCCTGTGTATGTGCGCTCTCATCAGTAGCTTGTGTTATTTCGTTCTCACGTTAAAAATTTCTCTTTGAAACCGATTATCCACCATTATACATGTAGATTCATAGGCTGCCTATCTGTCTTAATGTAAAGGCCTATAGCCGGACTGATCTTCTAGATATTGCCTGATTACAGCTTGATTTTGGTCCCATCGGTCTATTACTTGTGCATTAGACACCGGCATAATAAAAGTTACTACTTCCTGCAATTACAGTTATATCAATGCTTCAAGTCATTAGAAACTACAGATCACTGTCAAGCACACTAATGCAATCTAACGGTAGGGCCTACACGTACACTAGTGAGTAGCAATAAAAGTAGAAAATGTCGATTTTGCAAAAGTATTTTGAAAAACTATTTTCAAAAGTATTTTCAAAATACTATTTTATTTTGAATTTTCAAAATACTTTTGAAAAGTATTTTGTAAAAGTATTTTCAAAATACTTTTCAAAATAGTATTTTATTTTGTATTTTCAAAATACTTTTGAAAAGTATTTTATTTTGTATTTTTAAAATACTTTTGAAAAGTATTTTGCCCATCACTGTAAACAGGCTAAAGAATAATCATTCTGTTTGTAACTAATGTATTTAATACAGTTGCAGTTATCTTAAAAACACAAGAAACAAGTGCTTAATATTGTGTTTTCTCTGATTTTAGCTGTCATAAAAGTCAAAGTTAAAAATTGCCGAACAGCGTGTAAAAAATCCATGAACCCAAAGTTGCTTCATCAAACAATCGAAGATCTTCGAAACAGAACCCAATCAAGATCTCATGAAACAGATGCACTCATCAATCAACTGAAGGATGAAGGCATAGAAATCCTGAACTCTCAACTGGACAGACAGACTGTGGTCGTTTGGATCTGGTGTCGTTCACAAGCAGCCCTTGAACATAACAATATTATTCAGAAGCTGTACGAATCGAATCAGCTGAGAGATGTATTTGAAACTATTCAACCATCTATACTTCAAAACTGATCAACATCGATAGGAATCAATTCAAGAAAATCGTTGGCACGTTTCCATGAACTCACTCTTCATAGGGAAAATTTAAAACGTGTAGCCAAGGCATAGAACTTAGTTCAATGAAAACACTAAAACAGCGTTAGTTAACAAACTTACCAGGATGTTGAGGCGGGAAGAGAAACCGTTTATTTATGATAATAGAGTGAAATGAATTGAAAACGGAGACCAACAAACAAAGGCTGGGAACAAATTATAGAGAGAGCAAGTGTATCTACCAAGCGAGTCGCTACATTATCGTCAAGCTACTCAAATTGTCTATGTTGCATAATATGAGTGAAATTAAGACATTACAGGAAACCATTATGAGGTGTTAGAACAAATTTGCAAATGGTACAAGTGGAAAAGGCCTGAGCCAGTAAGAGGCTTGCAGTGAAATCCGTTATGTAAAACGACAATAGTCTGAGATTAAAATGACAAGGGCATGAGAACAAGTAATCGAGGTGTTGCTAATGGTTTGATGTTAAAAGATCGAAAGCGAGATATATAAGCAGTAGAAACCAGCAGCAGACAAACTCAGAACAATAGACAATGAAAGAGACAATGAGCAGCAAACTTAATTAATAAATAGTAACACCTGCAAGATGAGCAGCACAATAAATGCATAAATAATAACACTTGTAGTATGCACTTAAATTCTAATTATATATATACAAATTAGTAAGATTAAAATAGCATAAAAACAAAGATTAATAATTGAAAACTAGCTAACTATTAACAGTTAAATTTAAAACAATATTAATAAATAAATTAAAAAATTTATTACTATAAAAATATAATTGCGCAATAATGATAATTTTGTTTTTATTTCAGTCGTGTGTTCGATCTCAATTAACTTCACTCATAGAATTGACGCAGGAAGTAGGGAAAGCATTGTTGGAGTTACTAAACTGCGAAACGAGATCTATATACTCTGTTTATCATATTCTTATAATCCAAACAAAATTCGTGTCTTTGAGGATCGAAGTCCATTTCGTCTTCAGATTGTAATAGAAATAAAAGACATTAAACATGCAAAGGCCATTGGATCCAGTGAGAAGGAAAATTGTCTCTACGTCTGTGACACAACGAGCATGTGGAAAATAACACGAAAAACACGTGACCAACACAAAATCACCCGATGGGTGAACCCAGATTTTCTTCTATCATTTGACCATTGGTCCGTGTCCAAAGATGGTCACTTATTGATAGCCCATTTTAGTTCGTCCATTCTCTGGATCTACGGATCAGACGCAAAACTTATTCGATCTATTCAGTTACCAAGATACATCGAGACGCCAATTCGTGCATTGGAAACATCCATCGGGAATTTCATCATCATTCACAAATTGATTGAAAAGGAAGATGAGATAGAGAGTGGGTCAAATCGGAGACAGAAGGCAATGAAGTGGAGCATAAGTGAATTGTCCAGAGATGGGCAGAATATCTGATGGTGATCCGTAGTTTTATACCTTTAAATGAAGCACAAGAAGTGCTATCTTTATCAGACCAAAATTTCTTACTCGATTCAGACGATCGAGTGTTTATCACTGACAGAAGGAATGGTAGAGTGATTCTCTTGGATTCCGATCTCAAATGGAATCGAATTCTTTGTACAATAAAAGAAGAAGAACCGAAAGTCAGCTTTTATTGGAGTCTGTGTTACGACGAAGACAACAAACAACTCATCGTCGGAGAATTTCATAGAGTTAATATTTACACCTAAAGTCGAAATAAACTCACTTTTCGTGCATAGATTCTTACTATCAAATATAACCTTTAAAATCTTCCTATTTATGAGATAAATCTACTAATTTCATTACTGTATTTTGAATAATAAGTAGTGGTGGAATAGCCGGTACTGGAATCAAGCCCTCCCTTCGACTGCCGTTATCAGAATCAACTGACCTAGATACCAAAAATTATTTGAAAGATCGCTTCTTTTTTAGAAACAATGCCGAGACTACAACTACCACTATTGTGGCAATAGTGGTAGTTGTAGTCTCGGCATTGTTGTTGTTGGAGGCTAGTAAGCAGCCAAGTGGAAGACGAGCCAGCCCACCCACCTCTCATTACATATTCTGTAGGTACAATGCTGCCCTACAGCTAAGAGTGTGAGAGCTAGGCTTATGGTTAGGGAAAGACTAGAAGGCAGTGCACGGGAATATATCAAGAGGAGCACTATACCCACTTTGAGCATTGGAAGCCCAAAAATCGTTTGAATATCCTATAGCCAAAGCCTATACCAAAATAAGCAAGGCTCTGCCAGAGAGTCATTTAGCAAGGCGAGCGGGCTACCAACCCACTCGGCCACTCAGAATCCTTGTCAACGCTATGAACTTTGACTGTGGTGAAGAGTCCATAGAATCTTTTATGAACCGTCGCATCATTAAGCAAGTAAGTATCTTCTTTATTGAACCAGTTGCAATACGCATTCCGGTGTACATACATCAAATACAATAAACAATCAATAGTCAATATGAATAAAGCATTATAACTATAAAAGTTTTTTTCATATTATGGTTAGCTAAAGGTAAAACACGGTCATGTGAACGGGGTCGAAGGGATAGGCCAACGGCTTTTTTGAAGGGAGAAACCTATGGAGAACATGACCCAGGTTTCCCAGGACAGCTGAAAACAAGCAGGTGTCGGCTTTAAGGCATAGTTGTTCAAAGGTTGGGCTATCACTTGGGAGGTATTGCTGACGAATCAACCTGTTCATTACAGACTGGAGCATTCCCTTCTCCCTTTGGCTTGCAAAGCCCCACCATGCCGGAGAAGCATACAACAGGCGTGCCACCGTTGTCGCCCTCACTACATCGTAAAGCCCAGGGATAGATAGACCATGGGCAGTTAGTATGCGCAGGGCATACATGGATTGCCTAGCCTCTGCAGCATATTTGAGCAATGTGCATCTCAAAAACTTAAAGTTTCAGTGAGCATAACCCCAGTACCTTTCATGCTATGTACTCTGGTCACTCCCGGGGCTGCATGAGGGCTGACACCCGCCCTCTCCTCCCGATCCCTCTTACAATCATCTCTTGCGTCTTTTTATGGTTTAGTTTTAGGTTGCATGCTTTTGCCCAATTTGTCACATGTTCTAGTTCAGCTGAAACAGTGGCACTATTAGAAGAGGGTATCTTGTAAGTAGGTATCGTCAGCATACTTTAGTATTATGTTTCCAATGTGAATCGTCTTGAGCTTAGATATTGTAATTATAAAATTATTTGGGCCAGTGCCCGAACCCTGTACAAAAACTAGAGTTGATTTTTATGAGGCGAGATGTGACGCCGTTGAATTTAGTTCCATGGCCCCGATCATCCAGGAAGGCCACGATCCAATTGTAGATGCAGTCGGGTATTTGCATATCCGCCAGTTGCTCAGCCAGGTACGAATGCCGTACCGTATCAAAGGCTTTGCTAAAGTCTAAGGCAATGAGATGAACATACTCATTTGCTTCTAGTAGCTCCAAAAGGTTGGTGGTTAATGCTGTTAGTGCTGCTGTAGTGGATCCTGTTGGTCGAAAGGCGAACTGGTCTGTGAAGTCTTGATTTAGCTGGGGCTCAAGCAGAATAGGGTGAAAAAACCGATGCACGATGAATTTTTCAAGTATGCGGCATAAGATAGGTGTAACCGATATGGGGCGATAATCAGCGACCTCTGACGGGTGGTTTACTTTTGGTACTGGTGTGATGGTACTGGTTTTCCATTGAGGTGGGACATAAGAGAAGAGGACCGACATGTTGTAGAGATGCGTCACCGGTTCTGCTATTAGATGCCACTATATTCTTGGAAGAGATTTTCTAGCAAAATATTTAAAAGTAAGATGTTGTATCGACTGCAATCTTCCGTATTCAGAAGCAATCACTGGATTTGCTGCTCAGAAAACAACAGTACTAATTGTCCGTTTGAGAACATCATTCTCAGATTTCTGTTACGAAGGCTTCATATTATTAAAAAGTAATTAAAGAGTTTATTCACATCTATGACCAAATTCTGTTTTCGTCTGAAATGTGTATTTCCTGATATGTGATGCTGAATACTTAAACTGACTTCAACGGTTTTTTAACGTTAGCGATCCTGCTTCATAAGAGAAATAATCCGCATCGCCCTCCTTTATCCAGGCTTCACACTGGCACCACCCGAGAAGACAGCAATGGCCGAGCGTTTCATTCATGATTACACGTGGTTTGGTGACGCTGTACCACAACGTAAAATGATCAGTGTCGCATTCTTCCTCTATCTAGACTGTGGACTGGCACCACCAAATTTACAGTGTTTATGATCATTTGTGGCCGTCAAAGACCGTTAACTTCGACCTTCAGTAAGAATGCAAATCGATCGACAACCGATTCTTGCAATCTTGCGATTGTGTTGATTAAGCCATGTCGAAGAAACGAACATCAGCTGAATCAAATAATGGTCGTCAAACGAATGACGGCTCAGAATGTAAGTAAATGCGATAAACTTTTTAATAATGTTATGCTTTAAGTTTGGTTGCTGTTTCAGCCAACCAATCAATTTCGTATAAGAAAACTTGCTGTTGCTAGTTTCCCTTAACCCACGGGGAATTTTTAATCCAATTTAGGCCCAAAAAAAGAAATTT
>JACEVL010003007.1:0-15081 GCA_020284085.1 Aporrectodea caliginosa
GAGTAGGAAGGAGATGAATAGAAAGAAGACAGGAGAAGAGGAAAAGGAAAAGTAGGAGGCAGAGTAGGAGGAAGAGGAGGATGAGGAAGAATAAGAGCAGTGCCTTAGGCTAGCCCTGAGAGGCAGCAATGGGTATACAACACTACTGAGCACCCAAAATACATAAAAGTTATTTACCACTCCAATGTTTACTAGGAACTAGAATTGACTATGCATTATACAATTATCTCTTGTTCGCAATTTCAACGTACTACCATACTTTGCCAAGTACAAGTACTCATTCGCCATAATGGAAAAGTCCGGCTATTCAGAAAGTCACGGTTGCAGTGACTTTCCAACTTAAGTCGGAATTTGGTCAACTTCATTTTCTTAGCCTTGGCGGGTGGCCAGTCCTCTCCCTTGCCATCTGATCTTCCAACAACGATGTATAGTCAGTGTACTCTTCATAGCTGAGTTGGCTAGGGGGCGCAGGTGGACTGTGCTTAAAATGCTAAAGATAAGATTCCATTATATACCAGTAGGGGTTCACAACAGTCAAGTTGTACACAACAGCCTAGTGGTGAGCGTGTCAAACTGTCAACTGAGAGGTTTGGGTTCAAATCCAGGCCAGGGTATAGATACAATTTGCTAGAGATTTCTGCTTTATACTTAAATTTTTATTTTTTATCTATTTGATGAACAATGTACACCAAAGTGCGGTTAGCAGTTCGTTTTTAATATACAAAAGAATATACTTACTTAGTTACTTACTCCTCCTGTCTATAATGTTGTTGCTGCAGTGGTTTGTCACATTTCGACATAAGTCACACTATGCATTTCTCTACTTCATTTATGAAACCAGTGAACTGGATTGAAACCTGAGCGATTTTAAGGAAAGACTCGTTGATGTTCCTGTTGTCCTTTGCGCTCGTTTCGAAGAAATGGAAGACCTGTTCCTGCTCGGAGAAATCTTTCGCTTGAGCGTAAGGCACCTGTCTCAGCTCCTCCAAGTCACATTTGTTACCTAGACACAACAGAACAACAGTAACCATGGTTCACACGATTAAATTGTATACCTGACTATCTCCATTGCAACCATATAATAAGAGTACACTGACTGTACACTGTCGGTGGGAAGATGAGATGGCAAGGGAGAGGACTGAATCACATAAAAATACCTATTAATATCTGAACCATATAAGAATACCTATTAATATCTGAACCACATAAGAATACCTATTAACATCTGAAGTTCTGAACCACATATGAATACCTATTAACATCTGAACCACATAAGAATTTACCTATTAATATCTGAACCACATAAGAATACCTATTAATATCTGAACCACATTTGGTGCAGCATATCGTCGCACATCTTCAAGCCAGCGTGAGCAATTCTCAAAGGACGCCATTCGTGTCGTGTCGTAGGCAACGATGATTCCGTTGGCGCTTCGGTAGTAGCTCTGGGTGATCGTCCGGAACCTCTCCTGCCCTGCCGTGTCCCAGATCTGCAGCTTCAACAGACAAACCAAACAGAAGGGTGACACAATCAGGGTCGGTTTAAGGTCGTCGTGGGCCCTAGGCACTCTTCCATTCATAGTCCCCAACTGCCAGCTCTGCATTCAACCTCAACTCATGGCCAGCGTATTGTATTGTATTTGAACACTTGTTATAGCGCCCCTACCAGATTGCCTATTCAGAGGCGCTCCCGACTACTGCGCGGACGCTGAATCGGAGTTTCACGCCGAAGCGCATGAGCAATTGCGAGAAAAGGACTTGCCCAGGGTCCCTACGCGGCGGCTTTGACGAGGTAGATTCGATGTATTATGCCTCTAATTGAACATTATGAATGTAATTTACTGACGTCACGTTTAATCATGATTCACGAACACAGCCAGTTTCGATAACTTAACTTTAAGTTAGCATCTACAAGTTAAACTGTTTTTGAACAATTATAAAAATTATAATTATTAAATCAGAATTTGCAATCCCCTTTTTTATTATTATTATTATTAGACTGTTATTTATAGCGCCTAAACAAAATTGGAATCTTGCACAAAGGCGCGTAACAGAAAAATCAATCATAGTAAATCTTAAACAGATGTGTTTTAAGGTTAGTTTTGAAAATCGATAAAGTTGAGGATTTGCGGATAAAGACAGGGAGTTTGTTCCATTCAGCCGGGCCGGCTAGCGCAAATGCTCTGTTACCAAGTTTTTTGAGTGATCTTGTCACAACAAAATCACCTTGAGACGATGAACGTAGCCCTCGTCTGGATTGGAGAGAGGAACAGGGTGTAACAAGTGAAGAAAGGTATGCAGGAGAACAGTTTGTGTAGATTCTGTACATTAGAAGACAGATTTTGAAATTGATGCGAGCTTGTATGGGAAGCCAGTGTAGTTCACGGAGGGTCGGTGTGACATGATCCCGAGGATTTTGGTTCTTGATAAGCTTAGCAGCGTAATGAAGAACAGCTGTAAGAGGTTGAAGGGTAGATGCAGGAAGACCACAAAGGACTGAGTTGCAGTAGTCAATTCTAGAAATGACAAGGGCCTGTACTAGGGTACGAACACATTTCTCGTTAAGACTTTTCTTGACTTGCCGAATGCGTCTGAGATGGAAAAAACAGGATTTGGTTATATTGGAGATATGAGTTTTCATAGACAGCGAGTTATCAAGAAGGACACCAAGGTCTCGGACAACATCAGCTGGTTTGATGGAGCAATCTGGGCTAAGATTGAGTACAGTGTGGAATAATTGTGAGTTAGGTAATGGGTTGCGGTAAAACCAGATCAGTTCTGTCTTGGAGGCATTCATTTTGTAATTTTCGTGTCAAATTCAATCATTAAACATATTTTTTCAATATTTCATTTTCGGATTTGAGTAAGTAGGCCCCTGAAAGGTTTGTAGACCCCACTGCAGCCCTATGTCCAGTGCCTACTGTGCCTAATGGATAAAACCATAGTTGTTAAAAACGGTCAAATCAAAATAAACAACGGAAAAAAACGTCGTTTTATTGAAAAAAATAAAAAAAAAAAAACGAGAAAAAAACGGAAAAGAAAATAATTTGACTTTGCTGCATCTTTTACTGCATTTTAAAATTAAAAACCTTGTTTACACAATTTTATTTTAATCAGCAAATAACATAACTTTATTAGTAAACACCAAATATAGTAATCTACTACAATTATTTTCTTTTACATAGGCCTACGTTTGGTTTAAAAAGAAATTGATAAATTAAAAATATTGAAATCTTTTCAAATTTAAATTTCATACATAAGTCCACATAAGTCCATGCTGACATAAGCAATTAAAAGTAAACTTTGTAAGTAGGCCTATAGAGTGTACTTAATTGAAAATAGTAGATCTACTTACAATGCTGACTTATATAAGAACTTAATATGGAGTAATATCCGTCAGTTTATCAGTCAATCAGAGATTACTGAGACAACATTTCGCATTTTGATAACTTAGAAATTCAAATAACTTTTATAAATTTTATTTCCTGAACTGTGCTGTTTATTTTTCAACTGATGACACTAAATAGTGACGTAAATTAGATGAATCCTTGAAAGGACGGAGACAACGTAAGGGATATCAGACAAAAATAAAATTAAACAAATAGTAACAGACAGTGAATAACTAAATAAAGTTACATATAAAAATAAAAAACGGAAAAAAACGAGACGAGAAATAAAAAACGAAAAAAAACGACATTTTTGGAGCAAAATAAAAAACGAAAAAAACGTTTTTTACAACTATGGATAAAACAGCCCTGCAATGGTCACTATGGATGAAAGTTTGAATGATCTTGCCCGCTGTGCAATGTTATTGATTTTACTTTGAAGTGATCGTTGATGGATGTCTTTGACTCAAGCAGCGCCTTGCTCGGCTCAGTCGGCTGGTGTGTTGGGCTTTGGGGCCGTCTCGGAAACGGGTCCCCAAACTTTGGATTTGACTGCCCAGTTGTGAAGTTTTGCCTTCTCTTTAATGTCATTCGGATCTAAACCGAAGACGTGCTTTTCGGCTGCTAGACCCACTGTTTGGAGCCCTCTCCCTGTAGCTGTTGTACGGTGGCGCTCTGCGTGTAAACACCGGGCGTGACTATACCTACGTGCGAATTCATCTTTTGTTCTTCTTTGGCTAGTTTTTTTTATCTTAATAAATCGTATAAACACATCTTGGACATACTTCTGCTGCTATTGAACAAAGATTTGTTGAAAGTTGTCGGACAAATTTCACGTTTATTGACTATTTCGGTGTGGTTTCGTAGCGAAGGGAGTGTCATGTCGGCGTGTACCAGGCTGGTGTACACATCTGAACGCCTGAGACAGCTGGACTCTGGTGAATTAGCGCCTTCGTGAGTTTCTTGTAAGGCGCTATATAAATGGCCATATACATACATACATACATACATACATACATACATCTGTCCGTTCTGCTAAGTCGCTTGTGTTATTTCGTTCTCAGCTTAAAACGTACCTCGGTACTTGTCGGTTTTACGACCCCCAAAATAGATCCTTTAATTATAACTATAGACGAGACCTCTGTAGGCCTACAGGAATGTGTTCGCGACAGTTAATATCTGTCTTCTAATGACGACACTAACCCTAACCCTGACCCTAACCGACCCTCACGACTTCAAGTTTTATAGTCCATATCGGTTATGTTGAGGTTATGCCTCGTTGTTACGCGCCGTGAGGGTCGGTTAGGGTCAGGGTTAGGGTTAGTGTCGTCCATGTTTTCTAATGACGAAAAGTTCAGGTTTATGACGTAATAGATAAGCTCTGACGTGACAAATAATTAAAATAACGTAGAATATGAAGAATTTTAAATGAGATAATATATGAAGAATTTTGGGGGTCGTAAAACCGACAAGTAGGCCTACCCGTACCTCTTCCACACTGCTTATCCACCATAGGCTAGGGCATAACCGATTTAGTTTAAAATGCCGATTCCCGATACCGGATAGCATAGGCTAGAGAGGTAGCCTATATATACTACCTTTTTGTCTTACTGAGATATCCTGAGTGGCCGAGTGGGTTGGTAGCCCGCTCGTCACGCCGGCGCCCCGGGTTCGCTTCCCGGTCGGGTCGGTTTATCAGAGATTAATTTCTCGGATCTTTACTGCGGGTGGCTAGGTCGCAATTTAAACGTGGAGTACGAGGTTGCTTTCTGCCTCCGACACTAATCATCTTCGATATGAAAAAGTGTCGTTAAGCCGAAACAATTTAATTTTACTGACCAATCTTCTTAGACACCTCTTAAACGTTGCTAAGCGAAGCTACATTAAGCATGGAACGACGTCATTGATTTATTATTACTGTCAAGTTGCACTGTCGCGGCATCCTGCCAGAAACGGAATCAAAGCCAAGAAAAGAAAACTGATGATAGACATTATACGAAAATGAACTTAATCCGTCAGAAACTTTAAATACATCCGTCAGAAACTTTAAATACGTCAACATCCTATCAGAAACGTTATAATAATATAATATCTTTTCTTTAATAAGCGCCTGACAAACGCACTGCGCTGTACATTTACACGTTATGCAATTGAAATCTTAACTACTAACAGAACAGACAGCCTGCAATACACGGCGCTAATAGCAGCCTACAAAGCATATCCCACCAACGGGGCTCGAACTCGGTACCTCTCGGTCTCTACGTCAACATCCTATCAGAAACGGAATCAAAGACGAGAAAAGAGAAAAGAAAACTTATGAGAACATTACAAGAAAATGAACTGAAATACATCAAAAACATTAAAGACGTCAACAGCCTTTGTAGCTATAGGAAGTCGTTAAATATTGGAATAAATAAAGTTGATTTATTATAACGCACTCTTTCCACACCTTTAAAACGTTTGTAACAGATGCTATATAGAAGTGAAACACGGCAGTCTGACCATTCTTGCCTAAACTAGCTGTTTGTGTCTTGGTGAACCAGGTGAACTGAATTTCTGGATATTGACCTGATTATGGCTTGGATTTGGTGCACCATTTTGTTGATGAATTTTGTATTAGACACCGGCGGTATAGAAGTTGCTAATTACAATTAACTAGCCGCCTAAACTTTGCCAATACCACACAACCTAGCCTGATTTCTGGTTTCTTTGACCAGTTGCATTTCGACCAAGCTCCTCGAATGGATTACTATTTTTGACTGCAGGCGACATTAACAAGACATTGGACGTCTTTAGATGCTTGTGCATTAGCAATAGTGGTATCGAAGTTTTCTTATTAAATCTGGGGCAAGGTAGCCAATTAGTTGACAAGTACAAGTTCCAGCTTCTGCTCAGGCAACTACTACGTAGGGACCTTGCTCCGTATGATTTCGATCACCCCTCCACTGAGGCAGTTACTGTGTAGGGACCTTGAGCAGGTCCTTCACCCACAATAGCTCAGTGCCATCGATGTTCTGTCGTGTGTGCAATTCTGAACTTTGGAAGGAGGGCAATATCCAATGCAGCTGTATACTGTATTATATAAATGAGCAATTAGCCCGCATCAGAGAGACCACAATGATATTCAATGACCTCTGCCAATAAAACACTAGCGTGGTGATGCTTGGATCGTTCTCACTCGGTTGATATCAGAGCAGTTTCATATTTGCATTCATCCATATGAGCAATCATATCTCTTCCAATCTACGTAACTCCTCCACTACCCTACCAATGGTATATATGGTAGTATACCCTATATGCATGGGCGTAGCCAGGAAAAAATTTCGGAGGGGGTTTTAAGATTTTGGGGGTTACCATTGGAGATGGTCACAAAAACTAAGTTTTTTTTAGGTATTTCCCATGTAAAAGCATATAAAAAAATTGGGAAACTTATTGGGGGGGGGGTTGAACCCGTAAAACCACCCCTAAATACGCCCATGCCTATATGGTAGTGGAAGTCCCAAACGTGGAGAAAGGAGGAAGGCGACTCCGGTCATCTTTGTTATGACATATTGTCCTTAAACAGCAACTAATCAACCAACCAATCTACGCTATTGACAATGCTACCATGGCAACGCTTAATTACTAGGCAGGACATCTGTTGCCCATTGCAGTGAAACCATTTTAACATTAATAATTACATTCACATTCAGTTGTAATTATTATCACCTATTTATATAGCTCCTCTCGAAGGGAAACTCATCACAGGTGCTCACGACCTAACGATGGAAAACCAAAACGGTTTTCAATTGCTTACGAAATAGAGATAAAGATGCGATTAATCAATCAATTGCTATCGGCATTTTGGTGAACAAACATTATAGTCATACATCATACACAAAGCTACTCGCAACATTCCCACTCAGTCTAGATCCCATATATCATCTAGGGCTGCCAATCATCCCGGATTCGCTGGGACAGTCCCGGAATCGGCCGTGTGTGTCCGGTTTCCTGGACTGATCAAAAACTGTCGCGGAACTTGGTGTAAATATGCATGTAAAATATATGGATTTCGCTCATGCTGGGCCCATAGGCCTCGTAGGCTATAGGAATTTCATAAACGTTTCGCTCTTGAAGTTGATTCTAATTTTACATATAGGTCACATGTCTTTTGATGTTTTCACTGTAACTTTAACGACTATTTTAAGTAGACTATAATTATAGATCGTATACATTATAAGCTGATGCAACATTCGTTACACACTGTCAAATGATGTGGCCATGGTAAATTGGTAATGGCATATCGAGTTCCGGGCGTCCCGGATTGGCAGAATCAAAAGTTGGCAGCCTTAATATCATCTTTGGTGATGTAAGTTTTTCTCATCAGGCAGTCACCAGGGGGGGGGCAGAGGGGGATGACGCGGTCATGAGCACGTGGGCCCAGGCGGTAGACAGAGGCCTTAATCGGTGGGAGCAGGCCATGCATACGCCCCCCCCCCATCGGCCAGGATAGACGAAGGTCATGTCTAAGATGCTAGGCAACCTATAACAGAAGGTTGGACCACCACAGTGAAGCTTCTATCATGGAAGTTTAGGCCAGAGGAACAATCAAGTCTTATATTCTCTCCATTACAAATCATGATGCATTCAACAGAACTTATTTATATGATTAAATCATATTGCACTGAACTGAAGTCATAATCTGCATTCGTTATTAAGCAAAATTAGCAAGCAAGTAAGTTAGTAAGTATATTGTTTATTTTAATAATAATATTCGTTTACTAAATCAAACTGACACATACACATAGTAATAACAGATCGTAGCAAGTTTACAGGCATCAAATTTAACTGTATGGCAATCTGCAAGATGCCCATATGCCCCACTGCTCATTTTGCAGTCGTCCCCTATGGAGTGGAAGGCTGCGTCAACCTTTTATGGGCTAGCAAGTATCGAACCCGTGTCCTTCTGATCTTCAAGTCAGCGCGTTACCATTCAACCAATCTCCTCGTCCCAACCAATTAATCAATTGCTAATCATACTTTGGTGTACAGACATCCAATAACACAGTTATAAAGTATATAAAATCCTATCCACTATCCAATGACCAAGCACCAACTGATGGCACTGAGCAATTGTGAGTGAATGATTTGCTCAAGGTCCATACACAGTAACTGTCTCAGGTAGGAGGAAGATCAAACCCATACTCTAAACGTTACAAGGCGAGCTCTAACCAGTCAGGATTGCCATGTCCCACGATGCAATGTAACGCACTGTAATTACAATATACATAGAACTGACAGTAACGAGCTACTTCTAGGTACAAGTTTGACAATGAACTTTCAATTGTGCACTTGGACCTGAAGTGACCTGAACCCTAAGCTGCAGTTTCTGCAGCAACATGTTTGTAAATAAGTCAACCTAGAGATGTGTCCGAATAGACTTCTGGTCCTATAAACTTAACAGGATCTGACAAGCAACTATCTAGTCAGTACTTGAAACAAGACACCGATGTTTGTTCGCTACTTGAGTCAAATGGTCCAACAGGTTCATATCAAACAAAGTCATATGCCAAAGCCGATCAGGCAACGTTGTATTTCACTAAGACCAGTCAAGCAACAATATATTCCACTAAGGCCAGTCAAACAACAATAATTTGCAAACTGGTGTATTTATGCATCTGTATAATTATCTATATAGCACCATGTATAAGCCTCTCCAAGGCGCCCTGGAACATGGATTTCCGAAAGCGTCACAGTTTGAAAGTCAAGCACAAGACACCAGCTACTCATGAGTGCTGTGTCAAGTAAGAGAGGTTGTCAGAGATCTCAAATATACATTTTATAAATTTTAATCTGACTGAGGTCTGAAAAGAATCTGATTTAATTTCTGTTACTAAGATTTCTGATTAATAACTTAAAATTTGCAGATGACATTGACTTGCTGGAGAATAGTTGTGAGAGGCTGCAGGAAAATGTTTGCACACTGAACACATCTGCACAACGGGCTGGATTAAAAATAAATGTGGATAAAACAAAAACAATGGTATTTGGCAAGAAGACAATAGACAGGGAAATAAAAGTGCAAGATGAGGTGATTGAGAATGTAACAGAATTTGTGTACTTAGGTAGTCTGTTAACATGGAATAATGATTGTACTAAGGACATAAAGGCAAGAATAGCAAAGGCAAAGGGAGTTATGGCAGGACTAAATTCCATCCGGAATAGTAAGCAAATTAGTTATAAGACAAAGCTGAATGTCTTGAAAACATGCGTGTTTAGTACAGCTCTTTATGCGTCTGAGGCCTGGACAATTAAAAAGACTGATCATGATAAAATCCTGGCTTTTGAAATGTACTGCTATAGAAGAATATTGCATCTGAATTGGACAATGAAGGTGACAAATAAGGAGGTCCGAAGAAGATTACACATAAAGGAAGATCTAATACAGTCAGTAATGAGAAGGAAATTGGGTCTGTTTGGACATATTATGCAGAATGGACAATAATAGAAAAATAAAACTGTCATGATGGGTATGATGGATGGAAGTGGACGAAGAGGAAGACCTAACAGGGAATGGACTGATGACATCAGGGATTGGTGCAAACAAGACCTACACAGTTTGAGTGTATTGGCGCAAGACAGAGGATTATGGAAACGGATGACGAAATTTGCATTGGACACCTACGGGCTTTCGGCCCATGGATCCTGATGATGATGATGATGATGACTAAGATTTCAGCTTGAAAGTACACAGTTCCTTTGGACTTTGGTTTATGGGTGCTAGGCCCCAAATAAATAAATTTAAACTAACGAACAAATCGGCCAACTAGTCAAATTGCAAACCACAGACCGTAATATCGTAAGCTCGATATTTCTACATTGCTCACAGAGGGGGGAGGGTCACGGGAACCAGCCTGTCCAGAGGCGCTCAGTCAAAACAAAATGAATAGGGGGGTCAAAATCGGTTCCAGGTCAAGATCCAAAGGGGTGGGGCGCAAAACAATGTGCGTATCCATTAATGGCAAACTTATAGTATCGTGGGCTGAAGGATTATAGTGTCTTTGGGCATGCTACGCGGACGCCACCAGGTTTTCTAATGACGACACTAACCCTAAACCTAACCGACCCTCACGACGCCAAACCTGACCCTAACTGACACTCAAGACGCCAGTAAACTTACGCACTATATACTTCAGCCCCCGAAACTATAAGCTTGCCAAAATCGATAGGCAAGTAGGGTCAAAATCGGTTCACAGATCAATATCCAAAGGGGTGGGCGCAAAACAATCACGCAACCTTTTACAATGACAACAATTTAATATCGTACAAATACCTTGATTCGTTTTCCGTCGAGGGTGACGGTCTTCATCGTAAAGTCGACCCCGATCGTACTCGTATGCCTTTCGACGAAACACCCTCCCATGAACCTCTGTACGACGCATGTTTTCCCTACGCCCGCATCTCCGATCAAGACGAGCTTAAAGAGCAGATCGAACGACTCGTCCGTCTCGAACACTTCTCCGCGACTCTTGGCCATCATCCGTCGTCCTCGGCCGACGCAGTTCGCTACAACCGAACCCCCTTTCACGTTAACAGACCCCAAAGTGGACGAAATTTCTTGATCGATTCGCTTTTATCGGACATTTTACCAAACATCATCAACTTATTTACATTTGCCGCAGAAACCGGATATACGTCACGATTTTAAGTCCATGGAGTATTGTAGCACGTGTTGACACCGTTGAATGCCGATGCATAGCGCTACGTAAATGTGTCACGGCAACCAACGCTGAAATTACTTCAAGCGTGAAGGATTGCAATGTAATGTAAATGTTCGAAATTTCTCATCGCCACGCAAAAACCCGCGTCAGTGAGACTGCCTATCCAGCTTATCCAGCGGCGTTATATCAAATAAAGTCGGCACTCGGCAGCAGCCAGGTTGTTTTGTTCGTTCCAGTGCTAGGTCGCAATCCCTATTCTGGTCAGAATCCAGATTAGATTAACGTGGAGTACTTAAAGTCCTTACTGCCCACCAAATAATCTGACCTGGCAGTGGTTAAACAGACCAATTGGCCTGGCGCTTCCATATAGTCATAGGTCTACAGTTAAATGGCCTGGCTCTTCCACACAGTCATACAGTTAAATTTGACTTCTGTATTATAACTTGTGATCATCAGTCGTAGGCCTATGATTTGTAATCATAAAGCGTTCGTGTCATTTTGAGTCAGTAAACGAAGATTATTATTATTATCATTATTTTATTCTTGCGACTTGGTCTGATACAGTTGGTCCTCTGATGCGACTTTGCATGACTCTGACAAGTTTCGAATATTAAATTTTACATTGACCTAATTATATAGATCCTAATTGGAGAGTAAGTCAAGCCGTAATGACAACATAGTACTACTGTTGCAATCACTGGTATAATATGTGAGCCATTTGAAAGAATTATGAAGGATCAATACTGGCCAACAACTGATACTGGATTACAACTTAAGAGTCAGTTATATATTAGTAACACGTAGTCCATTTGTGAGCCATTTGAAAGAATTCTGAAGGATTTTCAAAAGCATTGCTTATAGTTTCCAGTGAATACAGAATTGCTAGATTATAAAGTAGTCAAGTGGACCATACTCTACAGGCATCACAAGTAGAACTTGGGCAACCTAAGCAAAATACACCGTATAAATTTTTAGCAGAATTAAAATACCAATAAAAACTTGCAACAGGATTTTTGAAATGCAAATTTTCATAACACTATAGCCTCAAAGATAAGAAACAGCAGTACAACCAAAAAGAATTCACTACTTTGTGTTTCCTTAAGTTAAATAGGCAAGTGAAATTTTGCCCTTCTCAGATTTAATATCCAGTTTGGAACACTTTCAGAGATTCAGAAAAAAGAATACAAATGTACCACAAACAGCTTAAACTTATGAACTTCAAGAAATGTCCAAATGTATTCAACTTCAAATGTTCAAGCAAATTCTAACAATGAAAGAATTGCTCTACTGTTTCACCATTAACCCTTAAAATCAACCTTCTCAGAACTTTATTCTTTTAAATAATGTCCTTGAAAGCATAAATCAATAACATGGCTAATGTACAGTATAAGCAGAAAATCCATTCTTATGCTGAAGCTAGGATCGCATACGAATAAGCTGGCACATTGAAAACTGTGCAATCAGTCATGTTGAAAAACATTCGACAGTTTCATGAGAAAACTGCGGAGCTCTGCCTTTTCGTTCTTCAGCTTTGCTTCATAGGCAAGTGCCTCTGTCAATATTTGATCCAGCTGCCCAAGGTTTTCAGTTTCAAAGCGTTCCATTTGACTGGAGAAAAAACAGCAAGACAACATACATGTTTCATAATACGTAGGTGCAGGTGATGGTTGAAAAAAACAATTTTACAAATTTGTTAGTCCACGAAGTTTGAGGTTTGTCCATTATGTGCTGTACTACAAAGAACTCACTTAGAATGATAAAAATATCTAAAAAGAAGAGTCCTTTAAGCTACACTGAGAGGCAGCCATAGGTACACAGTGTTAGCGACTTCATTTTCTTAGCCTCAGCATATGAGGGCACGGGTCAGTCTTCTCCCTCCCTGTCACATCTTCTCACCACAGTTTACGGTCAGTATACTCATTACAGCTGAGTTGGCTAGGCAGCGCATGTGACACAGAAGTCTCAACAAATTTGTCCTGACAGGGATTTGAACCCCTGACCTTTTGACTCACAACTTCACAGTCCAGCATACTAACCACTAGGCTATTGCACAGTGTAGGGATAATGAAAATTTGGTTCGATTTCCAAACTTTGTTGAACCATTATTTCTGCCACAAGATATTAAACACCAACAGATTTTGTCACATACAATTAGAAAGTACTCAACCTTACAAAATTAAGAGTTCGTGTATAGGCAGACAAAAACCAAATCGATTTTGACCACAAAGATGGCTGCTGTCAAGACAATGGCTTCAAAGAAGTTGCATGAATTTGACTAAATCTATAAAACAAGTTCTGAGAACATGAAATAAAGACTTGCCTGAACACATGAGTCCAATCTTCAACAATGCTGTCCTTTATCCGTTGAGCATAATCTGCAGATCAACAAATTAGAACTAATGTGTCAGCCATATATAGGGCCTACAAACACCAAAAAATGTAATGTAAAGGAAGATTTCAATATCAACACTAACGAAACTGTTTGACAAACCAGCTGATTATTAAATACTTGGAAGAATGTTAATGCATTTTCAGATTGTTAATTACTTAGAAGAATGTTAAAGCATTTCAGATTATTATCCAAAAAACATGCTTTCCATGCTGACCGAAGAGAGGATCAGCCTTTACTAATTAATTAACTTAATTAACAGGGCTACAGAGTGTAACCATGGAAGACAAGTACGATGGTAAATGATCTGCATGTGCTTTGTACACGTGAAGTGCCAGCACGAAACATGAGAAGGGATGCTACATAAATTTCACTGATTAGATTTCTTGAAGGGGCGCTACATAAATCTCCAGAATGAATGGATAGCAGAAAAAGAAGTACAGACACCTACTTTCGATGAGCTTCTTCATAGGCAGCATCACACACGAACTAGCACCCTTTCTACTGTCCAGCTCGGTGGCACTGGCTCTAAGGTCCTGTTCATCTATCATACCACGACTAGGTAGATTATTCAGTATGGTGGCGAGCTCTTCCCTGTTACGCATGTCATTAGTTACTGCTCTGGTACCCGAATCATTCGGTACTGCCCTGGTACCCGTATCATTCGGTACTGCCCTGGTACCCGTATCAGTTGGAACTGCTCTGTCTTCACCCGACAGACGTGTGCCTTGTTTTTTGGGACTTGTGATGATCTGTTGGTCAGTTTCGCTTGCAAAACTGTAGAAGTCGTGAAGACTTGGATCTTGCTTGTCATTGGTTTTGTCCACAATATCCAGTGAAGCTGTTTGCACGAAGAAAGTAGTTTAATGTAATGAATGCAACATTGATTTATATACACATTAATTAGAACTTTACCATCACGAATATCTATCTATCTACCTATCTATGAAATTTATATAGCGCCCCTTAAAGATAACTACTCAGGCCCGGTCAAAGAGCAAATAGCTCAGAACACACTTTCAATTCATCTTAAGCCACAACGTTTTAGATCTGCTAAATAGCTGTGTTACAGAGCCTTTGTGAGGTTCCAAAAATGCGCTATATAAGTGTTCAGATACATACATTTATATAGAGCATTTTATAACCTACTGAAGTGCCCCTATAGACTGCACGCATGCCCACGTGGAACTCATATAAGACCCGTATGCAGCCCATATGGACCCCATGGGTATGCTGGCAGGACATCAACTGAGATAGCAAATAACAGATCAGTCTTCAGTCTTGTAAGCCACATATTAACCATTTCGACAAGAGGTTAGTAGGGCAGACAAGAAAATGGAGTAAGGTCACACACAACATGTTGTCAGTGTTTACATCCAGCTGGCCTATCTCGTATCAGTCAGGTAGTCATGTCTGCATCATGGTGATTGAGATTTTTATTAGGCAATATGCATGCATCAAACATGAAGGTAGACACAAGAACAGTGGCAGATTGTGGGTGGACTGAGTTTGCATAGCTGTTTTATCACTTTGTCCCAGACCTGTATGACACGTTTTATGTACATTTATATTTAAGTATACCTCACTAAAGTACTGTCTGCTTTCT
>JACEVL010003008.1:0-16007 GCA_020284085.1 Aporrectodea caliginosa
GTCATGCCAGCCTTCAATGGCATGTTAATGCTGTCTGTCTCTGTACTCATTCGGTCCCTCCATACTTACATAGGCCTACTACGTGAACATAGACAGAACAGCTATAGGCTACTTGGAGAAGCACAGTTTAAACGTAGGCCTTACTGTACGTGACATCGCCTTGGCCAGGATGCCAGATACCTTGTCCGCCTGTTGGGGCTTCGTCGGGCAGCAAGCGAGCATTAGATTGCGTTGATATGCAGACAGATACGCCTTCATTACTTAACGGTGAGTATATATATTCGTATAGGGATGACTCATTCGATGACTCATTCGAAGGGGACCAATATATGACCAATGCTACATGATGTCGTGCTAATGACCACTGTGTCCCGCTTGCAAAACGCGTCACCGATATGGTCATATAGGGGAGTGTCTTTACATGGAGTGTCTCCCCGGCGTTTGAACAACTCTGCGATGACGCCGACAATCGTCTCTTTGAGGGTTGTCCTGATGGACCTGGGCCACGTACGTCCAACTACTTATTTCCCTGGGTTATATTCATGTGGATGATCTTTCCCATATTGGTACTGACGTAGTTGGTCTGCTCTTCACTGATTAGCCTTCCACGGGTGGTCTTAACTTCCACAGCACAATCCTTTATGCTCTAAGCTAAGCCAGAGAGTCTCCTCATTTACGGTTTCGCTTGGTCTCCTGAATTCAATTATTGTTTCCAAATAAATTCGTGTTTTACACAAACGATGGATGTATCCTTGATAAGCTTAATTAAGTAAGTATATTCTTTATTTATCTAACTGCATAACCGCACTTTGGTTTACATGAAATTACACATTATAAAGCATTCTTGTTAAAAACGTTTTTCTCATTAATTTGTCAGCCTGTGGGACAATTCGGTCATGTGGTCTGGGACGCAGGGAATAGGGGAGTGTCTTTACAGGAGGGAGGAGCGGGTTCAGAACATGGCCGGGGTCCGCCAAGGCAGCAGTAAAGAGGTTCCCATCTGCCGTTCTATACAACTGTTCTAATGTTGGGTTACCCTCTGGAAGGTAGCGTAATCGGACCAGAAGATCCATCACGGACTGTAGTCTATTGCGCTCCTGCTGTCCCGCAAAACCCCACCATGCCGGTGACGCGTATAGCAAGCGGGACACAGTGGTCATTAGCACGACATCATGTAGCATTGGTCCTGCAAGGCCATGTGTGGTCATGATGCGCAGAGCATACATCGACTGTCTAGCTTGGACACATATGCGTTTCATATGCATTTCAAAGCCGATATGTTCAGTCATGACCACCCCGAGGATTACCATGCTCTGGACCCTTGGGAGTCCTGGCACTTCCCCAGGTATTGCTTACTGTCCCCCTCCCGTTCGCGTGGCGGCGGACTAACATCTCCTGAGTTTTCTTTTGATTCAGGCTCCAGTTACATCTCGCAGCCCACTCCGCTACATGGTCCAAATCGGTCCTGATCGTGTCGCTTCTTGAAGATGGTATTAACAAATAAATATCATCAGCGAAGGTGGGCTGTTTTTAGTTTCGATATGAAATTCAGGGGCCCAAGGCCAGAGCCCTGGACAGTGCTGGCTTTTATGTAAGCGATTGTTGAGATTGATCCATTAAATTTAGTTACATAGTTTCGATCACACAGGAAAGCCACCACCCAGTTGTAGACACAATCCGGTATGGGCAACTCGGCCAGTTGCTCTGCGAGATAGGCGTGGCTGATCGTATCGAAAGCTTTGGTGATGTCAAGGGCAATCATGTGGATGTACTGATTATCGTTAAGGAGCTCCACGAGGTTATGTGTTAGGGCTATTAGAGCTGCAGTGGTGGACCCCGTTGGACGGAAGGCATATTGATCCGAAAATTGATGATTTGTGTGTGGTTCTGTCAAAAAGGGATGAAAAAAGCGGTGCGCTATGATTTTCTCCAGGAGACGGCAGAGGATAGACGTGACCGATATAGGACGGAAGTCAGCAGCCTTCACCGTCACCCTCCACGGGATGGAATACCTTTGGCACCGGCGTTATAATGCTTGATTTCCACTGCGGCGGAACATAGGAGAAGAGGATAGAGAGACAAAAAGTTTTGTGATTGGTTGAGCTAGCATTATAAACAGGTGTTTGCAGTTGCGATTTGTCAATCTCAAGTAGACATGTAATAGAGATCTAATCTACACATTTTTACAGTTTTGTTCATTTGGAAAGACGCGCCTCTGTTCTCCGGTTAAGCTATGTATCATTCAGACTAAAAGAAAACAAACAACTGATAAGCGTGGTCTATGCTTAAGTTTATTATTGCACGTGAAAGTATTAATAGTTTTCTGGAGAAAATCATTTTCACTGCGAAGTATTAGTAGCATCGATATGTAGTTTTATGTTTATATAGTTTATGTAGTTTATGGAGTTTATGTAATCCTATGAGTTGTTAACATTGATTGTGTTTTGTTGAGCAAAGGATTGACCCCATCGCACTAGTTTGAATATCAACGATGATCAATTGTTTGTTTCTTCTGAGTAGTTACTGCGAATGAGTATGGCTAATGCAGATTAAGTATTAGTGTTTACTGACTATATGTCTAGCCTATACTGATACATCACATACCAGTATGTAGACTAAAAGTCAGAGAATGACTTTTTGAAGATTTTCATATTACAATTGCGTTATCCTGTAAATTGACTTATGACTTACGTTAAAGATTAATTTTCTGTTGTTGTCTTCAATTCAAAACAAGAAGCACAAATTACGGTGAACAATAAAAAAGATTAAACATGTGCACTAGCACAAAATTATAATAATTTAATTTAGGCTGATTTCAGTTCAAAAACAGGAAGCATAAATTACTAACGTTGCCTATTTAAGATTGTATAGGTCGTCCTACGTTTGCTAATGTTCAGCTTTCGAAGTCTTTGAGTAGCAACATTGACTTGGTATTCGCTTTTAGTCACGGTAGGACACGAATTTTGTTATGATGTTGGCGGGACAAAATTTCTGTCTTGCACAATTAGCTGGTATTGTAAAAATTCCTATAGTAATAAAAGATGAGATAGTACCACTGCAGCAGCTAATCAGAGGCGCTTTCTAAGCTCACCTATAAGATGTTAAATTCATTGAGAAAACTTAGTAACACTAAGCAAACTCCTACATAGAAACTGGAACCGTGGCTGCCCCACTCACAGGCCTAGTAGAAGCGGTACAAGATAAATTTGGTCAGTATACTGCATTTTTTGAACACGGATTGCCGCTTTGCACAGTTGTAGTTGGCACCTAAGAGAACATTTTAAGAAGGGGAGGCATTCGAAATTTCCCTTAGAATTCAAGATGGCGGCCTTTTTCAAAATGGCCGACCTAAATTGAGATTTTTCAATATCTCGGCTTCTGGTTCACTTAGAATCATTATCTTGGTGTCTAAACATACACATTTAGGGGTAATGATTCCAATAGGGCCATCGCAGATTAGCCCCGGTCTCATCGGTCGGCCATTTTCCAAAATGGCCGTCGAAAAATTGAGATTTTTCAATATTTCGGCTTCTGGTTCACTTAGAATCGTTATTTCGGTGTCCAAACATACACATTTAGGGGCAATGTTTCGACTATAGGGCTATCGCAGATTAACCCATGATCTCATGAGTCGGCCAATTTCCAAAATGGCCGACGAAAATTGAGATTTTCAATATCTCGGCTTCTAGTCAACTTAGAATCGTTATTTTGGTGTCTAAACATACACATTTAGGGGCAATGATTCCACTAGGGCCATCGCAGATTAGCTCCGGTCTCATCGGTCGGCCATTTTCCAAAATGGCCGTCGAAAATTGAGATTTTTCAATATTTCGGCTTCTGGTTCACTTAGAATCGTTATTTCGGTGTCCAAACATACACATTTAGGGGCAATGTTTCGACTATAGGGCTATCGCAGATTAACCCATGATCTCATGAGTCGGCCATTTTCCAAAATGGCCGACGAAAATTGAGATTTTCAATATCTCGGCTTCTAGTCAACTTAGAATCGTTATTTTGGTGTCTAAACATACACATTTAGGGGCAATGATTCCACTAGGGCCATCGCAGATTAGCTCCGGTCTCATCGGTCGGCCATTTTCCAAAATGGCCGACGAAAAATTGAGATTGTTTAATAACTTAGTACAAGAAGGACATTCTTAACGGCATTTGCACGCCATATCACGCACTTGCTGCATGATCAGACGACCATCTGCTTAGTCCATTTTTTCACATGGAGTGCCATCTATAGGGATATGTGTTGGGTACCAGATGGGAGGAGTTCCTTATCTACGTTTGTGACAACATGAACTTGACTAAAATTATGGAGAGCGTAATTCGCAAGCAGAATGAAAAGTTCTTTCTTATTTCTTTCATTTATAAGAAAGTCAGGCCAGTTGAGTGGTAGTGTTGTTTCTGGAGCTACTTGTCGGCGTGTACCAGATCCTCGCTGCTGTCGAACACCATTCTTCAGGCTAGCGGCAGCAGAAATGTCCCAAACCAAATCAATAATGAGTAGCAGCTAAGCGAGCCACATGCCGTAACAAACTGTCCTGAAAATCACTCACACAATATTCTCCCAAATGATTTTGAACAACGTGGCTTCATGCCATTATAAATATGAGGGCTGCACCATCATAATCAAAAGCACATGAACTTCCATAAAATTCAACTGGTTTATCAATTCCGCTAGGAGATTGCCAAGTCTTCCTCCCACATGTGATGCGCTAGTCCTACACACTCTTTGAGCCAATACCAAGGTGGGCATATGTGATGCCAGGCAGACAGTATCATGACTGACATGCCATCTCCAGCTCATTGCAATGGGGATCGAACCGATCGATGGACAAAGCGAGGTGAGGTGCATGTGGACTCCACAGTACACCACACAACCAACAGTTTGGCAGGCTTGCAGAGAACTATTGAAATGTTGGTGCAAGGAGGGTTGTACGTCAAATAGATGCTCTTGTAAATGTGCTGGTGTCCCATGCACACTGAAGTGTTACAACAGTTAGCCTACTGTAGGGGGAAATGTTCGAATCCTAGCTAAGGAAGTAATTTCTTACTTTTTATGAAAGAAATAAAGATAAATTATGTCTAATATGTTTTAGAAATCCATGGAAGACTCTTATAATTAAAACGCTTAGATACCATCCACAGCAGTGCTTCCCAAACTTTTCAGTGTCACGGACCGGCAGGAATTACATTTTAGTGTCACGGACCGGCACGAATTTTCCACTGCAGGAGTACCGGTGCCAAATTTATTAATTATTTCTCTGTTTCGTTTTCGATCACTTAAATTTCTCAAATATTCATTTAGATGCATGTTTAGCCAATTATCTGACTTTCTGCCCTTTAAATGCTATCCTAATAAGTCCTTTTGTTATGACTTTTGAAAATATAATATAGTCGTTTCTTGATTCCGAGACAGTTTGACAAGTTTCTTGACTCACTTTGCGGACCGTGAACTAGAAACCGAGATATTGAAAAATCTCAATTTCGTTAGGCCATTTTGGAAAATGGCCGACTGATGCAGTGTGATTCTCCTTACAGATTTTTATTTTAGTTATAGTTATAGTTAATGGATTTTTATTTTAGTTAATTTTAGTTACTACTTAGTTACAATAATTAAGGCTATAAGCAAAATTGTGCATATTAACACGCTGTTTCACAATTTGTTCAGAGCTTTGAAAACCTTTAAAGCATGGGTGTATTCAGCTTCATGAATAGGCCTACACGAGTTTCCAAAGTAGCTGACAAATTGCATTTTAAAAATATCGCATTTTTCGTTCTCATTTATGTCGAATCGTCCATATTGTACTTCCTATTTTTATTTTTTGTATTAACGAACATAAAGATGAATTTTCGTTATTGTTATTTTTCGTTATAGTTATAGTTATAGTTAATTATATTTTTAGTTATAGTTATAGTTATCGTTAACGAAATCATTTTATTTTCGTTAACGAACATTTTCGTTATCGTTATCGTTAACGAGAATCACACTGGACCGATGAGACCTGGAGCAAATCTGTGATGGCTTCAATGGAATCATTGCCCCAAAATGTGTATGTTTAGCCACCAAGATAACGATTCTAAGTGAACTAGAAGCCGAAATATTTAAAAATCTCAATTTTTCGTCGGCCATTTTGGAAAATGGCCATTTTGGAAAATGGCCGACCGATGAGACCGGATCTAATCTGCGATGGCCCTAGTGGAATCATTGCCCCTAAATGTGTATGTTTAGACACCAAAATAACGATTCTAAGTTGACTAGAAGCCGAGATATTGAAAATCTCAATTTTCGTCGGCCATTTTGGAAAATGGCCGACTCATGAGATCATGGGTTAATCTGCGATAGCCCTATAGTCGAAACATTGCCCCTAAATGTGTATGTTTGGACACCGAAATAACGATTCTAAGTGAACCAGAAGCTGAAATATTGAAAAATCTCAACTTTTCGTCGGCCATTTTGGAAAATGGCCGACCGATGAGACCGGAGCTAATCTGCGATGGCTCTAGTGGAATCATTGCCCCTAAATGTGTATGTTTAGACACAACAATAACGATTCTAAGTTGACTAGAAGCCGAGATATTGAAAATCTCAATTTTTCGTCGGCCATTTTGGAAAATGGCCGACCGATGAGACCGGGGCTAATCTGCGATGGCCCTATTGGAATCATTACCTCTAAATGTGTATGTTTAGACACCAAGATAATGATTCTAAGTGAACCAGAAGCCGAGATATTTAAAAATGTCAATTTAGGTCGGCCATTTTGAAAAAAGTCACCATATTGAATTCTAAGGGAAATTTCGAATGCCTCCCCTTCTTAAAATGTTCTCTTAGGTGCCAACTACAACTGTGCAAAGCGGCAATCCGTGTTCAAAAAGTGCAGTATAATTCCGTGTACCGCCTGGACTAATACACACATTCAGCCCAACCAACGGATTCCCGTTCAAAGATGACAGAACTTTATTGGTCTTTGGTCCATAGTTGTAGTGTACGAGAGCTAGTTAAAATCCTCGCCAGGAATAATGATGTCTAGAGTCAGCTTCTATGGTCTTTTCGCATTTGCTTCTCGTTATCTACTACAACACTACTAGATATTATTTACATCAATGTTTTAAAATAAGGTTTTTGTTTTATTTTATACATTTTTTACATTTTTTTTTATATTTAGAGTTTTTTAATCTACACATCTATATCCTTAAGCACAATTTATGTTGTGGCTGGAAACAAAAGGTTACACAAGAGGTTATGTTTAATAAATAATAATAGGCTATTTCACAAGCATTTCTGTGTATATAACGATGCAGATGTTGATTTGATTTTCATGGCTAAATAATTCCCTGAATTTAGCCTTGTTTATAGAATTAACTATATTAGCTCTAAGGCTGAGTGGATACGACCGCCTTCGAAATTTAACAAGAGCAAAATTTGTTGGTAATTCAGAAATATTGCGCACCACAGTGACTGTCAATTTTCATTGACTTCTGTCAGATTCGTGTTTACGTTATGCGAGTCCTTTGGTTAACGAATTAGGCAACTACGTTCGTTAGCATTCGAGACCTAATCAGTTAAAGTCAAAGGAATTGAAAGAAGACCTGGAAAGCGTTGGAGCGGCAGCTCGTGAACGACTAAATTCTGAGGCGTTTGTGATTGCTAATAACTCAGGAAGTATGTTAGATACTGCTATAAAATTTTCACCACATTATTAGTCCTATGAGTAGATTCTAACCATGGTAAAACTTTGCAGTTTGACCCATTATCCATGAACCCAGCCCAACTTGAAAATGGCATTTTGTGCATTTCGACAGTATAAATATTAATATTGATATTTGAGCAACCACTGGTTCACTGATATTAAATATAAAGTCCCAGGAGTTTTTGGGTTTGTTGTGGGCCTTATAATGAATGATCTGGCGAATTCTGAGGTATTTTGATCACTAACTGAATGTGTGAGACCATCTTGAAAACTGCACAAAGTCAAAAGTAGGTCATCTGCCGATTGAAATATAGGTAGCACAGTTATGTGCTGCACACCATTAGAAAGGACTTGCTTCAATTGACTCACTCCAGCAGAAAGTCCTTCCTACCTGAGGACGCTTTCTAAGCCATTTAAATAGTCGCTTATACAGCGCTGTTATACGTTGAGAATCAAATGTCTTACACGAACATTCTTACACACACACCTACACACACCTACATACACACACACACACACACACACACACACACACACACACACACACACACACACACACACACACACACACACACACACACACACACACACACACACACACACACACACACACACACACACACACGACGTCGAAAATTGTCCCAGTCTGTGCATGATGACTGCGCATGACTCGTACGTTGACTTTGCCCCATCTGTGTGCTACAGCCAGAAAGAAATATTGTCCTTGCTTCCAGCTGCACGAAAAGAATGGTTCGTTTCTGCCTTCTGGTCGCCTGCATTCTGATCATAACTGGATTGGTTTCATCCGATGATAATTACCCGGGTGAGCTATTATTGCACAGTTATAACTAAACTACACTACTTTGAGTGGAAAATAGCAATTTTATAATAGCATGCATTAAAATTAATAGGAATTAAGTGGATAAAATTTGATTGAAAAACAATCAATTGAACCACTTTTTGACCCATTAAGCCATAATTTGTGCTCACAAATCACACTACCCTATTTTGGCTTCGAAACAGGCAGTTAGGTGCGCCACCGTGCACTGACTTTTGCAATGTCAGTTATGGGTTGATCAATTTATCCCACGTCTTGCTGATACGCTGACGAGGTCCATCGGAATTCCGAGTTTTTCTTCTACAGATGTTTTCTTGCATCATTCTCCAGATTTTGTAGTGCACATAATTTAAGTCTAAACTGTTTTGAGGACAAAGTGCAGAAGGTGCAAATGTACAAAATCAGAAGTTTCATTCTGGAGCAGTTCAAAACTTTCACGAGCTCGTTGTACTAGAACACCATTTTTTTTAAATATGTGATACTCTGACATGTCTTGTACATCAGGGTAAGATTTCTTGAAAAGTTAAGACTTTAGTTTAGAACTGAAAGCCTAAGTGAGAAGTGAAAATCTCGAGGAAAATTAGAATATGTGAGCAATGAGCTTGGTGAAGCGACTGAGAATTTGTGGAGTTTTAGAATTTAGATGGAGGTCATTGCAGAGTTTAGGTGCAGGATGGTAAATGATCGGTTACAGAACGTAAGATTAGCAGTTGCCGGGTTTGGCAAGAGTGAGGCGGGAGGATGACTGATCGGGCAGAGCGGAGAAAACTGACAGTGAAGAGTTTGTTGGAAAAACCAATTTAGTCCATTTGTGACATTTTTGAGGTAACTTTGTCCTGTTATACTTAATGCTATAGAGCATGTATTTCCAAATGGTATTTTTAAAGAAAACCTACGTCAGTCCAGTGCTATACTAAGTAGAAAATGTAGCATCCTGCAAAAACAAGTTGAATACAGCACTTAAGTGTTCTTCGTGAATCGTGAACTGCATAAGCGCATTGCTGAAACATTTCATATGCGTAAGAGTGAGGCACGCAAATAGGGGCAAAAGACAATCCTAACACTATTCATTCATTCATTCATTCATTCACTCAGAGCATTTATATAGCGTCCCTTCAAGAAGCTACTCAGGAGCTCTCCCGGCCCAGCCACGACTAAAGAAAATGACTTGAGGGACTTGTAGAACCCTGCCGGAAGACTTACAAGTAAAGAGCGGAGCCTAAGCGGGAGGTCATTCCAGATGGAAGGTCCCACAACCAAAAAAACACGGCGGTGCTTAAAAGCCAAGCGAGCCCGCGGAACTAGGAGCTCACCTCTCGTCGTAGAGCGAAGCGCACGACGAGCTGCAACGTCGGACACTGGGCGTCAAAGATCACTATGGCCATAGATCTATCTAAAAACGTGATGACGGCGACGACGACGACGATGATGACAAAGGTTGTAGCAAGGATGATGATGGTGATAAAATGATGATTTACTTCTTTTTCAACTGGATCAGGTCGATTTTATTCTGATCTAAAAACTTCATAGAGTTAGATAACTGAGCAGAAATCTTATTCTGTCATCAAAGTGTTACATATAGGGTGACTAGATAGGTCGAGAACGATTTTGAATGCAGACAAATATATGTTATACACAATATAATATGGAAAGTTGTATACTGGAGGATAGGTTGTTCAAATGAGAATGTTACGCAAAAAAATTAGATCACTAGCTCTCTTATTAAAAGTTTAGCGCCAATATCCGTGACGTCATCAAATTCGTGCCAAGCAAACGTAAACAAGCAGCATTATCATTGACTAGTGAATACGCCGATTAGGCAATGGCGACCTTAAATGAATCGCAAATTAGGGCTCAAGCTATTACATTATTGGAAGAAAAGTACAGTTACAGTGTTATAGGAAAGAAATTGGGTCGTTCTAAATCGTGGATTAGCAAGTGGGCCAAACGCTCCACAGGTGAAGTTCAGTCCCTCAGTTCTGGTGTGGGGAGGCATGACATCTCTTGGATTAACAAAACTTCATATCATTCCAAATAAAACTTCAGTCACTTCGAGTTATTACATTAATGAGATAATGGAGAAAGAGGTCAAACCCGCATTCCAGCGAACTGCATTCTGCGCTCAGTTAACAGCCACAAAAATGTTTCATAATAACGGCGAAGGATTATTTCAACAAGACGGTGCACGTGCACACACATCAAAAGCCTTAGTCGAATGGTTGAACAAAAATATCAATGGATACTTCTCACCGGGGGACTGGCCGCCTAATTCGCTGGATTTGTCACCAATAGAAAATGTTTGGAGTATTATGGCGGCAACTGTTTATGCCGATCCCGAACCCCAGACATTGAACACCTTAAAACGTCGGCTTCGTAAGGCATGGACATCGATACCTCTGACAACTCTGAAAAATCCAATCGGCTCGATGCCTAATCGACTTGAGGCTGTAACAAAGAGTAAAGAAAACATTATTAAATACTAAATGATAATTTGTATTAATTAATTAATTATGTGTGGATTAACAATGATGGTCGTACAATAGGCTATTGTGTTCGGCCTAACTGGACGTTTGCTTGGCACGAATTTGATGACGTCACGGATATTGGCGCTAAACTTTTAATAAGAGAGCTAGTGATCTAATTTTTTTGCGTAACATTCTCATTTGAACAACCTATCCTCCAGGATACAACTTTCTATATTATATTGTGTATAACATATATTTGTCTGCATTCAAAATCGTTCTCGACCTATCTAGTCACCCTATATAATCGTTTAATTGATGCACTGTAGATTGTGTGATAGACTTGGCTTTTGTGATTGATGATTGGAGGACCATTGCATCCGATGCCGATGGAAGTCACAACGCCACCAAATGGAATCTCATCAGAACTTTTCTTCAGAGGATGGTTCGTCTTCTGAACGTCAGTCGATCGGCCACCCACGTCGCTGCCGCCACTTTCGGTCTGTTGATCAAAACATTCTAACTATACGCCTTCTGCTAGCGTAGACTAATGGAACAGAATGCAAGCTACGATAATTACATGCGGGAGTCACTGGGACGCGGTGGTATAGCGGTATGTTCTGTGCCTTGTAGCCGGAGGTCGCAGGTTCGAGTCTACCTCAAGCCACTGACCCTGAACAAGATGCTTACCCACAATTGTATATGAGGAAGGCAACGTGAAACCACCTCAATCATCTAATCGCCGGGTGAAACGCCAAAGGACCTGCCTTCAGGCAGAGAACTATCATCATCGTCATCATCATCGTCATCGTCATCATCATCATCATCATCATTATCTTCACCATCACCATCACCATCACCATCACCATCACCATCATCATCATCATCATCATCATCATCATCATCATCATCATCATCATCATCATCATCATCATCATCATCATCATCATCATCATCATCATCATCATCATCATCATCATCATCAGCATCCCATTTGTCTTCGATTTGTTCCCTTTATGTAGTGAAAATATGTGATCTCAACAATGTCTTTTCGTAGACTGGCCTATCTCTATGAATCTGAAGAGCTAGTGAATTTTATGCTGCCCGAGTTCTTGACCGTTCTCAGTTTGCAAAGAATTGAGGACTAATATGTTCCAAGTTCAAGCGATGATTTTGACATTGAACAAATGAACAACGCAAATGATTGTCTCGAGTGTTGGAAGCGTTTCAAAATCTACCCTATGCCAATGACCAGAGGATTTCTTGATCTAGAGTTTCAATCTTTTCATGGTCCTTTTTCATTAGGCCGATTCGACAGATTTAATAACATCGTTATAATAATCTGACAAACTTTGAAATAACTTTTAGCTGGGATATGAACACTTTCTGACTTTTATTCACACTTTCATCTTTTAATGTTCGAAGTTCTAAAATTTGAATTAGGGGCCGTCCATAAAGTACGTCACGCTCCAGGGGAGGAGGGGTTTAAGAAAGTGTGACAGTTTGTGACAGGGGGGAGGGGGTCAGGCCATGTGTGACGTCACGCATTTATTTTTTAAATTTTATTTATAATTTATGTTTTATTTTTTTAGTAGAATTTCATAGCTTTAAAAATAATTTTCAAAAATTTTCTGAAACATTTTAATTAGTTTTATGTCAAAATAGCATGAAATGCATATCTCCTGAATGTGTTTTCACGATTCCTTTCGCTAGGAGCGCTAGTAATAATGCTGTTGCGAAGCCTTGTTTATGTATTAGCCTTGCTTTCGGAAGTATTATTATTTCTATGTTCGAAAGTGTGACGTACTTTAGGGGGGGGGTCCGAGTTTTGTGACAGTTTGTGACAGGGGGTAAAAATGGTCAAAATAGCGTGACGTACTTTATGGACGGCCCCTTAGGCTATTATTTATGAGATGATGATTAAGGATTTCGTCAGTTTCGAAACGACAGACAAAGAAGATTCTTACCTTAAACTTGACCGAATAAAATCGTTTCGGAGACCCGTCTTAACACCAAACACCATCCACTCACCTACAACACACTTTAAACCTCCCAGCCCTCCCATCTCCGTCAGTTGTTCACGATCCAGCCACTTCGTCCAACCCGCTCTTCCTCCTCCCTAACACTGCTCCGCCCTTCCGTCACCTCATCACTAAAATTTTCAGATCGTTCCATATAGCCATAGCTGTTCCACCTCTTTGGAATAAACTTCCGCCAGCACTACAACAAATATCTGACCCATCCTACGAAGTCACCAAAACTCCACCTCTCGCTATCTCTCCACAGGTCTTTCACTGGAAACTGAAAACATTGCTTTTTGACAAATCCTATCCTGAATCCAACACTTCTCCTGCCTACCTCGCCGTCTGAACACCAAACACCATCCACCTTAGCTGCCTGCCTGTCTGCCTGCCTGACTCTCTGGATTTTGACCCTCTGCCTATCGATTTTGTTTTGATTGAGCGCCTGTGAATAAGCTGGTTCCCGCGACTTCGCTTTTGTGGGCGCTGTAGAAGTTTCGAGTTTACGATTACGATTACGATGATAGCGCCTCGAAATCTAACCGACTAAAAATATCCATTTCGATTCATGTGAGAACGTAGAAATATGGCAGAATGTAATTTTAAAAATAACTTTAAACATTCTTAAACTTATCTGATCTATTAACTGCGTCACGTGATTATAACCGAACCGCGATATCATTTGTGACTAATTTACAACATTTTACATAGAGAATAATTCAGTAAAGTAATATTTGAAGAGTGCCTCTCTTGAGTGCATGCATGGTTTGCTTCAACGGTCTGACCATAAACCTGGAGGCAACCATGTTTGGCTCACGCCAACGACTGCGCTCTTTCCCTTCTCATTGTTCCGTTATCAAAAAGTGTGAAATACTTAGGGTCATTATGGACAGTTATCTCGCATTCCATTCTCACATGACAAACCTTTGCAAATCTTGTTTCTACCACATCAGGGCTATACGTCACATAACGATCTGCTCTCATAAGAGACATGTCACACACCATAGCCTGCTCGTTTGTCTACTCTCGCCTTGATTTTACAAACTCTGTATTCGCAGGCCTATATGTACATATCTCCAAATCATTGAAGTCAACAGGCCTCAACGCATCTAAACTTCTCTGGCTCGCACGGTGCTGTTTTCATCTTCTCATTCAAACTCCTTAATTCTGCTCGGTCCGCTGCATTGGCTTCCTATTGAATTCAAAATAAGATTTGTCTTACGTATAAAACCCGTACAACGAGCACTCCTACCTACTTCCAACCACTGGTTTCTTTGTGCATCCCGACCCTCAGTCTGCGATCTTTTGTTATGACCTTTGATTGATGTGGAGATGTTAGGGTACGACTGTATCCAGTTGCGATCCGGCGTCCGTGCTAATCTTCTGCTCTCTGTGTCAGAGTGTTACCGTTACCCTAAACCCCTTCCTGAATGAATCTGCCGATGGTTTGAATGCGATGCTGTTGGTAAAAACAGTCTGGAACGAGTTGGGTCGACATGGTCATTGGTCATAGAGCTTTCAATGTTGCTGATGGTGTCCTCTGGTCGAAATCTTGCGGGCGAAGGTATTGCCGTCCAGCAGAATGCCACCCCGATGCACCATATAAACTCATCAGACTTTGATGGATTGAGCTTGAAATTCTCGATACACGGCAGTACTCTTTATTTCAGTTCAGCTGCTTGTAATATATGCACGTAAGAAGTAAAGCTGGTTATATATAGTCCGCATAGAAGTGGTGTATTATCCTCTCGACATAACCAAACTTTACGACTCTATGAATATTAGTATTTTTATTGTGAACATTGTTACTGTCCGTGCACTCCATTATAACAAGACAAAACTAAAAGGAAGGAAACTCTGATCAAGATATGTGATCTACCTAACCTCTGGTCTCCCTAAAAGAACTGTTGTCACACATTCAAAGTCTCAAGTACAAGAGCAAGTACTTGGGTCTCAAAAAGTACAAGTGCAACAATGAGTGCTTTGGTCTCAAGCATAAGAACTTGAAAGCTGTACTCGAGTTGTATTCGAGAACAAGTACAAATGCCAAGCACAACATCTTCGTTAGTATCGTTTGGAAGCTCCTCCGTGCAATCTTCTCGATGTATACGGAGATCTATTAAATTTGCTTCAATACACAAAATCAAACAAAATTTAATAGGAAGATAATTTATTGAAAAAGAAAACGAATCGTGCAGTTTACGTTACAGGAGTAAGTTCCAGTATCATCTTTAAACTCAAACGATGGCAAACGAAAGCCCAAGTTGTGAGAGCAATCGGGAATATAACGCACAGAGGAGGAGGAGGAGGAGAAGGAGAAAAGCGCTCAAACGTCGCATTCCTAGCGGCGAATTTCGCACTATTCCGAACGACGGACGGAGCCAGACCAACGATACGGAAAGTGCTCGTTCTACTCACAGACTACATCAGAGAAACACCAAAACTGATGACACAAGTCAACACAACGAAAACTAATGGGACGGCGATCATAGGCATTGGATATACTAATATCGTACGTAGACCATTCATTCTTAATGCAGTAGGTTACCGTGATGCGTAAATAGTTCGAATACATATAGAGTGTCTTCATATTATTAGCATACGCACAGAAACCGCAATTTAAAGACGAATCAAAATAGAAGCTTAGGGCGATTCACGTGATTGTACGTTTGATATAAGTAGTGAAAAGTTAGCAGTTGACCTTGTGTGACATTGTCATGTGCCTCGAATTGAAGGGCACTTGTCACTCGCACAGTCAACTGATCAGGTGAGGGAGGGCTCATGAACCAAATACGTTTACACAGTGGCTGACGTTATTATTGTTTCCGACGACGACAACATTAAATCCTAGATTTATGCATACAGAAGTTGAACTATCGTGATCAAACTATGACGCCATATTATCTTAAAAGAAAAATCAGAGTGAATAACTAATTCTCTCTCTCCCCCTCTCTCTCTCTCTCCTCTCTCCTCTCTTCCCACTCTA
>JACEVL010003009.1:0-15139 GCA_020284085.1 Aporrectodea caliginosa
TGGATAGGAGCTATTCTTGGCTGCATTGTGACTTCTTGAGTACTTCACATTCCTGACCAACACAACATTTATTGTTAATGTAAATTTTACAGTTTTTTTCATATTATGGTCAGCTAATTATTACCGGTAGGCCTATGTGTTCCTATCCGTATACAGTCCCATTTATAGTAATGTCTGCTTTGTTTGATTGTGACGGTGATCTATCATGACAATGGTTGGATAGGCGCTATTCTTGGCTGCATTGTGACTTCTTGAGTAGGCCTACTTCATATTCCTGACCAATACAACATTTATTGTTAATGTAAATTTTACCAATCGAATGTAGGCCTATATTTGTTGTGACTCTCTAACACTTAACATCATCAACCTGACCGATGGCCCCTTCCAGGTTGCTTGCTAGTCCTACACCAGGACTGAGCGCCTGTTTATGGCTGCCGCTACTTTATTATTACATTATTATTACTATACCTTATTATTACTTATGTTTTTATTTTCTATTCAATCTCTTATGTGAGCATTTCTGCGTTTTCGTCAGATTGTTTTTCTCATTAAACGAATATATATATATACGAATAAATGTAGTGCAATATGCAGTATGCAATAAGCAATACTCAATAGAGCACTCGAAAAGAGCAGTAGTTATTGCTCTGGTTGAGAAATAATGGCAATTCTTAAACAACAACAGCAACAACAATAATAATCTTAATAATATGAATCATAATAATTATTATTGTAATAGTAAGAGTAATCATAAAAGAGCTAGAACAGCAGTCCGCTATGCTAGTCCTGAGGCAGCCATGGGTATAAAGTGTTAGCCATTTCATTTTCTCAGCTTCAGCATATGAGGGTGGGTGGCCAGTCCTCTCCTTTGCACCTCATCTTCCCACCGACAGTACATGGTCAGTGCACCCATTATAGATGAATTGGCTAGGCTGTGCAGATGGAGAAGAAATTTCGAACCATGTAGAATTATCAAAAGAATACTAATAATATAAATACCTACATATCCAGAAGAAATATGATAGATACTAGAGATGGCGAACTAATCGACTAGATTCTAAACGATTAGCTCATTGATATGTTTCTAATTCTAATTGATTACCTACAGGATTTTGCTAATTCTAATTCTAATCGATTGGCAACCTTCAGTAGCTAATTATAATTCTAGTCGATTAGCAATTTAAATGATCGATCGGCTAATCGACTAGACATTTTGGAGAGCTAATTCTAATTCTTATCGAATAGCAACAAGATTTTACTAGTTCTAACTCTAATCGATTAGCGTAGCTAAGAGCTAATTATAATTCTTATCGATTAGCAATTTAACTAATCATGCCCATATCTGATAGATATGATATGATACGTCGATAGAATGATTAACTGAATAAAGTGACTGAATATATGTGGTTTATTAATTTGTGGTTGATCAGCTTAGTGAATAGATTAATAAAATAATTGGTTAATCGATAAACCAAAACTGCAATATAGAAGCAGTTATTTTATTATGCCTTGCTCGCATATTTGAACAATTGACTGAATGACCTACCAACATTAGAAATAAAGAAGCACATTTTTTATTACAACGTTTTTGTAGTTGTTAAGCTCTACTACTCCTTGTCCGGATGCTATGCAAATAACCAATGTTTACCCAATTAAGGTCTTCATTTTCCCTCTATGACTATAGCCCTAACTCTTCTCTTCCTCCCCTAGGTTCGTTCCCTTGATATAAGCTTACAATAACTTCTAACATTCAATTCTTTGCTTGTATATATAAATTTGTTTGTTTGTTTGAATGTATTAATCTCTCCATGTACATTGTACAGTGCTATGCGTTTGCTAGTGCTTCTCAATAAAGAATAGTCTTACTTACTTACTTTCTTACTAACTACAAAGCATAGGTGAACCTATTAATTCAAACTGACAAGTACGCGGTGAGATTACATGACATAGTTGTAATAGACAAATCAGAAGATATACCAAATACGCGATAAAATATCAATATTTCTTGAATTAATTTGTAATATAAATCAGTTAAAATGTGGATGGGTAGTTTTTATGAAATACGTGACAAAATACCAATATTTGTTTCGAATATAGGGCGAAAATGAGTCTTTCTTGAGAGCCGAAGGTCCTGTAGGCTATCCTCGGCTAGCAACTGTGAATGTACTCGTCCATAGCCAGTAGCCTACCATACAAATGCTTTTTGGTTTGGTCAATGATAGAATCATAACATATTATACAAATATATTATTCTACTGTTTTTTTAAGAAATCATTGTTGATGAAAGTCACCGTAACCTATTTGAAGCTCATTATTTGTATTCTTGATCAATCTAAATCACGTTCACAGTTCATACATAAACCAAGCTTATTTGCTCAATTGGTTTTCAAATTGTGATTGATGATAGTTGTTTCCACTCTTCTTGAACCTCGCCTAGAAGTTTTGATTTGGCGGTGTAATAACCATAATCATCATCATCATCATCATCAAATATTCGTTTAATAGAAATTCAGGTTGACAAAACCGCAAACTGAAACAGATAATGACATGGTAGAGTACGGTTAGTTCTGGGTCGACAAGCCATTAGTCAAACAGTCAATCCCGCCCAGGTGTTATTCAATATTGTCAATACATGTTCTTGTACAGGAGTCGTGATATAAAATTTCTATTGTCCTTCGGTGGTAGTTTGTATTTGTCAATCCATGGTGACATCTATTAGGAACACGTTTTTTTATGTCCCTACCACAATTGGCGCTTGGTTTCGCTACTCCAACCTTACGCAATACTGATAGAATGATAGATGATTAAAACAGTACTGCCCGATCCATCTACGAGAGCAGAGATTTGTTTAACCAATTGACAAATAATTATTAGCACGTACTGTTCGTGTCATTTTTGTGTGTATAAATTAGTCTACAAATTTTTCAATTGATTAATTTAATTTTCTTTGACTGCTGGATATCAACTTGTTTGAGCCCAGCCTCCCAGGAGGCTGGGCGGCTGCAAGGCTGGTCTCAAACCGGGGGAAGTCGTCTGTGGAGCCTGCTGTTAGGCATCGTAGTGTCTTGCGTGGGTGGAAGTGACTTCTGTAGCGCTAAGAGTGAAGCTAAAAATATATCGAGGTGAAGTAAAAGCTAGAGGTGAAGTGAAGCAAAAGCTGGGAGTGAACTGAAGCAAAAATCAGGAGTGAAGTGATGTAAATATGAGGAGTGAAGTGAAGTAAAAGCCAGCAGTGAAGTGAAGTAAAAACCAAGAGTGATGTGAAGTAGACACCAGGAATGAAGGAAGTAAAATCTAGAAGTAAAGTAAAAACCAAAAGTTATGTGAAGTATAAGCCAGGAGTAAAATGAAGTAAAAGCCAGGAGTGAAAAGAAGTAAAGCCAGGAGTGAAGTGTAGTAAAAACCAGGAATGAAGCGAAGTAAAAGCCAGGAGTGAAGGGAAGTAAAAGCCAGGAGTGAAGGAAAGTGAACACCAGGAGTGCAGTGAAGTAAGCTTTTTTGATATCTACTACGCCAACTGGAGAACCTCCAGGTGTGAATACCATCAATCGTCTCCAGAATAAGCGAATCGCAATGGAGGGTGTCATATGGGTGGCAGGTCTCGTAAATCTAGGCCTACAAGTCGTCAGCGCAACAATGAAAGAGCGCAACAAAGGCCGTGATAACCTGGGTCAGGTCAGCGATGTACAGTATGCAGAGGAGCGGGCCTAGTACGGATCCCTGAAGTACATCGCGTTGTACCCGGACCCAAGCTGTTCGAGCTCTCACAACGATATTTTCATCACAGGCTACACAAAAAACTTATTAGGTTGTATCTTGTGGCAAGCAATATGTTTTTACTTTTCATTACATGTTTCCGTGCTGCCCCCAACGCACTATCCCTTCGCTAATCGAATATCGTTGCCATTATTCAGTGCCTTCTAAGTGAGTCTAGATATGTGAATCTATCAATCTGCTACAACCGGTTGCCATGTACCCTGATGTCTAATATGTCTACAACGACATCGTACTGGCTCTCGACTCTGGTTTCATTGGATTTATCCTCCGCCTTTGATTGCGTTGATCATACCATTCTTCTCGAAATTCTACAAGTAAAATTCGGTATAACTGCCTTAGTAAGTAAGTAAGTAAGTAAGTAAGTAAGTAAGTAAGTAAGTAAGTAAGTAGTTTTTTCACCACAAAATAAAGCAAAATGACAATACACAAATTTTACAAATTGAGTGGTGGGCTACCGGTGAAGTCACATAGGACTCATCTCGCCGGTCACCCTAGCCTTAGCTATTCAATGGATTGCTTCGTTCCTTTTCTCAAGATCTCACAGTGTTAAAATTGGTGGACACTCATCAAATGTTTTCACGGTCCTCTTCGGCGTACCCCAAGGATCCATCCATGGTCCACTTCTCTTCATTCTATACACCTCCAATATTGTCAGCATTGCTTCACAACATGGTCTTCTGATCCACTTATAGGCTGACGACGCCCAACTCTACATAAAGCTCTCTGGAAGAAACATCAGAAACATCAAAATCAAAATTGCAGCATGCACCCGTGATGGGCAATCCTGGTGTGTATGTATGCGTTTGAAACTAAAAACGGAACTCATTTGGTTCGACCGTCGGAACAGTCTGGACGATGATAAATCACTGAAAATACTTAACATTGACTCAAGCTGTTCGATTCCACCTTCAGAAGTGGTTCGCGACCTTGGACTATTGCTAGACCGCAATCTAAGCATGACTCAACATATTTCCTCCATTGCCAGAACCTGATATTTTCACCTTCGCCGAATTAGACACGTGAAACGCTGCCTGGATGAAACCTGCTTCCGTATTCTCACTTAAGCCCTTGTCATCTCTCGCATCGACTACTGCAATTCCGTCCTATCTGGCCTTCCCACATCGAGGCTACAACCTCTAACATCTGTTCTGCACGCCGCCGCTAGCCTAATAAAAGGTCTTGGTCCTAGAGACCACATCACACAATCTCTTCAACAACTACACTGGCGCCCGTATTGCTGTCAAAATCTCCCTCCTCATATATGACATCCATGATGGTCGTGCCATGCTTTGCTTCAAATCCTAGAGGACTCAGATCGGGCACGCGAGGAGACTTTACCGTTCTTCGGACCAAGAGGAAGTTTGGAAATCGTGCTTTTGCTGTCTCCGGACTCAGAGAATGGAACTGTCTCCCAGCTACAATCCTTCAATGTTCATCTGCTTCCCAATTTAAATCAAAATTAAAACCTCATCTATTCTCATTACACGATGGCTAAGAACACAGCGCAAACGCGCTCTCGTGCAAGACTTGTCTTGTTAAACCACGCTATAAATGTCTAATTGTATTGTATTTGTCACCAACTCTTCTTCCTTAGTGACCTGTCTCAAGCAGTTTTCCTTACCGCTAAATATAGATCGCTCAGCGTTTGCTAAACTTTTATTAGAATTAACTTGACACAATTATTTTGAATGTTTCTTCTTATTTCAAACACAGTTTTTTAAACTCAACACTTCAATGCCAATGTTCTTCATCAACATAACTCAATTGTTACTCCTAACATTTCCTTCTTAATACATACAGCTCTCTCTTCTGCATTAAAACAACTGTCATCAGCAATTTCAGTTTTTCGCGCTAATCGCACGTGCAAAAATGACCAATCTACTTTCAGTCAATAATGTTTACTTAAGCCAGGCGCTCACTAGCTGCCGATCAACTAAAACATAATATATACAGCTGCATTGGCCGCCTAATATAACTTTAACACACACAGTCTGTCACACACACACACACACACACATAATATATATATATATATATATATATATATATATATATATATATATATATATATATATATATATATATATATATAAATACAGACATACATAACTTATAAACACCTGTTCTCATTATATATTGAAAATGCTTGTTCACAGTATTGTATATGGTATCGTTTATTATCACTTTCTTGATTTTGTCCACATTAATCAAACGTCGGTTCAAACGATTCTTCTGAAGCTCGACTTCTGAACCCGCCAACAGCCAAATGTCATCGGCAATCGCAGATTTTAATTCTTTCTTCTCCTATTTAAGTTCCACCGCCATATCCATCTAGAACCTCCCTCATAACCGTCTTCGCCATGATGTTGAATAGGTATGGTAAGATCACACAAGAGGCAGCCCGCCCTATTGGCCGCATACCCAAATTCGACCACATCTCCAGCTATAAATTATGCGCGACACACTTCACTGGTTCCCTCTTAGGCAACGAATCGTGTATACTGTATAGGATAGATGCCTTAGTTTTGGCGCTGCCTGCTGGGCCTCGCTCCTGCCTACCTTACTGAGCTCTGTAGCCCCACCCTCAGTGCACTGGGCTCGCGCTCCCTCCGTTGGGTTGAACATGGTCTTCTCTCTGTCCCTTTTGCTGGCACCTCCACCAAGCAGAGCCGTGCGTTCTCTGTGGTTGGCCCCTCGACCTGGAATGGCCTCCCTCTGGTCCTCCACTCCCTTCCTAGAACCCCTTCTCAGACATTCCTCTCTCTCTCAACATAAAATGATCCTATTTGGCCGCGCTGGGGTTGGGAGCGCCTCTGAGTAGTTCCCTTGAAGAGGCGCTATATAAATTCAAGTAATGAACGAATGAATGAATGATTATCAAGTATACAAAAACGAATCTTTAAACGGTTATTAAACTGGACCGTTTTTTATTCAAAACCTTTAATGCCGTAACTTGTTCTTTTGCAATGCACAGGGCAATCAAAGTTTCTGAATTGGCAAGTTAAAGAGAAGATAATTTTGCACCTTTACCTTAGCATATTGTTGAGCCTTTCTCTCTTGGTGTAACTGGTGTATTTGGTTTGATGCAAGAAATGTTTTATTTTCTTCAGTTGTCCATTTTCTCTCTGCTGTTGAATTGGAAGCAAGGACATCTGCTGCTAAGTCCTTCTGTCTAAAACGTAATCTGTCTGTTACGGTGGATGACGAATTAAGGCTCTACATCGATGGCATGGAGATTATTGGCCTTCCAAATGACGGCGACTATCGCTATCCGGACGTTGTCGATCTGCCTTGTACTACGAGATTAATAGCGATTCATGGAAGAAATTCAGAGAGTGACGCGTCTATTTTGGCGTCAACAAATGATGACTATGTTCTGACCAATTCTACTTGGAAATGCTCAAACATCAGTCACCCCGGTTGGAAGGAAATTGATTTCGACGATTCCGCTTGGAAGTCTCCCGTGGAGTATGGTCACAACGGAGAAGGTGTTTGGGGGTTCATACAAGGCATTAGCTCAAACGCTGAATGGATCTGGCTGAGACAATGGAATGGTCTGAGAAATACGACTTATGAAGAGATGGATATGGTGGTCTACTGCAGAAAGAGATTAGGTAAAACCAAAAACCTTTTTTCCATTTGTGTGATTCTCTGTATCACAAACCTGTTTTTCCCAGTGTGAAAGTATTGGAACATTTTGAAAACTGCTCAGTTATTTTAAATATAGTGCCACGTTAGTGTGTCAATTTGGGGTGTCAAATAATTTTTTTCCAACATTCGATTTACAGTTCAAATGAGCCATAATTATATACAATTTATTTGAACGCACGATAGAACTGAAGAACATCTGTAGCCACACGGTGTCAAAAAAGAAACTGTCATAGTGTCATACTATCATGGCAAATGTCATTTGTGAGGTCAAGTTAATGGAATTGTATAAAATCAACCAGAGGCATCATGTCCTGCTTGCTTATGATTTGACCCATGAGCTCACGGCTGACCATTTGACCTTTGATGTAGTGATTCTTCCTCTCATGACTGTACACATGACCAGCAGCCTCGGTTGTAATTTTCACACACATCTCAACAAACTCTGTGTGTGTGTGATGGCCAGTCGGGATCCACCATCATGTTGGCCACAAGCGCCTTGATCTTTTCTGTTGTTAGGGAGCAAGTAAAAGGGGATCAGAGACTCCAGAGCTCCAGTCAATCAGTTGCGAGACTGTAGTTGCTTCAAGGTTGATTTTTGGTGTTTTCCTGGGTCTCACCCGGCTATCTCCAAGCTGTGTCATCTCATCTCCTTCACGCCTGTGTCCTTGTGTCCAGTTGTTATTTATCTTTATATTGAGCCAGATAACAAAATAGACCCCAACACAGAACTCAACAATCATCCTCAAATTGTTCAGATTTTTCCTTTTAGATTATGCTTGGAGATCCAAATTCTCATGAACCTCAGAGCTGTTGTGAGCCACAGGTCCGATCTCCAACAAAGCGAGATCCTTCGGCAAAACTCCTGTCCTAATTGCAGTGACAATTCTGTAGCCATAGCTCTGATCTGTGCTTAAGTCTTTCACTACTTCATCGCTGAGCTGAGGGAGACCAGGACCAACACAGACTTTTGTGAAATCAGGATCGATATCCAAATCAGTAGCAGAATCCAACATTTGTCCTAAGGAACCTGACCACTTGTTGTTGCTTAAGTATTTTTTGTCTTCATCAATATATTCATAATAATAGTCCGTCACTGATTCTTCCATGATATCCTCGTACTCTTCAAACTCTATCTGCTGCACTTCAAGCATAGATCTTTGTGTCATCTCCTCTTCTTCCGTGGTTTGTTAATCACTCTTCATTCTCCATTTTTTCTCATCATCCTCATTTTTCCTGCCTTTCCTTCTGTAACAATTGTCTTCTAGTCCCTGGGAGGTCAACTGGTCCTATCTGCAGTTTATTTACATTAATACACGATAATTTGAGCGTAAATCGAAGTAGGTAAATCTCATTGCAAACAAAATTTATACCTATATTTCGATTTTCCACATGAAAATATACAAATTTATCCCTATTACTTGTCTAAATATTGACCTTTCGAAAATTGACACACCCTAACCCGTCATCATCCCTTTTCTCTCTTTTGTACTCAAACGATCCCTTTCTACAAATGGCGATACGAAGTTTATTTTAGGCCATCCTAAAAATGTCACCACCTGCTAAAAATCCGTGCGCAATCGGTGTCATTATACCCAAAACATGACCACTAAATACAACGGTAGAAGCAACAGTCACCGCCAAATCGTCACCGGTAACAATTTCCTTCTCTTCCTATGGCATTTTCCTAAAAGCCTAGCACAAATTGTCCTCGAAAAGGCAGTTGGCGCGCAATTCGAGGCATTTGTCGAGGGTGACTCTCACGTCTTGAACACTTGAAGAGTAAGTATGAGAAGAAACTTATTAGTCAGTAGTGGAAGGTCAAACCTAAGCATTAGTAAATGTTGCTTCGTCCCAAACCATATAAGTTGGGTCTTAGCCGAATTCAGACAAGGTCGGTGTTGACGACATCCAAAAGTGTAACTCATTGGCAAGTGCATCAACACAGCAGACCAATGAGAGTTGATCAGCTGGTGAATAAAAAAAGAGCTTGGGCATGATCCGCATACAGGTGACCAATCTCAGCTTCATTGGAAAATAATGACCACTGACCAGCCGTATTTATAAAAGATTTGGCGAGCGCTGGGTTCCTCCCTCGCTATATTCCGATGATTTGATTGTCCGTGCTTCACCTAATGACGCTCTTATATTTTCCCTGCTTCCTGCATTCACCAGCCGACAGCTAAATCGCCATCGGTCCCTGGTTTCTTTCCCATATTCCCTTCGTATTCCACTCAGCTCATCGGCCTTACCTCTTTCCTGCTTTCTACAGTCACTCACCGACGGCAAAATCAGGCCCTGGATTCATTTCTGTGTTCCCTTCCTTATCCGTCGTCCTCGATGGTATAACTAGAGTCCAGTCTGAGAGTCCTTCGTTGAGTGTGAGTTCTTTTACTGTTGTTAATACATCGTGTTGAAAACGGTAACCTTGGTGTGAGTTTGACTATTATTGAGAGTGCCGGTCGACTGGAGGTGACACTAAGACCTTCGATATACCACAGAGGTCGGATTAAGCTCCTTCGAGCGACATGCGTACTGCTGCCCGAGAAAGAACCGAACTCTTATCTGTTGCTTGAGAGCTCTCGCTGGTACCAGAAGTGGGGTACGCAGTTTCTTCTGCCAGCCGACAACCGCTCGAGTCAAAGTAGGATGCCGCATAGACACGAAGAGGACACGATCGATTACCTGATGCCGGGTCACGTCTACACGCCTGCCAACCATTCTACGCCGGCTACGACGAAAGCGACAACAGATATGCAGCCGGACGGGACCCGTTTGATGGAAGACCTCGACTTCGACGATCCGAAGCCGGTGTGGGCGAGCTCCCGAGGAAAGGCGGACGGACATACAACTTCGATGCTGAATCTACTGGAGAGCGTCGGTGGTCTGCTGAGAAACCGAATGACGTCGCCGAACGAGACCGCCAACCTGTGACTTTGAGACGGACGGTGACCTGCTACACCTGTGGCCGACGAGCCGGTCACATCGTCCTCAACCGCCGCCAAGTTCGCCGTTCCCAGAACCGTCCGACAGAGACTGCAGTATCTACTCAAAGGATAACTGAAATTGATCATGGTGGGTGCAGGGTCACTGACACTAAACTAATAGCTGAGAACTTTAACAATTATTTTAGTAATATAAGTAATAAATTAGTGCAGTCCATTACCACATTTAGCCACAAACCAAAATATTATCTTGAAAGTAGAACTCTGCAATCTACTTTCTTTCCCCCGGTGACGCCCCCTGAAATCATAGAAATTCAAACAAAAATGAGCAGATTTCGGACAATTATTTTTGAAATCGGTTAATTGTTTCTTGTATTTCTCGTATTCAAATCAAATCAAATCAAATCATTTTATTTTGCAACCAAATCAAACAATCACTTTACAATTACAGAGTTGCAAAGTACACAAACGATAGGAGATGGCCACAAGGAAGGGCCCTGAAGGGATCATTAATCCCACTAAGTAGGGCCACCTAAGTACAAGTTAAACAAAAAGATGCAACGGCCTAGAAATGCTTACTAAGTACGACAGTAGGTAGTTTCTATTACTTGATAGAATCTTAACCAAAATTAGGTAAAAACAGAATCTTAACTAAATTAGGAAAACTAAAATTAAATGAATCATTGCATAAGAACACATGCGTGGGAGGTAAGTATTATGCACATACATGAGGATTCATCCAGAAACATTATTATTAGCACCAATCAAATACATGCGTAGCTTTTTTTTAAACAATACTAATGAAGGAGATTGCCTAATTCCTTGTGGAATGTTATTCCAGATTGAAGGTCCAGTAGCACTAACTGAGAACAGACGGGAGTTCGTACGAGCAAAGATGTAGGCCCTATCTATATTTACTAGAGTTTCTTGTAGAATGGGAATGTATTTCTGAAGCAAGACTAAAAAAGCCCTTATAAACAGCAGGAAGCAAGCCATGGTCAATGGTCATAGCGGTACATGAATTCACCCGTTTGATAAAGCCTGATTTGTTAAAATTTTAGTATGTTAAGCTTGTGGAATAGTGGGTCAGTATGTGATCCATATGCAGCACCAGCCACTATGCGAATCACCCTTTTTTGCAGTATTATTAGTTTATGCAATCTAGTGGTGTGGGTCGATGCCCATATCAGATTACAGTATGCTAAGTATGGATACACAAGTGTATAGTATAATTTTATGCGAACAGAGGGAGGTAGGAGGTATGCAGTGCGTGCTATGATCCCAGTATTTTTAGCAATTTTTGAGGAGATACATTTTATGTGGTCCTTCCATGTTAGATGCTGGTCTACATAGACTCCCAGAAATTTTGTGGACTCAACTCTGGAGAGGGGAGTTCCATTAATGCTTAGTATAGGGTACTGCGAGGGACAAGGTTTCCTGTGAGACCTGAATAAGATATAATTCGTTTTATCAAGGTTCAGGGTAAGTTTATTGGCACAGAACCAATTCGCTGCTAGTAAGAGTTCCTTATTTACTATTTGAAACAGGGTTTCCAGAGAACTGTGGGAATAGAAGACATTTGTGTCGTCTGCAAACAATATAAAGTACAATTTTGAAGAAACATTGGGGAGGTCATTTATATAAATTAAAAATAGCAGGGGACCCAATTTAGACCCTTGTGGTACACCAAATTTGATAGTTTTTAGATCAGAGAGGGAGCCATTGCAATAGACACATTGCGAACGGCTTTCTAAATAACTTTTAAACCATTGGAGTCGGTTGCCTCGTATTCCATACCTTTCCAATTTACTTAGTAGAATCCCATGATCGACAGTGTCGAAGGCCTTAGCCAAGTCAAAAAAGATACCTAACGAGTATTCGTTTCTGTCTATGGCAGTAGAGATTCTATCTTGCATGCTTAATAGAGACATAGAGGGAGAATGGCCAGCTTGAAAGCCATGCTGGGAAGGGAATATTACATTGTTTTTTATGAGAAAGCCATTGATTCGCTCATACATAATTTTTTCGAAGAATTTAGAGACATAGGGGAGAAGGGAGATGGGTAGAAATAGGGGAGAAGGGAGATGTTACTCTTTTAGTGATATTTGATGTTTCTGAGTTGTGGCCATTTCTTCTTATTGTTTTCTAAAATTGACCTGTTTGTCCTTAAAATAACCTGTATTGATCTGGGATATCCGTGATAAGAAACAAGGCCACCAAATTTAAGACGATTAGGCCTACAGGTTATTTTAAGGACAAACAGGTCAATTTTAGAAAATAATAAGAAGAAATGGCCACAACTCAGAAACATCAAATATCACTAAAAGAGTAACAAAGTCCAAGGTCATACTTATCACAAGTTTGGCAATCAGTATGCCTTTAGGCCTACGGGCTCAACGGTAGCTGCATTGATGGCTATATCTAACCACATCCTTGAAACCTTATGCAATGAACCCTATGTACGTTTGGTCTCGTTGGATTTTTCCAAAGTTTTTGACTCGGTCAGACATTCATATCTGGCCGAACAACTTGTTTCTATCCCAATTCCTGATCACTTTTTCTGGTACTTTTTCAATTGGAGTTTGAATCTACTTCATGATAGAGGTCATTGCTCAAGGTTTCATGGTATAATTTCTTCTGTTTCACGAATTAATGCAAGTAAAATTTAAGGTTCAGATTAGGGCTCGATGGATTTTGTAGTTGCAATCTCAGACTTAAAGCCAATCAATAAATGCAATCGCATTTTTAAATATGCAGGCGATTGCTATCTCGCTGTCCCCGCATCAGGTATCACAACAAGTCTACAACCGAGATGGAGCTTGAGCACATCGGTATGTAGGCACATGGTTGCAACCTCACCCTTAATTCAAGCAAGTCCAGTGAGATAATTCTCACACGCCCCCGGGGTACCATCGGTATGATCCCCCTCATTTAAAAGGTATCGCACGGGTGCAAACTCTAAATATTCTGGGTGTTGTGCTTACGGAGAAATTTGGGTTCTTCAGCCACATTAAACATCTGACCATAAAAGCAAGGCAGTCCTTTTACGCACTTCGGATCCGGAGGTCGCATGGGCTCTCGGGGAACAGCTTATTTGATGCGGTTCGTGCCACTACGGTTGGTATGATGCTGTATTGCTCGCCTGTGTGGTGGGGCTTTGCGAGAGCACAGGAACGAAAGACCCTTGATGGAATTATCCTGAGGCTGGTACGCCAGGGGTACTTACCTCCATATTCTCCCTCATTTGAGACTCTCTGCAGCAATGCGGACACCAAACTCTTTGCCTGTATTCTGCACAATCCTTGTCATGTGTTGCATAAATTGTTACCTCCTATCAAGCAATCTCGCTACTCACTGCGACACGGTTCCATAACCGTGAGCTTCCTATGTTTGACAACCTGACTCAGAAATGCTTCCTTGCCCGGATGCTAAACATATAGACAATGTTTTCAATAAATCAGTCTATTTAAGTTCTTCATTTTTCCCTCATTGACTAGCCCTAACTCTTCCTCCCTAGGTTCCCCTGATATACATCAACTTCTCCCATTCAATTCTTTGCTTATAATTATATATAAATTTAGTTGTTTGTTTGAATGTATTAATCTTGCCATGTAACCAGCGCTGTGCGTTTGCTAGTACTTCTCAATAAAGAATATTCTTACTTACTTACTTACTTATATCAAAGGTGAAAAGGTAAAAATCAAGTAAATACGGCAGTAGTCATTAAAGAGCAGATTCACGGACGAATGCCCAAGGGCCATCCAGATGTGCGATGGATTAGACACTAAGCTCGCCGACCTCGCTAACGACCATATCATCTGCCGATGAGATAATGACAGTAGTATGAATAGGCCTACTTCTTGTTTTAGGAAGTTTTACCCCACTTCATGCTTTAGGACAGATTTACCATACTTCATGTTTTACGATATGAAGATATGGCAGATCTACTAAAGACACCAAACAGACAACAGGCCTCGACGAAAACTACCAAACTACACAGACTATCCTTGTGACTTCGTTTATATAGGTGCGAACAATCCCTGTTTCAATTAGTCCTATATACTTAGACACACAAAGTCTCTGTCTCTGCACGGCCTATTGATAACTCTGCAATATATATCACTCGACATAAAGTCACGCCATTCTGCTATGTATTCAGTTTATCGGGTAAAGTACATTGTGACCGTCGAAGTGGACCTGATAACGACAAGGAAGTGAAATTCTCAATCTCAACGCAAACTTCTCTATTCCATCCTCAATGCCTCTGACAACGAATGTGATCCATCGTTGGGAGAATGTATCGACTTTTTGGCGGTTACAAGTGCAATTGCTATGAAGATTATGCGAATGATGGAAGCTGAAGTAGTAAGGGGCGCTATATAAATTTCATAGATAGATAGATAGATAAAGACATTTTTTCTGGCCAGCTGAGAAAAAGGAATGAAATGTGGTTTCTGTGTCTTTTCACTACAACCAACCTTACACTAACCTTCTCCTTCACTTATCTCATTATGTCAATAACTAAGAGCTATATTTTCCCACCTATCCCACGCTTCGTAGGAGAATTCACAAATTTAAGCGATGTTAGCACCTGATTAAAAAGTATGATTATAAAATCACTTAGAAGAAAGCCAAAGATGCCTGGGTTAAGGAGTGTAAATGTCAGGTTGCGCATGAGTACAATGCTAGACATATCTTATTATAATAGATGTAAACGAATGCCTCCTCGGTGCCCCTGACAACGAATGTGATCCATCGATGGGCGAATG
>JACEVL010003010.1:0-16771 GCA_020284085.1 Aporrectodea caliginosa
GAAATTAAATCTGCTAAACTTGAAGCAATGAAGAGCAGTTCAAATCGGAGAATTCGTCTACAGATTCCAAAATAATATTCTCCCGAGCTTATTCCAGAGCTATTTTATAGCTGGTTCTCAAATCCACTCCCACAACACTAGGAACGCCACTACTCTCAGATCTACCAATGCTCGTACTAATTCACGAGTATTTAGTATTAAGTTCTATGGCCCAAATCTCTGGAATACCATTCCATTAGACATCCGCCTTGCTCCAAATATTCACTTATTTAAGATTAGATTTAAAGCATATCTCATAACGTCATCTGACTGACCCCCGGTGGTGGAGGATCCCCGAGAATGGCCAGCCTTTTCCTTCTCCTTTTCTTTCCTCTTCTCGTCTCTTCTATTCTTGCGTCTTTCTTTCTCCCTTACTTTCCTTTCCTGATCTCGATCCCCTTTATCTATTTCTCTTTCCATTCTCTTTCAATTCCTCTTCTCTTCATTTCTCGTCTCCTCAACCTCCTCAGTTTTCTTATTTAGTAGTAAGGATTTTAGTTAAGGATTTTAGTTAAGGTTATTTTGGGACTTTTGCCCAGTTACTATGTTATTTTTGTGTTATTGACTGCCGTTATTAGTGGCTAACTTAATAGTTAAGGTTTGCCTCCTCCTGTTGTTCTTTGTTCACGAAAAGATTTCCACCCTAAAGGCTGCACAAGAATTGTCGTAATCTCTGTAACGTCTCTTGACCGTCTTCTTATTATTGGTTGTAAAGGAACTAGTAGGTCGCCCCAACTAGCGGGAATAATCTTCCCTTTGGGGTCTCCTTTTGCCTCCTGTAGCGTGATACACTTGTTAAATATACTTGATTCTCTGTTTGTATTACGGGTCACATTATTTGAAGCAATAAAGACTTTCTGATCATCATCATCACCATCATCACCATCATCACCATCATCATCATCATCATCATCATCATCATCATCATCATCATCATCATACATTCGGCGGCGATGGGTATGAATAAATACCCTCCATTATCCTCGGTCATTTGCTCCCCAAAGTGTCAGTCCAAGTGATGTTATGTTCACATTTATATTGTCTATCCTGCGTAGTCTTTGCCTGCCTTTGTTTCCTTTTCCTCCCAATCTTCCATGTAGTGCCTTGTGTGGTATTCGGTCAAGCTGCATGCTCTCTGCATGTCCAAACCATCGGAGTCTTCGTTGAACGACTTTGTCTAGCAGAGTTGTCTCGATTCCTAATGCTTGTCTAATGTCAGCGTTCCTTATTTTCTGCAGTCTTGAAATCCCTGCGATCTTCCGTAGCCAACTCATTTCTGCTGTAAGAATTGTTTGCTACTGTTGTCAATTATTTACTCGTGATTAATCGATTATTAAATTGGGCAATCTGAAACCAGGTCTTAAATCGTCTGTCGATAATAGCGACATCTAACGACAGCAGCGACAAAGCAATAAACTGGACAAACAACCGGTACCCTTTACTACTCATCGGTCGTCAGTCCATACATGAATCCGAACTTCACCGGTCCGCGAATGCCTTGTCTGTTGCGGCGGGCAATCCGAGCCCGGCTTGAGCAGTGAATGGCTGTGGGGCGATGCGGGTGCCTCGAGCCGGGCAGCGCTTACGGCCGCAGCGGAGATCATTGAAGGCGCATGGCCGTGAAATTAGCTGTCGCAAAGGTTTATTTATGTTGTAGTTGGGCAAATTTGAAGCCATTGTCGTAATGGAGGTCGTGAGCCATTTACGTAACGAGATGTCGACGCTGCCCGCCTGCATGTCGCCACTCTTCTTTCTATCCAAGATGACGATGGTTTGCCACTTCCATCCATCCAGAAGGACGACAATTTGTCGGTCTATTGGTTTGTCTGTCTGTCTGTTTGTCAGTCTAATGGTATGTCTGTCAGTCTTTTTTCTGTATGTCTGTCTGTCGGTCTGTCCTTCTGGTTATCTGTTTGTCTGACAGAAAAACATCTACTCAGTAAACAAGAAGCTGGTCAATGTGTCACACTGAAGCAGTCAAGCGGTAACTCAGCCATTTATCTGAAATCACAAGTCAGTCAGTCCGTTATCCAGTAAGTCAGTGAATCACTCACTCACTCACTCACTCACTCACTCACTCACTCACTCACTCACTCACTCACTCACTCACTCACTCACTCACTCACTCACTCACTCACTCACTCACTCACTCACTCACTCACTCACTCACTCACTCACTCACTCACTCACTCTCACTCACTCACTCACTCACTCACTCACTCACTCACTCACTCACTCACTCACTCACTCACTCACTCACTCACTCACTCACTCACTCACTCACTCACTCACTCACTCACTCACTCACTCACTCACTCACTCACTCACTCACTCACTCACTCACTCACTCACTCACACTCACTCACTCACTCACTCACTCACTCACTCACTCACTCACTCACTCACTCACTCACTCACTCACTCACTCACTCACTCACTCACTCACTCACTCACTCACTCACTCACTCACTCACTCACTCACTCACTCACTCACTCACTCACTCACTCACTCACTCACTCACTCACTCACTCACTCACTCACTCCTCACTCACTCACTCACTCACTCACTCACTCACTCACTCACTCACTCACTCACTCACTCACTCACTCACTCACTCACTCACTCACTCACTCACTCACTCACTCACTCACTCACTCACTCACTACTCACTCACCTCACTCACTCACTCACTCACTCACCCACTCACTCACTGCTCACCACCTCCTACTCACTCACTCACTCACTCACTCACTCACTCACTCACTCACTCACTCACTCACTCACTCACTCACTCACTACTCACTCACTCACTCACTCACTCGCTCGCTCACTCACTCGCTCGCTCACTCACTCACTCGCTCGCTCGCTCGCTCGCTCGCTCATTCACTCACTCACTCACTCACTCACTCACTCACTCACTCATTCAGCCAATCAGCCAGCAATCTATAGCCAGTGAATCAGTCCACTAGTCCGATCGTCAGCCAGTCAGTCAATCAGTCTGTTAGCTAGTCGGTCAAACAGCCTTTCAGCCAGTCAGTCAGTCAGTCAGTCAGTCAGTCAGTCAGCCAGTCAGCCAGTCGGAAAAGCATTCAGGTAGGCAAACATTTAAGCAACTACCTCTGCCAGTGGTTTTGGTCGAATTGACCACACGTTCTCAACTGCCGAGTCTGAGAAAATTTAAAACGACGCCTCTGCGCTAGTTAAAGATTGTAGAGAAGACTTATTTCTTCTCTATTATATTTCTTTTAGATTTAGGGCTTCGATGCTTCGGAATTTAGACAAACTATACCAACGACTCGCTTAGGTGTTCAGACATAGAAATCCTTTTCCGATAACTCCAGCCACGCATCGTTGAATATATTATTATGTGTGATAGAGCGTGGCCTTGGAGAAGCGTTTCGCCGAGCCCATGGTTACTGATCAGACCCAAGGACTGTCGGAAACATATCTAGAGATGTCCAGTGGTATGAATGCTGGACTGTAATACATAGGCCTACATGTTTTTAATCCCTTTTTCTTTATATATTATGTTTTCCCTGATTTTCTTTCATGGTAAATCTATGAACTAATTCAGCCGTTTCAACCGGTGGTACGCGTACCACTAATTGTACGTCAGGTGTCGCTGTGGTACATACAATAAACAAAATTTCTTTGAGTTCATCTAATCTCTTTGATTCGCAATTTTTACGTCCTTAAAGCTATATATTAATTTTTACATTTTTGTCTATAGACGACGCTGACACCCGCCACAGACCCTGCTAAAGAACGTACGATGTACCCCTAATAAATAATTGCAAGGGACTTCACGCTTGCCTGTTGTTTTTGATCTTGTACGCCAATATTCGATTTTTTTGCCGGGTGATACAACAACAATAAGGTTGGCAAAGAGCTGAACTAATTGAGAGATTGATTGAAAATGTATATATAGCGTTATTGGTTTGCTTTCTAGAGGTGTCTAAGGAGAACGTTGCTTCATTCGTGTTTAGAAACATATTTTTGGCTGCTGTGGCCGTTGACGTCACCATTTTCTGGCATTTTATTTGTATCGTATTACATTACACAGTGTTCTGGATTGTTTTAAGGTGAGTCGATGCTATGCTAAAGGTTATGTTACGGTAGTGGCCAATTTTGAAATGACCAATAATATAATGAAGTCGTTGCATGTTCAGACACGTTCTGCAATGTAACTACATTTTAACGCATTTTCTGTGTGGCTCAATGGTTATAATTATGGTTATAATTATCAACTTCTGCTGTAGGCCTACTATTCTTATTCGTATAAGGATAATAATAATAATAATGATCAAAATTATTATTATAATAATATGGCTTATTACAATAACAGATATTGTAAATATTATAAGTCTTAGTCTGTTTACGTTTTCCTTCTGTTTGTTTGTTTGTTTGTATGTTTGTTTGTCCGCATCTAAAGGCTCCGAAACGGAACGCTTTAGCGATTTAAAAATTTTTCAAAACATTATTACGCCACGTCTTGATCAACGCGACTATTTTCAGCTCGCAATTTTATTTAAACGCCGATATATGGACATTTTAAATTATCAACTGCTTCGACGAGGCTATCTTATAATAGCATGGCCATTTGTTCACGTCACACTGGCTAAATATGCAATCTTAAATTACGTCACGCCTGCTAATTATGCAATCTTACGTCACGCAGGCTAACGGCAGACTGAACTTCGTCTATTATTTAACAAATAATACGCCTATTATAATTTAGAGATAACCCGTGTAGTACGGGGAACAAATAATACGCCTATTTAAGGTAGAGATAACCAATGAGATATATTATTAACGCTAGAGGGAACATGACGCATATTCCCTTTGCACATTTTTGAAGTCACAATCATAGATATAGTAACACCTTAAAGAGAGTTCCGCAGTTAATGGAAATTGAAATGACGCGTTTTGATTGGTTGAAATTCATGGACGCAGTCAAGCTTAAGCGAGACTTTAATTTCTTTTCGAAGATTACGCCTTAAAAAATCAAAAGACACAAAATAACAACTTATCCATTAAATAATATTCTAACGGCCACGTTTTCGGGCTTTAATAAGTTGCTACATCCACACACTACACAATTTAGCCAGCGCTCATTAACATAACTGGTGACGTGGCCATGGCAGTTGGCCAGGCATTTCACGTCGATGATGACGTCGATTTATATTATACATCTCTATGCCTAGCTTGCCTAGCTTAAGGGTCACGGCTTCACCATAGATGGTAGATGCGGGGCTCTAGTGATATATTTATATATTATACATCTCTATGGAGATAACCCGTGTAGTACGGGGAACAAATAATATTGCCTATATATAAATTTGCTTTGCCCGTGCAGTACACGGGCAAAGCAACAATGTTCACCTCTAAATATCGATTCCATTCAGATACATGGACATTTTTAAATATTTGAAGCCCATCAGCAAATATAGTAAGTAAGTAGCCTTTATTTGCAGCCGTTAAAAATTACGCCTGGGCAAAACCCGGGCGAACGCCGGGTAAAAAATGCTAGTTGTAAATAAAACAATATTAATATAGGCTACTTTCTTACCCGAGGTAGCATGATCCCCAGCTTTATAGAACAATGTCGGGAGATAAGAGCCTTACATAGCCTTATTATATTATTATTATTTGATTATTATTATATTATTATTATTATTATTATCCGATATGGTTGCTATATTTAACATTAAATGTTTTGAAAGATTGAATGAAAGAAATTGAGTCCTATTTCGAAGGCGCAGAGGAACTTAGAAAGCCCGAACCTATTATATAACGTAGCCTATATATTTTACGTCACTGGTTTAAGCTTTCTCAACTGGCACAACCTGAACCCAGTGTGGGAAGTTCTCCTTATAAACGCACGCTGCAATGTGGATCACGGTAACTCGTTGGCTAGAACGTTTTTTAAAACACCTTTGAAATATGCTTAACGGATGCTATAGAGTGAAAAAAAAGTATGAGCTGAATATTTAAGAGCTGCAATATGCCAAAATAATCTTTGTCGACGGCAACGGCCTTTGTTGTCATAAGCTGTCGTTAAACTCTGGATCCATCCATATATATATATATATATATATATATATATATATATATATATATATATATATATATATATATATATATATACATATAATTATATGAGACATGGCAGCCAGATGGATAAACTCCGCCACGGCTTGTCCTCTGGAAGTGCCAGCCCCATGCCTGGGGACAGAGGAGGGCGACGCTAATTCAATTCAATTCAATTCAATTCTTTTTATTGAAGCCATTAAAGTGAAACAAAGGTAACACGGAAAATAATAAAAAAAACGTTCTAGCCATGTTATGAAACAGCGTCGTTAAACAGCTAACAAGCCGCAAGGATAAAGCGCTCACTTTAAACACCTTTAAAGCGTTATTCACTGATGTCATATAAGTCCCCGTCTCTACACTTTACACATAATAAGTCAGGTGAAAGAACCAAATTTAATTCAGCGTCCACGGCTTTTGATGCCAGAAGGATGGTTTGTTAAACAGATAGTAACCAACCGAACTGTGATGGTGCCAGTCTCGATCTGGATAAAGAAGGCGGGCGACGCTAACCACCCATTTTATGTACTTAGCTGATTGACTTATTATTTATTTTTCAAAGTTTAACGTTGACATTATAACATCAACTTAAGACTTTCCATTTGGAACGGGCCATGGTCGGGAGCGCCTCTGGGTAGTTATCTTGAAGGGGCGCTATATAAAATTCTTGGATAGATAGATAGATGGATGGATCAATGGCCGTTGACGACTACATATTTTTAATATTGTTTTTCATATTTCTTTTTTCTTTATATATACACACTTATAGATATTTTTATGATAAATAAATGTGTCTTTTTCTTGCGAGGGAGGCACGGTAGACCATTGTTAACAGCGCTCGGCCTGTAACTCGGGGAATATGCGGGTTGGAGCCTCCACTTAGGAAGTCTTAGGTGGTTATTCTTTAGCGACCTTAATCAATTCCTTCACTCACAATTACTCAGCGCTATCGATGTTCTGTCGTATGGTTGTGAAATATGGAAAGAAGGTAAGATCAACTGCAGTTGTATTGTACTGTCACCCCAAATGCTGGGTTCAAATCCCCGTCAGAAAAGGAGGGTTTTGCGAAATTTCTGTTTCATTTGTGTCTATTGACTAATAATTATTGAGGATGGAAATAAATAAGTTCACCGACTGTACAAACTATGTATTATCCATCCATCCATCCATCCATCCATCCATCCATCCATCCATCCATCCATCCATCCATCCATCCATCCATCCATCCATCCATCCATCCATCCGTCCATCCGTCCGTCCGTCCGTCCGTCCGTCCGTCCGTCCGTCCGTCCGTCCGTCCGTCCGTCCGTCCGTCCAACCATCCATCCATCCATCCATCCATCCATCCATCCATCCATCCATCCATCCATCCATCCATCCATCCATCCATCCATCCATCCATCCATCCATCCATCCATCCATCCATCCATCCATCCATCCATCCATCCATCCATCCATCCATCCATCCATCCATCCATCCATCCATCCATCTATCCACCCATCCATATATATCTCTCCCTATTAGTCCTTTCTCGTCATTCATCCCTCTCTCCGATCCAAGCCCTGCGTGACTGAACTGACGAGCATCTCTCATCGGTCTGGTCCAGCAGCAGAGGATTGCTTTGGAACCACTGCGCAGCCGGGGAGTCTTGGACGGTTCTTCCCCTCATTTTCTTATTTATCAGAGGGGCTTTCTCGTTCGCCCTTTTTCGTCTGTTGTCGGCAACATCGCCCATCATCAAAGAATTCTGCGCATTAGACGGAAGTCATCTCGTTCAAAGGCAAACCGCTCTCTGTGATTTATCGCTCAGACGCTCTCGCATCGACACAGCACGAGACGAGCGCAATGCCGAAAGACGTATCACCTCCCCACATTAGCTTTGTTGTTGGAGGCAGTGTCATCTAGAACGAGACACTAATGGGACTAGGTAGCTTCCAAACATGAACTCGGTGAACGAAAACAAAAGTGTTTTGCTATTATCGTCCTTAATGTCGTAATTATTTGTTATTATCATCATTCATTGTTATTTATTCACAGTCTTATTCTTATTCATAGTTTATACCCGAGGTCTGGTCATTCTCGTTATCCTCTATCTTCTCCATTTTCTCCTCCTCTTACTCCTCCTCTGTTTCTTCACCTCCACCTCCTACTCCTTCGTCACTTCCTCTTCCTCTTATTTCTCTTCCGCCTCCTTCCACTCCTTCTCCTCTTCCTTGTCTTCCTACCCTTCCTTCTACTCTTCTTTGTCCACCATCTGCTAATCATGCTCATATTCTTACTCAAATTACTAGCATTAGCTCTTCTTCCTCTATGTTCCCTTGATGTACAATAAGGCTTCTCATTCAATTCATTGGCTGTATATATAATTTTTGTTTATTTGTTTGAATGTATTAATCTTGCCATGTACAGTGCTGTGCGTTTGCTAGTGCTTCTCAATAAAGTATATACTTACTTACTTACTTCCTCCTCTTTCTCCTTCTCCTTCTCTCCTCTACTCATCCTCTCTCTCTTCCTCCTTTCTTCTCCTCGTCTCCTCCACATCCTCCCACCTCCCTCCTCCTCCTCCTCCTCCTCCTCCTCCTCCTCCTCCCTCCTCCTCCTCCTCCTCCTCCTCCTCCTCCTCCTCCTCCTCCTCTTACTCCTCTTCCCCTCCTCCTCGTCCTCCTATTCATCTTCTCCAGTAGCAGTATCCAGTCTTCCCGTTCGCGCCTTGGTTAATTACGAAATCGACGGATGGGGGTCCATGATGGATCCTCTGCCGAGATCCTCAGACAGATGGCGCTACGAATCGTGCGAGGAATTCCTGATCGCTTCTTCTATCACATCCGATTATTCTTCACTATGCCATGTTTAGTTCATTCATTCATTCCGAGAACTCATGTAGCGCCTCTGCAAGAGACCTACTCAGAGACGCTCTCTGCCCTATAGCCTATTATGATGCCAAGTGTCATTACGATCGAAAATATGGCAACAGTTGGCAAAACATTGCACAGTAAGTTATAAGAGTCACCACTGGTGGGCCCATGGCCACACGTGGAACCAACCAACGGATTCCCGTCGACATCTAAAAGTTATTCATCTGCCTATTCAATCCACGTTTTATCTACTTACTTTTCATTTATTCATTCATTCATTTATTCATTCGTTCGTTTATTCGATCATTGTGGGGCGCGGTGGTGTAGGGGTATGTTCGGTGCCTTGCAGCCGGAGGGTTGCGGGTTCGAATCCACCTCAAGCCGCCGCGTAGGGACCCTGGGCAAGTCCTTCACTCGCAATTGCTCATGCGCTTCGGCGTGAAACTCCGATTCAGTGTCCGCGCTGTAGTCGGGAGCGCCTCTGTGTAGAAATCTTCAAGGGGCGCTATAACAAGTGCTCATACATACATACATACATACATTCATTCATTTAACATCATTCCCTCATTACTACCCTCTGAGGCGTCATGCATCTGCACTCTAAGACTCACAAATCCTCCGACTCTGAAGTCTCAGACTCTTATTTCCAACGAGTCCGAAGTCTCACACCCTTTATGTCTACGAATTGCCCACGAACGTTTAATTCCTAAGATTCTAGAGTCTTGAACTCTTCAGTCCTATGACTATGAAGTCTCATATTTTTTGCGAATTGGGCCGTAAGCAACCATCAACGAAAATTGGCCTCAGACGTCGGCACAATCAAAGCAAACGACATCTTAGAAGTCGATGCTAAAAGACTCTTCCATCAATATCCGAATGATTGACCAGCCACAAGACAGCGTCACTTTGATTCCAAATGAAATAACCCTTTGCTAACGAAGTCAATCTGATCACGTGCTTGGTGTACTGTCAAAGTTAGCCATGCACACAGACAGACAAACAAAACGACAGACAAAAAGAAAGACAGGCAGACAAATAGAAAGACACATAGACTGACACACTTTCATAAAAAAAGAAAGGAACAATCTGTATGTCTGCCATTAGTTTCCCTGTCCGTTCGTCTGTTTGTCTGTCTGCCATTTCGCTTTCGCTCAATTTCTCTGTCTCCCTGCCTCTGTCTTATTATCTCTATCCTTGTCTCTATGCCTCCTTGTCTGCGTCTCTATGTGCCACTGCCTGTCTGCCTCTGTCTGTGTTTTTGCCTATGTCACAGTTTCTATTTTCTTTCAATCCACATCCTCTCCTCTGTTTCTGTTCTGTCCCTCTTCCTCCATGCGTCCCTCCGTCCGTCCGCCTGTCTCTGTCTCTCTCCCACTATCTCTGCTTCCGTGTGGTGGTGGGTGCATCGTTTTGGGGGTAAACATCTAATCCCCTTCACTCAACTGACTGAGCAACTTAATACAAGACAGCGTTCAATGAATGGTTATCACCTGATTATCCCAGTCGGGGTTCAGACTAGTAGAATAGACAGACAGACAAACAGACAAACAGACAGACAAGCACGTACAGAAGAAGCAGCGGTAGCAATTCAACGTCGTTGAAATTAAAAAAAGCAGGCTGTGTTTAGAAGAAACAGACAGACCGACAGACACACAGACGGACACACAAACTCAAACACAAACACAATACAAACACAATACAGATACAAATACAAACACTATACAAACACAAACACATGCACAAACACACACATAAATGAATACAATAAGGCAGATAAACGGACATAACCGTTGTAGTCATTATCGTCAACATCATCAATCAATATTCGTCTATTCATAGACATTAAAAATGCTAGTGGACGCCAACCTCGATTTCGACCTAGAACGCCCATCAACTGGAAGAATCAAGGCCAGCGTTTCACTATAATTAAATAAATCCCAGCGAAATAGCATGATCGAAAGGCAGCCTGTTATGCGCCAGGTGAGTATTGATGGCATACTGTTCGAAAAATGACGAGTTCGTAATCGTAATCGTAATCGTAATCTCCAAACTTCTAAAGCGCCACTCGAAAGCCAAGCGCAGGGCACCAGCTTATTCACGAGCGCTGCGTCTAATCAGAGGGGTTGTCCAAAAGAGTAGTCCCAGGGAGGTCCGAGTCCGGTTTCCAGAGGTCAGACATCCTCATAATAATAATTATAGTCTTACTTAATTAACAGCCTCAACAACAAAAAAGACAACAGCAAAATTTATGCGCCAAAATACTTGCAGCTCGTAATAAGGAATGGAAATATGCTGCTATCTCGCAGTCACACGATTTCGTCCATGTTGCTAAATGAGGAGGGCGACGCTGATGATCTTTGTTATAACAAAGTGTCGTTAAACTGAAAATACTACTAATATCCAATTGGTGAGAGGAGATCCCTTGGACACCTGTAAAATGCTGCCAACCAATGATATATTATAATACAGGCCTGAAACTAGGCAGCTCATTTAAATGAATTTTTTTGTTTATCTGCGTAATGACACGAAAACACTACGACATGTTCGAAATAATGTATGCTGATGTCAACGGCCTTTGCTTTTGTTAACATAAAATCTCGTTAAATTCTGGATAATTCTCCTTCAATAATTGGCGGCAATTATCGTGGTGAGTTGTAGTATGCCAATGCGAACACTGAGAACTGTTCAAAATGAATTCAGCTGATGTATTTCAGGCGAGTGAAATCAGAGCCCCCTATCGTGATGGACGGAAACAAGTAAGCACAAGCCATCTGCTGCCACCTATCGTCCGATTTCTCAGCGTTGTCTAAGATCTCCAAATATGTCGACTGCATTCTCGTTCGCCTCCAGATTATGTAGGACGACCGGACGGCCCATTCGAGGCTTCCCTTTCGATGAGGCTTATGCAAAGCAGTTCCAATCCGGGGCGGTCTCCTCTGTGCAGTTCATTTGATTATGATGGATTGGGTTACGTCTGCTGTGCCTTCGATGTCGAGTATTTAGCAATATCTGGACCATGCAGGCGGATATTGCGAGGAGCGCTGGGAAGAAAGAAAGTCCGCGGATAATACGACGACCATATTGGAACACGATCGGGATTAGCGTTTCTTTGTAAACGAAATTGAAAGAAGGAGTGTATACGAGATTCGCCACGCAGTCTCCGAGGACGGGCGATGAAAAGTCTGTTGACAGAACACCTCACGGAAGAAAAAAGCGTCTCCGGTGCTATGAAGAGAAGCCCGGCCAAAGACCCGTCTTCTTTATTCTGATTAACTGTTTTCGGTAGGTGGGACGAAACCGCGTCCCCCGTTTTGATTAACCGTTGCGCCCAGCAGCCGAGACTGGAGGCCTTCCTTCCCTGATAGGAATATTCTGGTCTCGTCGCTTTCTTACTGAGCCTCATTTAATTACCCTGACAAAAAACAGCGACGCCGCCATTTGCAAGATGGACGCCGGCGATGGCAAATCACCATTTATGGAAATGATATGGCGCAATTGGGCGCAGATTACATGGCACGTTTGTTGAGATGGAATTCTGGAGTTTATGGGGCGCCGCATGCGAGGAAATATTAGGCTAATCGCAGCCCATCAATTGTCATTCGCTCGACCGAAAGCCGTAGAGCGCACTCTGGCGACGTCTTTACGAGTCGGTCTCTGCCAACGGCACACTGAAGTCTGACTGAACACTGACTTAACACCGACTGAGCACTGACTGATCACAGACTGAACACTGACCGAACATAGAGTAGCCTAAGCACTGACTGAAAACTGACTGAAACCTGGCTAAACACTTACTGAAGACTCACTCAGTAATGCACCAGATCATTATATGAAAATATTTCCTCGTTCATGGTAAAATTTTCTAATTAACTTTAATTATTTATTATCACTCATGTTAGCATTTCTGCGCTTTTAGCAGATTGTTTTTCTCAATAAACGAAGATTATGTACACGAACTGAACACTGACTGAAAGCGAGGAAATTGTTGTATATAGCATTAGTTACCGGAAGATAAAGGTGTATAAAGTCGCCCTTTTTGTTGAATAGGAATATTTTGGTAACTGAATGCTTAAATTATGTTTTGAATAAACCATTCACGAACCTCGCTTATTTAAAAATTAATTAATCATTTCAATAATATTATTAATCATATTGAATATTAATAATAATGCTAAAAGCCGTGCGCCACTCAAAGGCCAAGCGCAGGGCATCAGCGTATTCACGATCTCTAATATCTGATTCGTATATTCGGTTTGGTAACTAAAATGGATCCAGGGTTCAACGACAAGAATCGGTGTTAGGGCCACTGTTATTTTTAATTTAACTGTAACTGATCTTAGGGCAAGGAAAGCCCTAAATTTATTTTTTGAACAGTTCTCTCCTCTTGCATGACATAATAGAACCTAAAACAACAAATAAAGTAATTCGCAAATAAAAATCAATTTGTTAATTATATAACGTCAGTTACCAGCTTTTAAACGGTGTCGTAAGAGAGCATTGCACATTCCAATGTTTAATGACATATACCAAAGTCGCTGACGATTTTAATATTAATTTTGCTCATAAATTTCATATATTTCTGTCTTTCTTTTCCGATTTCCATTCATTTAGTAGCTCGTATCTGGCAGATTAAATAATTAAATAAAACATCTAAATTCGACTCCTGCAATTTATTACTTGTGATATCCGTTCCTACTATAAATTGTAATCATACGGCGTTCATTTCAGTTTGATATAATAAAGAAGAATATTATTAATGTTTCAAATTTATACTTAATCTAGATTTAGTATGAGTGCTATTTATTTGTCCATTTGACCTGATTCCTTTTCTTTCTGAGGCCCAATGGCTCGTATGTTCATATCTATACTTATGTTAGTAAATAGTTTTGGTGGCCGCAGACTTTTTGGTGGTCATAGTAGCCTAGATTTTTTTAAATTTCATCTTGGTCATGTTGATTTCGAATTGTTCAACATTACGGTTCGTATGTATAAGTAACATAAAACATACCAAATCTACGCTTGCGTTAGTTAATAAATTTAGAGCACATAACAGTTTCAGATGTCTAAATGGAGCATTTTTGAAAAATTATTTTTAGAACATCTAACTTACATAAACATCTGTGATATTTATTTATTTTTAAACTCTGGTGCAATGTCAAATAGTGTGACGTAGGCCTAACGTTTTATCGGTAATTTATTTTAAATTTGTGTTTATGCTCTCATAATCGAACGCCCTTGTTTTTGGATGATCTGAACATGTTATTGCCGCGCCCTGTAGCAATCGGACGCGGGAGAATAAAATACAATCTAATATAACTGTACACTAGCCTAATTACATTAGGCTGTTTTTACAAAGTTCAGATCTGCACATTGAAACCGGGGAACAACTAAAAGCCATAAATAGACTGGAAGAGGTACGTTTTGCAGTTTACATGCAGAGCGAAAGACAGTCTCTGGTCAGGAAGTTGTGAACATGAGGAAGTGGCGAGTCTTCCAGATGGAGGGAACGGCAACTGTGAACGAACGCTAACCGCACTTTGGTGTTCATTGTGAAGTATTCTTTCTTTCTTTCTTTCTTTCTTTCTCCTCCGTCCGGCCAAAGACAAGACGTGTACTAGAAACAACATACTTTCCAGCAGATGCTGATCGAAGAGAGGGTCAACCTTTCACAATGATGCAGGGTGTGGCCACGACCGCTGTTTCTCCTCTGTTTTGTCCTCATCCTTCCTGGTGCTGTCTTCCTTTCGTCCCACCTGTAGAAATCCAGGTGATTTTCTTTGCCCGATGGAAAATATTCAATCTATCGATCACATCCCCAACAACGAACATGCACACGCAGACACACAGAGGAACAGACAAATATTGGGATATATAGTTATATACACTGGCATACACTCACCACATTCACATAAGCATACTCAGGCACATAAATAAACTTACACATACACACACATATACAAATACACGCGCACGCTCACACGCATGCAGGCACACACTCACAAATTCTTAAAAAATTCTCAAGCCTTTATTGAGTTCTGAAAGCTTATTAGAAAGTCATTGTATTGCCATTCTACAATGGTGGTGGTGGTTTTTCTGTTTAACGACTAGCTGTGTGGTAACAAAGACCATTAGCGTCGCCCTCCTCCTTTATCCAGGCTTGGGACTGGCACCGTCAGAAAGCAAACAGTGGCGGAGTTATTCTAGAATGGGGTGGGGTGGGTTTTCTGTTTAACGACTAGCTGTGTGGTAACAAAGACCATTAGCGTCGCCCTCCTCCTTTATCCAGGCTTGGGACTGGCACTGTTGGACTGCAAACAGTGGCGGAGTTATTCTAGAATGGACCGGATATGATGCTATATATAGTGTATGTGTAGACTATTTTGAAGGTGTCTTACGTAAGATACTAATAACTTGCTTAACTTTTCATTTTGTTGCCGATATTAATATAAAGCATATTATTTTTTCTGTCACTGTTTGACTTTATGTTTCTCTTGAGATATATAATAATCTTTTACGATTAAAGCAACATTAGAGGCTGTGTGCGTGTGTGTGTTTGTGTATTTTGGAGTGCTTTTGCATATTTGCGTGTGTGTTTATCTAATTTATGTGTATGAGTACGTTTACACACACAAGTATATATAAGTAAGTCCATTTTTTACTAAGTATCTGCCAGCGCTATGTAAGTATATTGAATAGGTATGGGGATAAACCGCAGCCTTGTCTTACTCCAACATGCACACGAAACCATTCCGTTAGCTCCCCATCTACTCTCACAGCGCTTACGTCTTGCTATATAGGTCCTCTATTAGCTCGAAGTATTATAATTTCATCAATCACGAATAATATCGTCACAAATAAATCATTCAAATAATAAATGTTTTGCGTGCCAGACTGTCTGCAACAGGTAGAATTCTGTCAAGTTTACGTGGACGCAGCGCATATACCTACTACCATAGAGATGTACAATATATAAATATATCATAGAGCCCGCATCCGCCATATATGTTGAGGCTATGACATCGAGTCAGCGCAACGGCCTTGACCCTGTGACCTCTCATAATGGCGAAACGATACATAAACATGATGTACTTATTAAAAGAAAACAACGCTGGAATAATTTATCATCAGTTGTTATTTTGTGTCTGTTGTACAAGCGTAAGCTTCGAAATGACAGAACACGCTTAACACACGATGATTTTAAGATCAAAACGCGTAATTCAAAAGCCTCTACTTTAAGGTGATCAGCACACCAAGAGTAAGTTTAGCATCGACAATAATTACAAAAACGTTTGATGTTAAATTGAGAAACAAAAGGAACAAAGTCTTTAACGCAATGTCGTACAAAATAATACAACGTAAAGTTACATAACATACCACAGCGTAGCATCACAGGGCACGACACATGAAAAAGATGTAATTAAGCCTCTACTAGTCTACTGTGATCAGCACACCAAGAGTGTTTAGCCTCATCGTTTGATGTTAAATTGATAAATAAAAGGAACAAAGTCTTTAACACAATGTCGTCCATTCGATAAAAGTATTATCACTGTTACGGGCAAATCTAAAAGAAGGAAGATGCATGTCTCCGACCTCACAATGCAAACACACATATGCATACGGGAATGCATATATAGGCCTACGCGCACACACTACTGTATCTTTTCTGTGTCTGTACCAACTGTGTGGAACAGTCTTCTTGACCATGGTGACATTTAATTCGGAACTCAAGACTGATCTTCTAAATATCGTATTTCTGTAACTGATTTTTAAACTTATGTACGGCG
>JACEVL010003011.1:0-26118 GCA_020284085.1 Aporrectodea caliginosa
ATTACCGGTCTTTAACCGTCCCTGTGTTTCTATTCACCTAGCGTCATTGGTCGCTTAGCAACATAGCACATCACGTGACATTTAAATTACGTTTAAAAGCCTCTTACCTAGTCTAATATTATATTTATGTACCGCCACTACATCTTTTATATATCGCCACTGTAATTGACTAGCTTATACTAGTATTATATTAATTAATTAGTTAATCATGGCATTTGATAAGATTTAATCGCTACAACGCTACATGTATATAAATTGATGAATGAATGAATGAATCTTTCTGGAGGCGACTATCTTGAATGTTCTTGCACCACCTGTATTGTTGGCTCTGACACGATGCAGCGTTCTTGAATGAACTTGAGCCCAGCGCTCAGCTTTGATTAGCGCTTAAGAAGTATTGAGATGACGTTTAGGAATGCTGTAGCCTAGCCTGGAATATCTTACCATAGCATCCATTGCTTTAGCCTAACCCATTCTCCGCCTTCCAAGCTTTCTCGTCCTCAACGAAACCCGCCTTAGCAGAATCTCTGCCTGCTCTCTCGGGTCTCTCTCTCTCAACCGGACTCGGACCTTCACCGGACGTCGCTCTTTGTCTGATACGACGCAGCGCTCGCGAATAAGCGGTTGCCCTACGCTTAACTTTAGAAATGTGGAGTTTACAATTGTGTTTTATCTGTGGGAACATAAAATTTTCCACATACCCAGCCGTAACTCATATTTAGCATTCCTTTTGGGAACTCATCATGTATTATTTCATTTCGAATTGACTTACCTCAGCATATTGTCCTTTACCCCGGGGCGTAATCTCAGCTTTCCTTCGTTTATACTCTTGCTTCCCTTTCACTTCTACTGTAAGTTCAAAGTCATCCATTTCAGTTACCTGGATTACATTTTCGCTTGCAGGCGTTCCTAAGAGAAAGAGGTTACTTTCTCGAATGTTTGGGTGACTTGGAAATTCAACTGATAGTTCAAGATACCTCGGAAGATCCACGTGATGAACACTTCAGAAGGGCCGTGGCTTGCTTCCAGAAGGACTATGGTTTACCAATAACATGTGAGATCTTAAACTAAAAAATTACATAGGACCTATGTATACAGTGGCCTCCGCCCGAACAGTGTTTTAGCTGTCTGTGGAAGGGTTGAGGTTCAGCCCAGCTCCTCTTCTAAATAACTGAAAAGATGTTGGGGTCTGGAAACTAAACTATCTCATGAGTCGTCAAATATTTCGTATTCAACACAATGACAACATTACATGTAGACTAGCGTTCGTATAGGCCTACTTTGGTAATCTGTAAAATGTTTGATCCCCAGCTCTCTTTTGACAGCTAAAACACTGCTTCTGATTACATGATCCCGTTTGTTTAATTCTGTCTCACACCTGGCAGCGAATTGAAGGCGAATAGGGGTCTACAGCTTTCTTTATTAATCTCCTCTAAACCTAACAACTATCTTCAATTGCAAAAATTATTAAGCTTAACAATAATTTGATGGAATACTCAATCGATTGAGTGATCAATCGGTAATTTATCGATAAATCTATCTTGGCATTTGGTGCTGAGACTGATTTACAGAGACTGATTTTCTTTTCATTTTATTGTAATCTTAAACACCTCAAATTATCTTACAGTGTTACATAGCCTTAAATTACACTAATGTATACTTTACATTACCTTACCTTACGTTACCTTAGGTCTTAATAATATCTAGCTGATGTAATGCTCAGGCCTCTTTCAGCCTCCTCGCATCGTCCACTCCGCTCTTCAAACAGAGTTGATCTTCTAGTTCCTCATACTATAGAATGGCTATGGCTCAGTCCAGGTTCCTTGCCTCAGCTGGTCCCTCTTCTTGGAAGGCACGCTCTCCATCTACTCGCTCTCAAATTCTAGCTGTTAACCTCCTCCTCCTTTGCTTTTCTCGAAACCAATTTCTTCTCTCGTGGCCTTGCGCACTGGGAGCGCCTCTGAACGGTTCACCTTACTAGAGGCGCATTATAAATGTGTGCATACAATATTACACAGTGATTACACTTCTTTACATCTATTAGTCTTTTCTCTGACGATTCATCGTGAATGAAGTGACACGTGCGATGATGGAAATTCTTGGAGACGAATCCAACAAACAATAGAAATTATATACGCCAAAAGACGTAAGACAAGCATAACGCTATATAATCTAAGTTATACGATTGCATAAGTTCAAAGTGATGTTGATGTTGATGATGATGATGATGATGATGTTGTTGTTGTTGATGATGATGATGATGATGATGATGATGATGATGATGATGATGATGATGATGATGATGATGATGATGATGATGATGATGGTGATGATGACGACGACGACGATGATGACGACGATGATGATGATGATGACGACGACTACGACGACGACCACGATGATGACGATGATGATGACCATGACGATGATGATGATGATGATGATGATGACGATGACGATGACGACGACGACGACGAAGACGACGACGACGACGATGATGATGATGATGATGATGATAATGATGATGATGATGATGATGATGATGATGACGATAGCGACATTAAGCAGTCCCAGAATTTTTTGCAATCTTCAGAATGTTTTTAATTTCGGAGGGAGCATATATAAAGTAACTACTGTCAATATTTTTCGTACCCGAAGTACACTAATCCCCAGAAAGTTCAGAAACCAAAAGGTTACGCCAGAAGCTGTTACGGGCTTAATACTCTTCAGCGCTCGTGAATAAGTTGGTTCCTTGCGCTTAGCTTTGGAGTATGGCTTCAGAAATGTGGACTTTTAAGATTACGATTATCATTATTTTGTATTATTTATTTTAATATTATATAGGCCTACTGCACGTACAATACAAGCATAGCTTTCTCTAAACTCCCACACTCCGTGCAGAATTATTAACTCTCCGGTATGGTAGGCCTAAAGTATGATGATGCAAGATAACGTTTTCTTACTTTACGATATCACTGGCTTCCTTATTTCTCTTTCATAATTGTAACAGAATCTTCTCCGCATCCACAGAAATAACTAAAGAAACAACCTTCTTTCCTCAGCCAAATCAACAGCCCATATCAACAGTGGATCAACCAACCAGCCAGCGGCCGTTGCACTAGCAAGCAGAACAACGAAAGACAACGCAAGACAACACAACGATAGTGAACAAATTTTCTCAGGAATTCGTCGGAATAAAGAAACTAAATATGATGTATCGCTATACAACAGAAAAATGCGATCTAGGCCTACACATTGATTAATGCGCAGCACTCTAATTTGGGTAAATTGTACCTGGGTTAATTAAGTCAGGCAATTCAGATACTAACACGTTACTGATTACAGCATAATAATTGCATTGTTGCCACAAAGTAACATTTTAGATGTATTATCGAAACGCCTTAATAAACCCTTCTTCGTTATTGCTGCCATATTGTGGGGCGCGGTGGTGTAGAGGTATTTTCGGTGCCTTGCAGCCGGAGGGTTGCAGGTTCGAATCCACCTCACGGGGTATATTCTGTGCCTTGCAACCGGAGGGTTGCGGGTTCGAATCCACCTCAAGCCGCCGCGTAGGGACCCTGGGCAAGTCCTTCACTCGCAATTGCTCATGCGCTTCGGCGTGAAACTCCGATTCAGTGTCCGCGCTGTAGTCGGGAGCGCCTCTGAGTAGAAATCTTGAAGGGGCGCTATATAAATGTCTGAAATGAATGAATGAATGAATTGGACTTTGGACTTTTCAATTTATCTATATTCCGCTTATTCATGATTATATTGATTATAAAACCTTAACCACTTTTCTAAGAGGATATGCTTAAGACTTCGTAATAGGTTGCTATTAATTATCCAAACAGTTTCGTATTGATTATTGCTATACATCTTCGATCTACTATCTTGTATTCTGTGTGCTGTGAGAAATCAAAGATTTGTCTACAACTCAAAATAACATGATTTTGACTTTACGCTCGCCTGGGCATAAAAATGTTTCAGGTGTTTAGAAAATAAAATAGTTGAAACGTTTACCGTACCCGTTAACGACGACTTGTCAATATGCGTAGGCCTACTACAGCTTACCTTGCCTAACCCTTCAATCCTTCCATTGTTTTGCCTTACATTCCAATTCGTCATCTAGCCTTCTCTTGCCAGCTTACATTCCATTTCAAATAGATACAATTTCCTTGCCTAATCGCCAATTACTTTCCACTCCTTTACTCTACCTTCGATTGCCTTGGCAGCTTGGCTTGCCTTCCAATTCCTTACCTTGCCCTAGATTCCCTTGACTTACCTTCCATTCCCTTGGCTTACTGTCCCTTAGGCTACCTTTCATTTCCTTACCTTGCTTTCGATTCCCTTGGCTTAGGGTATACCTGACATTTAATTCACTTACCTAGTTGTGCTTCAGAAAAGGACAGTACCAATTGTCGCGCACTTTCGTAGGGGAAAAACAGACCCTTACTAACATAAATATAAGGTTCTTCACATTGACCAGATTCTGAGTGTCCAGATATGCGAACTTATTTATCGACTTAAAAATGGATTGCTCCCTCTGGCATTCAGCAACTACCTTTAGATTGGTTCTGACCTTCAATTCAAACTCATTACACAGGAAACGTTAAGGTCAATCGCCCTGTTAAAATTCACCCCAACACTCGTCGGTTCACTATCAAGTCAATCGGCATTCTAGTTCGGAACTCTATTCCTACTGAAATTCGCAATGCATGCAATTTCCACATATTTAAAAATACAGTATCTTTCTTTTTTGATTAGTAACTCAAGCTTATCGCAACGTCACTGACCACCACTCAAGCCTCATCGTCGCTCACTCTACAGTGCCGTGTTTGGTAAAGTTTGTAGTTAAGATTGCAATTAAGCTTATTTGGTTACGTGTAGTTTAGCGTCGTAAATTATTTGCCATTGCATGGGTTTCGGCGTTGGTCGAATGCAAGTTAGATTGACGATATAGAACTCGGATTGATGAAAAAAGGCTTGCTTAAATAGAAGTCGGATTGATGAAAAGAATCTTGCTTAAACAGAAGCTGGAACTATGAAGAGTGATTCTCTAAATTATACTTTCTTTTTGGTAATGTCAGTGTAGCATATACACTTATACATGTACTGAATTGTTTCTAGTTCTTGAACGGACGGGAAAGACCCGACGGACTTACGTTGATCTCGTAGCGAGATGGGCACGGTATCGTATTGGACGCCATCATTCTGGCAGGAGGAGGAGGACGAGGAGGAGGAGGAGGAGGAGGGAGGAGGAGGAGGAGGAGGAGGAGGATATAAAGTATAGTCGTTGAGGATTCAGTGCGCTGCTCAACTGCATCTGATCGCGTGTTACAGAAGAGGGGTCATTCATAAATTACACAACTCGTCCACTTTCTGTGAATCGTTCCGTTCGTTCGATCATTTCGTTAGTCTATCAGTTAGTTAATCGATGGCTCAATGCTCTCATTTTATTTCTTCGCTTGTCTTCAGACAGATCTTTCGGGAACTGAAAAGATTCTACGTGGATAGACGGAGAGAGAATGGGGGGTTACATTGCCAGTCATTTTAGGTTTTAATGAACATTAATTAAGTCCCTTTCTTCATCAAGAAAACAGCTTGTCATCGTCAAACGGACAGCCTCTCATTGCACATTAAATGCGCCTTTAGGTAACCATTAAATTGGGCTTGAGGACCTGTTTGAACCTAATTAAACTAACCTTATTTCAAAATGTAACAAAAATGACTAACCCTAGTACTAGCTGTTACGCTAGCCCTTACTCTAAAACTAAACTGACTTTGAACTAGTAAACTGAGTTTAAACCAGTAAACTGAGTTTAAACCAGTAAACTGAGTCTGAACCAGCGGCCTATGCCCTGAAGAATTTGCTTTTGCTCAGAATGACTCGAAATCTTGCTGTCCTTGAACGGGGATGTTTGTTAATCGATTACATTTGTACATTTTTCAACGACATGAGAGACAACGACTGTGGAAGTCGATGACAGCACTATCCATAGATCGACGAAAGCATTCCGACCAACCTACAGATCTTTCCGCCACCATCCACGTTCGATCGTAAATACTTGAAAAGACAAATTTCATATAAGCGTTGCAGGTAAGTGTTGGCGGCGCTACTTTTATACACAAGCCATACGCTTCAACGTTACTCACTGGACGACAGATATCGCAGAGCGAAACAATTAGGTCGTTTCTATGAAACACGGCGCTATGTTGATAAACGACGTAATTTCCACTTCTATTATGACGTGATGTGTATCTCCAGATCTTGAGATTGTAGCAATAATATTAGGAAGAATAGTCTGAGAAATATACAGCGCCCCTAACAGATACATCTCCTTTTGTCCATCTACATAAATCATCCAAATTATTATTAATAATAATAATAATAACAAAATTATTATTATTATTTATTATTTTTTTTGCCCCGAGGTATACAGGATCCCTCAGGGACTTAGATATTACAAGCTGATGTAATTTGTCTGGAGATGACCCTACTCGTCGTTGTCCTGGTTGGCGAAAGTGCCTCGGAACGCGATTGCGTTATAGCGTTGTATCGTCTGACTTATTATTATTATTATTATTATTATTATTATTATTATTATTATTATTATTATTATTATTATTATTATTATTATGTTAAAATATAAGAAGCAGTTTGTAACTTAATATGAGCGCGGTCTAACATGAATAATACGTCTTGAAACTATTGTGTCGTCACACAAATGATGCTTGCTCTTAGTTCGGATTTTTGGGGCCCGATAGCGCATTGGATAACATCTGGCCAAGATAACAAGAGGTACCGAGTTCGAGCCCCCGTTGGGCGGATATGCTTTGTAGGCTGCTATCAGCGCCGTTGTATTGCAGACTGTCTGTTCTGTTAGTAGTTAAGATTTAAATTGCATAACATGCAAATGTACAGCGCAGTGCGTTTGTCAGGCGCTTAATAAAGAAAAGATATTATCATATTATTATTATTATTAATACTATTATAATTAATGTTATTATTATTGTTATCATTACTATTATTATTATTATTATTATTATTATTATTATTATTATTATTATTATTATTATTATTATTATTATTATTATTATTATTTTTATTATTATTATTATTATTATTATTATTATTCTTATTATCATCATCATCATTTTATTATTATTATTATTATTATTATTATTATTATTATTATTATTATTATTATTATTATTATTATTATTATTATTATAAACTAATATATTATTATTATTTTTTATTGCCCTGAGGTACTTCATTCCCCCAGGGACTTATATAAGTTATAAAAGCAATGTGTTTCTGGAACGGCTATACCTCATCCATGTCGGACGTGGGTTTTTTATTATTATTTTTGCCCCGAGGTATACAAGCTGATGTAATTTGTCTGGAGAGATAATTATTATTATTATTATTATTATTATTATTATTATTATTATTATTATTATTATTATTATTATTATTATTAGTAGTAGTAGTATTATTATTATTATTATTAGTATTATTATTATTATTATTATTATTATTATTATTATTATTATTATTATTTTTTTTTTTTTTATTATTATTATTATTATTATTATTATTATTATTATTATTATTATTATTATTATTATTATTATCTCAGACTTACAACTCGCAAAATCATTTTATTCTTTAATGTTAAATGTATTCTTTATTATTTATCGCTTTGAAAGTATATGTTCCTTATAAATAATTGAGTCTACGACTCTAACATCTTTAACTATTATTATTATTATTTTTTTTTTGCCCGAGGTATAAATGATCCCTCAGGCTTCTAAAAGCAATTCCGAAGAATAATCACGCCTAGTATGGCTCGTGGTCCTCGTCCCCGGTGTTGTGCATAAAAGTCCCTCTGAATGCTATGGCGTTATACCGCTGCGTGCAGATTGACAAACGCTGGAACAGATATTTGGTTTCCAAGGGATCGCCGGTGGCGGCAGTCACCCGACGTCCTAGTTCCGAAATGAACTCTCGTCCTGACCTATTTATTGGGCCCAGTGATTCTAGGGCAATGGGAACGAAGTTGTGAGTTGCGGGGAGATCTGCATATTTCGTGATTTTGCGCGAGGCTGCCAGTTCAGCTGCGCTCCCAGGTGTTGTCGACGTCATTTGAATGTAAGATGCTGCGCAAGTATGGATGCTGGTTACGTCCCAGGTCATGTACTTTCCCCCTGCCCACGGTACGAGCGTCGCTCCATCCGGTCTCTTTCCGTCGGTGCGCAGGAGCCCTGGGGGTTCTTTCGAGCTGGGGATGTCTGCTCTCTGAAGGGCTCTCCATATGGCATCATTCATTGCGAAGTGTCGGCTTGCTCTTCCTCCAGATTGCTTGCACACCAGTCCGTGGTGACCTCCAGGGTCCGCAATCTGACCACATTGGCATTGATGTGAAGCGCATAGGTTGAGGCCCAGGCGTAGGCCAATCGCCACTCGGATCGCTTCGTTGCTCAGACCCAGTCCGCAGGAAGCTATTGGCACGGTTGAAAGCCAGTCTCCGGCGTGGGGCGATGAAACTGCTCCCAGTCTTGCTCGGTTTAGTGGGTCGATGTTCGCAGACCACACCGTCGCCTTGTCTTGATCAATCAAGGGTCTGTCCCAGGTCTTCTGTCTGTTCCAAGCTGGCGCCTCGCCTACTGGCAACGTCGATCTTCGAGATTCTTGTATTTCCTTCTCGAAATCATCCATCAGTTCCTCACGGTCGAGGATGGCCGCCCCGAGTGTCTTGGTCGATGCAGCTGACGCTAAAAAAGCTGAAGATGCCAGCATCGTGACCCGTCTCACGCCGAGGCCGCCATCCCTGATTGGCAGTGTGGCCTGTAGCCACTGAGTGTCGTTTAGTTCGATGTTAAGGATCCTCTCAAGGCCATGTCTCATCTGGGTGTCGATAGTTTCCAAGAGGGGTGACCCCAGCAAGGGGCCGAGCGTAGTAGGTATGTAAGTTTCGGCGCTCCGAAGCAGGATCGTAGTAGCATGAGCGCGCCTTGTGCTTGGAGACAAGTGAGATCATTCAACGCCATCTCTAATGTGTTGCTGTGGTCCTGCAGTGCTTTGTCCAAGGCCTTCCCTCTGAACAATGGTGCACCAAGCAGGGTTACAGTATCTCGATCCACTCGTTGGAAGCCGGCAAGAGCGTCGTCCGTGCACTCGATATCCGAGAGATACTCGCATTTTTGTCGGTTTAGACGGATGCCCAGTGATTGTTCTAGATCCGCTATTGTGGCCAGATCGTGTCGAATGTTCTCCATTTTGCCTCCCAGTGAGATGTCGTCAAGGAATCCTAACCGGAAGTCGGCTTCAAGATTGCGCAGGTATGGCTGTAACGGCAAGCAAAAGAGTAAAGGACCCAGAGGGTCTCCTTGCTGTGGCCCCATTTGTGACCTGACCTCGAACGCACCGAACTGAAGAAGAGATTCCGCCGAGTATGCCTGGTGAACGAAGGCGTAGAGCTCGGGAATGGTGTCGTGTACTGCCTGGAGCATCACATCTCTGCGCATGGTGTTGAAGGCGTTGGCGAAGTCCAGTTTGACGAAGATCTTATCCTGAGTCATGTCAGTCACGAAACCTCTTGCCGCGTGGACCGCGGCCTCTCCTCCACCTGGAGTGCCGATGCCAACCTGGAGGGGCGCGAAGACTGGCGCCAGCTTATTAATTGCATATTTGTTGGCACATTTTGCCGCAAGCCTCCTCCACACGTAGCCAATTGCGATAGGTCTGAGCCCTCCGGTCTTTTTTGAGAGGGCTATGAGGCTACCACCGAACATCAGGCTGCGGACCTCTTGCGGGCATTCGCCCCTCAGCATAATGTTGACGAATCCTGTCAGGGCCTGACGTAGATCCACAGAGGACTCGCGATTCTTCAGCAGGTCCAGCAGGTGTTGGGGACGCATGCCATCCGGGCCTCCAGATGATCCAGTCGGAAAAGATCGGACAGCGTCTTCTACTTCTTTCTCTGTGACCTGAATTGGAATGGTCTCTGCCACATTCGGTAGTAGCGCTAGGTTAGCGCTCCAGCCGTCCGTGGGGTGCTTTTCTTGCATAGAGGCAAAAGTTTCGTTCGTTGCTCTAACCGGGAAGTCGCGGCTGCAGAGAATCCGTGTGGCTGCCCGTATGTTGCCCTCTTCGAGTTTAGAATTGACCGCCGCCAGGAGCAGGTCCTTTGCGTTCCATCCTTTACTGTAGCGCCCGCTGTCCCTGTCCTTCTCAATCGCGTCCTCGGTTCGATGAAAGTCCTGTCTGTCCAATCGTTTCTTGACTATATTCGCGAGATTGCGTCTCCTGCCTGCCCGCGGTGGCTGCTCCAGTATGTTAGCGGCGAACCACAACAGTTGACGCCAGGGCTCGACTCTCTCCGGTTTGTCACAGATGGCTTGCAGGATGGCAGTAAGGGCTGTAGAACAAGCAAATCTGGCCCCTTTGGGGATATGTTTAAGTATCCTGCCGCCTTGTTGTCTTGGGTGTTGTAGTCGGTCATAACCACTGCTGGCGCATGCTGTGTAGGCCCCGTTCGTGGGGTCAGGTTGAGCCGACCCCACTGCCCCTCCATCGACAGGTTGAGGTTCTTCTGTCCCTGCAGCACTCACCGACGTCGAGGACAGCGGGGGCTGTCGCGAGCCGGGGCAGGGGCTGTTCCTGGGGCCGTGCAGGTGGACGGTTCCGTCCTTGAGGTGCAGTTGTCTTACCGCCAAGCACCTGCTACACACACCGCTGGCTTTGTTGACATTAGGCTGTTGATCGATAGAGGCCTGTGATTGGCTGGTGCGCCTCGACATAGCGCTAACAGGTAAAATAGGTCATCGGGACAAAGCGTGCAAACTTGGCCAAAATGGCTCCAACGAAATTCTCAAAATCCAAAATTCCAGCCGTGTCGGCGGGACGAAGTGCAAACTGAGTAAACTTGCTGCAATTCAGTTCGAGGAACCACTTTAGAACATTTAAAATCAATGAAAACTCACCACCGTCAAATTATTATTATTATTTTTTTTTGTGCCCGAGGTATCAATGATCCCTCAGGCGATCCAAACATTATCTGGAGATGTTACTGATGGTGGTCTGGAACGGCAACTCACTCGGCAGTGTCTGGTTGGGCAAATGTACCTCGGAAGGCAACTGCATTAAAGCGTTGGATGGTGGCAGACATGCGTTGGAAAAGATAAGATGTTTCTCTGATATCTCCAGAACTTAGTGTTAAACGTTTCCCAGGTCCTTAATAAAGTCCAGTCCACTGTTGTTTATAGGGCCAAGGGTCTCAAAGGCCAAGGGGACAAAATGGTGGTTGGCCAACAGGTGGTTGTATTTTGCATTTTTTCTCGTGGCCGCCAGTTCCGCTGCTGCCCCCGCCGCCGCAGCCGTCGCATGCAGATAGGATGGAGCGACCGTGTCTATTATGGTGGCATCCCATAAGAGGCTGCGCCCCCCTCGCCATGGGATCAATGACATCCCGTCGGGTCTTTTACCATCCGTTCGTGAAAGTCCCGGTGGTTCCTTGATGTTTGGCATTCCAGACTGTGTGAGACTTCGGCTTATGAGGTCATTAATGGTCGCGTGTCTGGCTATGCGACCAGGACCTAGGCCACATGATAGCCCATGCGAACCGTCTGCAGCAACCCTAGCCCCGCATGGGCACGTGTGGGGCTCGCATATGGTCGATCCAAGTCTGAGACCCACAGCCACTCTGATTGTTTCATCATCCATTCGCAACCCGCATGATGATATCGGGAGTGCGAATAACCAGTCGCCAGCATGGGGCGCCGCTACCGCTTTTAGTCTTGCTTGATGGTAGGTGTCGTTACATAATTCAATCAGTGAGTCCTTCACATTCTTCACCAGTGGTCTATCCCAATATGCTTGTTTGTGTGCTGCTTGACTGTCTGATGCTGTTGTCTGATTATTATTATTATTAATAATAATAATCTCTAATCTCTTTTACATCTATAGGTGTCACAATTTAGCGGGACCTATGATCCTTCTGGGCCCCTGTATAGCAATTACATGTCAAATCATTGCCCTATTGTTTCATTTTGTTGTTGTTCTCTTCTAATGGTTAAAGAAATAGGCTAAATTTTTGACTGATTATACGACAAATTTATTTCTTCATAAAGCCGACAAACTTGTGTACAGACTGATTAAAATGGCTGTTTCAATATTTTTATAAGCCGTCATCCAGTCTTTGGACGTTGTTTTTGTTGATGCTGTTGTTGTTGTTGTTGTTGGGCGCGTTATTATTATTATTATTATTATTATTATTATTATTATTATTATTATTATTATTATTATTATTATTATTATTATTATTATTATTATTATTATTATTAGCCTATTATTATTATTGTGCGCTTCAGTGACTATTATTATTCTCCGAAAATCAGAGTTCTAGGGCCCCGTCTTGCCCAGCTAGGCCTATGCGATAGCGTGGAACCGCTGGATTGCAACAGAGATTTTTTTTAACAGGAAGACAGTCTCTTGGGGATCTCTCGCTGTTTTCGTTAACCATCGGCCGATAGTATTTGCTAGCCTCGACATGATTGAGCATCGGTGATAACCTCACGAGGAGATAGTGGTGTTCCAATCAACATACTCAGACCCCACATACAGGCCCGAATTAATGTGGGCGCTAAGTGTGCTGCAGCACTCGGTCGAGCAATTTTTAAGGGCCCGAATCTCATAGAAGTGCCTTGTATTTCAATGTATAATATAGCCTCAGTTCGCCACCTGAAATGAAATACTCAGACCCTAACCATTCCAAAACGTTTCACACGGCGTAATGTCAACCACAAGCACTACCGAAACTGATAGTCACTGGACCGTTTAAATTATTAGCGTCTCTGTGGTAGACGTTCAAACATCAATAGAAGTGGCTTGTATTTCAAAGTATAATATAGCCTAAGTTCGCCACCTGAAATGAAATACTCAGACCCTAACCATTCCAAAACGTTTCACACGGCGTAATGTCAACCACAAGCACTACCGAAACTGATAGTCACTGGACCGTTTAAATTATTAGCGTCTCTGTGGTAGACGTTCAAACATCCCTTAGAAGTACCTTGTATTTCAAAGCATGATAAAGCCTAAGTTCGCCAGCTGAAATGAAATACTCAGACCCTAACCATTCCAAAACCTTTCACACGGCGTAGTGTTCACCTCAAACACTACATAAACTGATAGTCACTGGACCGTTTAAATTATTGGCGTCTCTGTGGTAGAGGAGGGGTACAGACATAACGAAGATCGGCAGCATAGTACGGAATAGAGAACACTGGAGAGGCTTCATAAGGGCCTCATCGTCGGGAAACTAATGGAAGAGAAATAAGAAGAAGATAGTGGTCAGTAAGCAATGTGAAGCAATAGGGTATAGGTAGGGTCTGAGTATTTCCTTTCAGCTGGCGAAATTTGGCAAAATGATGCTTTGAAATACAAGGCACTTTATTGGGATGTTTGAACGTCTACCACAGAGACGCTTTCCGCAAAGGAACTTAGGCTCGTTGATGCTTTGAAAAACAGGGCACTTAATTGGGATCTTTGAACGTCTACCAGAGAGACGCTAATAATTTAAACGGTCCAGTGACTATCAGTTTCGGTAGTGTTTGTGGTTGACATTACGCCGTGTGAAACGTTTTCGAATGGTTAGGGTCTGAGTATTTCATTTCAGGTGGCGAAATTAGGATATGTTAAGCTTTGGAATACAAGGCACTTCTATGGGATGTTTGAACGTCTACCACAGAGACGCTAATAATTTAAACGGTCCAGTGACTATCAGTTTCGGTAGTTTTTGTGGTTGACATTACGCCGTGTTAAACGTTTTGGAATGGTCAGGGTCTGAGTATTTCAGGTGGCGAACTTAGGCTATATTATACATTGAAATACAAGGCACTTCTATGAGATTCGGGCCCTTAAAAACTGCTCGACCGAGTGCTGCAGCACACTTAGCGCCCACATTAATTCGGGCCTGTATGTGGGGTCTGAGTATGTTGATTGTACGTGAGGCGTACGTTTAACTGGGGAAGTCACACACCATATGAATGTGATGCGCAAAACATAAAACCAATGTGTGTTTCAAAATGACAGACATCACTTTACCGTGTTAGCGTCGCTTATAATTTACTTGTTTTAAGTTGTTTACATACCGTTTATGCGTTCCAGGTTAAAAACAATAACGATGCAATGCCCAATTAATGTACTAGTTTACTTAGAATTTGTTAAAATAAAAGAAATAAAGTAAAAAAGTTATTTTAAATATGCAATATTTCTCATAACAAATTTGTAATGGCCGCTTGAAAGCAACCATGGAAGTTGCCAGTACGCAGCAATATTCATATTCAAATCTGTGCGCATAGAGGGCGCACTAGGCCTAATATTTATATTGAAATTAAAAACGAAGTCCCTGAATTGTAATATAATTATGATAAATTGCCGAGAATAGCCATATTAAAAAATGAAACTATCAGAAACGCCAATCACTCATCGGCCTTAATAACTTTTCTCACAGGAAGCCATTGAAACACTGTCAATGTGAAGCTGAAATGTGTTGCAGAAATCGGCAGGACATGCTGAAGTTTGGCTCTATATTTAGAATACTTATCCTGTAATTATGTGTAAGCCCTAACTAGGGCCGAAAGAGCACTCCTGGTGCTATCTAAAATGTCAATCACACATCTCCTTCAATAACTCTGCTGCAACTGGTAGCCCTGAACCTTAACATTATTGTAAAGCCAAAATATATTTCACACATGCATTGCCAACAATGGCGTAATTTGACTTTTGAAAACTACTGAACCTGTAAGTGTGTGAAAGACCTTAAACCCTTACGGCCTAAAGAGCACCACTTGTTCTAACCAAAACCACAATCACTCACCGTTTTCAATCATCACCATTGTGTAAATACTCATCCTTCAACTGAAACACTATTTTCAAGCCAAAATACACTGTAGAAATGCATTGCAAAATATGGTGTTACTTGACCCTTGAGATTAGATACTTATTGTTTAGGTATGTGAAAGCCCTTGCCAGGGTATAAAGAGAAATCTCTGGGCTAACCAAAACCACAATCACCCACCGATTTCAGTCACTCTTCTCAAAGTACTCATCCTTCAACTGGAACACTATTTTCTAGCCAAAATACACTGTAGGAATGCATTGCAAGATATGGTGTTACACTGACCCTTGAGATTAGATACCTATTCTTTAGGTATGTGAAAGCCCTTGCCAGAGTATAAAGAGAAATCTCTGGGCTAACCAAAACCACAATCACCCACCCATTTCAATCACTCTTCTCTATTTGCTGACCATGCAACTGAAACACTATTTTCAAGCCAAAATACACTGTAGAAATGCATTGCAAAATATGGTGTTACTTGACCCTTGAGATTAGATACTTATTGTTTAGGTATGTGAAAGCCCTTGCCAGGGTATAAAGAGAAATCTCTGGGCTAACCAAAACCACAATCACCCACCCATTTCAATCACTCTTCTCAAAGTACTCACCCTTCAACTGAAACACTATTTTCTAGCCAAAATACACTGTAGAAATGCATTGCAAGATATGGTGTTACTTGACCCTTGAGATTAGATACTTATTGTTTAGGTATGTGAAATCCCTTGCCAGGGTATAAAGAGAAATCTCTGGGCTAACCAAAATCGCAATCACCCACCCATTTCAATCACTCTTCTCTATTTGCTGACCATGCAACTGAAACACTATTTTCAAGCCAAAATACACTGTATAAATGCATTGCAAGATATGGTGTTACCTGACCCTTGAGATTAGATACTTATTGGTTAGCTATGTGACAGCCCTTGCCAGGGTATAGAGTGAAATCTCTGAGCTAACCAAAACCACAATCACCCACCCATTTCAATCACTCTTCTCTATTTGCTGACCATGCAACTGAAACACTATTTTCTAGCCAAATTACACTGTAGAAATGCATTGCAAGATATGGTGTTACTTGACCCTTGAGATTAGATACTTATTGGTTAGCTATGTGACAGCCCTTGCCAGGGTATAGAGAGAAATCTCTGGGCTAACCAAAACCACAATCACCCACCCATTTCAATCACTCTTCTCAATGTACTCACCCTTCAACTGAAACACTATTTTCTAGCCAAAATACACTGTAGAAATGCATTGCAAGATATGGTGTTACTTGACCCTTGAGATTAGATACTTATTGTTTAGGTATGTGAAAGCCTTTGCTAGGGTATAAAGAGAAATCTCTGGGATAACCAAAACCACAATCACCCACCGATTTCAGTCACTCTTCTCAAAGTACTCACTCTTCAACTGAAACACTATTTTCTAGCCAAAATACACTGTAGAAATGCATTGCAAGATATGGTGTTACTTGACCCTTGAGATTAGATACTTATTGTTTAGGTATGTGAAAGCCCTTGCAAGGGTATAAACTATAAAAAGAAATCTCTGGGCTAACCAAAACCACAATCACCCACCCATTTCAATCACTCTTCTCTATTTGCTGACCATGCAACTGAAACACTATTTTCAAGCCAAAATACACTGTAGAAATGCATTGCAAGATATGGTGTCACTTGACCCTTGAGATTAGATACTTAATGGTTAGCTATGTGACAGCCCTTGCCAGGGTATAGAGAGAAATCTCTGAGCTAACCAAAACCACAATAACCCACCCATTTCAATCACTCTTCTCTATTTGCTGACCATGCAACTGAAAACACTATTTTCAAGCCAAAATACACTGTAGAAATGCATTGCAAGATATGGTGTTACCTGACCCTTGAGATTAGATACTTATTGGTTAGCTATGTGACAGCCCTTGCCAGGGTATAGAGTGAAATCTCTGAGCTAACCAAAACCACAATCACCCACCCATTTCAATCACTCTTCTCTATTTGCTGACCATGCAACTGAAACACTATTTTCTAGCCAAAATACACTGTAGAAATGCATTGCAAGATATGGTGTTACTTGACCCTTGAGATTAGATACTTATTGGTTAGCTATGTGACAGCCCTTGCCAGGGTATAGAGAGAAATCTCTGGGCTAACCAAAACCACAATCACCCACCCATTTCAATCACTCTTCTCAATGTACTCACCCTTCAACTGAAACACTATTTTCTAGCCAAAATACACTGTAGAAATGCATTGCAAGATATGGTGTTACTTGACCCTTGAGATTAGATACTTATTGGTTAGCTATGTGACAGCCCTTGCCAGGGTATAGAGAGAAATCTCTGGGCTAACCAAAACCACAATCACCCACCGATTTCAGTCACTCTTCTCAAAGTACTCACTCTTCAACTGAAACACTATTTTCTAGCCAAAAGCATATCCGCCCAACGGGGGCTCGAACTCGGTACCTCTCGCTCTCTACGCCAGCTGTTCTCCAAGACTTCACGTTATTGTTCACGGCAGACAGATCTATATTATGTCGGTGGTCCTTGCAGTTATTGCAAGTTACTCCCGTTATTTTGTGCGAATGCTTCCTGTAAACTGGCAGCCTGGCAGTGTGATTCTCCTTACAGATTTTATTTTAGTTATAGTTACAGTTATAGTTAATGATTTTTATTTTAGTTATAGTTATAGTTATAGTTATAGTTATAGTTATAGTTATAGTTATAGTTATCGTTAACGAAATCATTTTATTTTCGTTAACGAACATTTTCGTTATCGTTATCGTTAACGAGAATCACACTGCAGCCTGGCTTCTCACTTCATCTTCACTATCTGTTTCAGCTAATAATAAGTTATAAATCTGTAGCTGTTGACAAACGTTTACGTAGAAATAAAATTATCGGTTTACGTTGTGGTGCATTTTCAGACAGATATCGCGTATTATTATTTATTTTTATCACTTCCAGTGTTCAAAAGACAAATAAGTAAGCAAGCAAATGTAGCCCTGCATTCCCTCTACAGAATGGTATATTTGTTTCTCTTCCAGTAAGAAAAATGAATACGCTATAGTCGAAAAACTAAAGGGGATTGTTTCCACCCCTCTGGTACCTCTGGTATATCGGGTATAACTTTTGAATGGCGTGAGATACCACCATGATGTTTACTTAAAATGTGCCCAAATGAACCTGCTACAGCTACCTAAAATGGAAAAATCATAATTATTCCATATGAAAACATTTTTCTATGCATAAAAACGTAAAGGGTGGTGGTAACCACCCACCTTGATAGCCCGAGGGTTAATCAAGTGATTACTCTCATTCCACTATCTAATGAATGAATAAATGAATAAATAAATGAATGAATGAATGAATGAATGAATGAAAGAAAGAAAGAAAGAAAGAAAGAAAGAATGAATGAATGAATGAATGAATGAATGAATGAATGAATGAATGAATGAATGAATGAATGAATGAATGAATGAATGAATGAATGAATTAATGAATTAATGGATTAATGAATGAATGAATGAATGAATGAATGAATTAATGAATTAATGAATTAATGAATTAATGAATTAATGAATTAATGAATGAATTAATTAATTAATTATTAATTATTTATTAATTAATTATTCCATATTAATTAATTAATTAATTATTTCATTCATTCATTCATTCATTCATTCGTTAATCACTCTATCAATCGGGAAATCGTAGTTCATCCATCAATCAATCAGTCGGAATATGAAATTATTTTTTAATAATTCACAAAAGATCAGAACACTGCGGACATAGAATAGATTAGATTAGATTAGATTAGATTGGATTAGATCTAAATGGCTGCACGACTAACCGTTGATACGTCGAAGCAGTCAATTTATGAATAAATTCATTGATTGACTAATTGATCGATATGATAATTAAGTAAGTCAGTCAGTCAGTCAGTCAGTAAGTGAGAAAGTAAGTTATTTAGTTAGTAAGGAAATAAGCAAGTAAGTCGGTAGGTAAGTAAGTAAGTAAGTATGCAAGTAATTAAGTAACAAATAAGCAAATTAGTAAATAAGTTAGTAAGTAAATAAGCAAGTATGTAGGTAAGTAAGTGAGTAAGTAAGTCAATAAGTAAGTAAATAAGCAAAGAAGTAAGTAAGCAAATAAGCAAATGAGTAAGTAAGTAATTAAGTTGGAAAGTAAATAAGCAAGTGAGTAGGTAAGTAAGTAAGTTAGTTAGTAAATAAGTAAGTAACTACGTAAGTAAGCAAGCAAGTAAGTAAGCAAATATGTAAGTAATTAAGTAAATTGTTGATTTGCTTAGGTGGTTCCAATTCAATGTCTCTGACTTCGTATGAAACCGTTCTTCCTTACGATCAGAATTCCTTCATTTTCGCAGCTTTTAAACTCCTTCCCGCCTATCCATCCCCATCATATCGTGACCTGAGTTTAACACACTCTCATTCATCCACCATCCAATCCCAATCCACTTGTATTTTGAGCTAAGTCAGCCAGCCAGTAACCAACCAGTAAGCCAGTCACCAACAAGTCAGTCAGTCCAGTCAACAAGTCAGTAAGGCAGCCAGTAAACCGACCAACCAGTCAACCAGCCAAGAAGTCAGTTAGTCAGTGAGCCAGTCAATAAATGAACGAATGAATCAATCAATCAATAAATAAATTCTGTCTTCAATTCTCTCTTATTCAAACAAAATTTACTCTTCGTGTTGTCATTAGCAACCGTCTGTTGGTTGCTAACGACGACGACGACGGCGTTCGTCGTTCAGTTGTAACGTTTTGTGTTTCTATAGCAACGTCTGTCGTCATATTTACTGTTGTCTGTGTCATCCTCACTTCCTGTATCCTCTCTGTCAAATGGTACGTTTTTTATCTAGCTGTCACTTACGTTATGTGGCATTAATTATGTCCAGATTTTTACTGGATGTAACTATGTCGATTGACAAATAGAGTATGACCAGCTTCTCATAGACGCATTAATGCTATATATTATAGATGTTTCCATCTTTGGGAGGCCCATTACTGTGACAAAATAACTACGAAAAATTGGTTTCACTCATAACTTTAACCCTAGAACAACCAATATTTTTTGCACCCACTGACTACCAGTGGGGTCAAAATGACCCCATACCATTTATCGCTGTGTTGCATGAATAAAAGTTAATTTAAAAAAAAAATGTACCCATTCAAGTACGGATAGCTTCTTTTCACATTAGTTTTGTCTAAAAACCTGCCCTGACCTACTACTCTGTGTCCTGAAATAATGCAGGACAACGCATACCACTTTAGCGGTTTTCGAACAGTATGAAAACAAGCGTAGCATTGTCTCAAACTGCAAACATGGAGTACAGTTTTCGCGACCCTTGGCATCCGAACTCAGGCAGAAGTTTCTTGCAAGTCTTTATTGTATTGTATATTGTATGGTATTAAAACATTTATAAAGCGCCTCTAGTAGGGTGTACCGTTCAGAGGCGCTGCAAGTGCGCAAAGCCACGAGAGAAGAAATAGGTTTTGAGAAAAGCAAAGGAGGAGAAGGGGTTACCAGCTAAAATTTGAGAGCGAATGGTGTCTAACAGAGTCATGTGTTCTTGATATAACTTTTGCAACAGACCAAGTCTGGCAAGAAATTGTCATAGGTAACGTTTCTACCTAAACCTTGCACGTCTCGTACAAGGTCAAAAACCACACGTTCTCCTTGGTTTTGCTTCCTTTCCTGACCTCTTTGTCTCCCAATGTAAAATTTCCAGATGATAAAGATATGATGTCTTGATGCCAGGGGCTTAATTGTTCGCAAACAGCATTTCCTATTTACACATTTTTCACAATTTCTATTAGGCAAATTTAATTGCTATTTAGCATCGTCATTTGGGGTCAAAATGACCCCAGTGGTAGTCAGTGTATAAAATCATTATGAGCGCCATCTGGTGAGATGAAATGGTAAAAAAATGACAGAATCTTAAAAAGATTGGTCATATATACAAAGTCAAAAAAAATCATAACAATTCTTCATGTATTGTGGGAGTGGCGAGGAACCGAAAATCGTTTGAGGTCATTTTGACCCCAGTGCTAGTTCCAGGGTTAAGAAACTGCCTCTATTTATATCAAAATCATAACTGTTAAAAGAGGTATCGAAAAACACTTGTCATCATCAGCATCGTCATCGTCATCATTATTATTATTACTATTATTATTGTTATTGTAAGTAAGTAAGTAAGTAAGTAAGTAAGTATATCCTTTATTGAAAAACCAACTGCTAACCGCATTTTGGTGTGCAAAGATCATGAAATATATATATATATATATATATATATATATATATATATATATATATATTTAAATTAAGTATAAAGCATCCATGTGATAAATGTTTTACGAGATAGAGAGTTTGCCTTAGGTATTATTCTATTGTGGGTTCTGGGGCGTAGCGAGTATGAAACAGTTTTCACGGGATGCAGTTGTTGATGTAATACATGTGCAGGGTTGCTGATGATGGTAGAAAAGAGGTTAGAGTCTGCTTTTCGGCAAAGTTGCTCGACATTTTGGTAGGATTCCGGCAGATAACGAGACCGGACCAGTCGCCGTATAGTTGCCTGAAGACGAGTGCGTCCCTCTACCCTCACAAAGCTCCACCACGCCGGGGCCGCATAGAGCATCTGCGACACTGTGGTAGCATTTGTTACATCACACAGGCTCCTTAGATCATTTTCTGACATAGCGTCGTTAAAAACACAAAATCCCTAATCGAAAGATACCATTAGTAATTTTTTCCTTTTTCAGTAATGCCAGGTGAGGGCAAGGCCAACGACTCTGGAAGTCACAAGATGCCGTTAATGAATGGATAAGTTAAACTATAATTATTGTTCGACACCCTTTAAAAGCCTTTCATAAATGCTATAATTAACGCGATTAGCGCTGAAGTGAAGTAAAACTCCGCCACTGTTCGCTTTCTGACAGTGCCAGACCCAAGCCTGTTAAAGGAGGAGGGCGACCCTAATGGTCATTGTTACCACACAGCTAGTAGTTAAAATTAAAAAGGAAACACACACACAAGTGAAGTAATTTACCGACACTGACAATAGAGTGACTCTGATTTAACTAGCCACACTAAACTGAGAACAATGCGGGGAATGGTAAGACGCATTAATGGAGTGGGCCATACCAACATTATTTTACAATACTAAAACTGATTATAATAATAATGTAGGAAAGGTTACCTTGTTAGCAAAAATGCATACACACACTAATTGTACCATAAATAATGAATCAAAATTTCTAGATTATATAAAAGAACCCAAATTTAAACATGATCAAACTGTTTCTAAAACAAATCAAGACTTTGAAATTTAAGAACTAAATGATGTCTTAATTTAAAGAATTAATTGATGCTATTAGACATTCTAAAAGTACAACATCTTCACTTAATGCTGGTAAGAAACTTGTTCTCTAATAGAACTTTCCAGGTTAATGTTATGGCCTCACATTCTGATAAATTTATACTAGAACACCTGTAATGTAAGCACTTTAGCTCAAATTCTAGCGGTGGTAGAAAGAGATTTGAAGGGGCATTCCAGTGTAAACTTACTTTTGTGACATTATTTAAAATCCCACATGTTAGCGTCGGTTGCAGAAGGTTTTATAGATGACTTGTCTAAATAGAGAATTTCTTATTCCTTGCGATTATCTACATCTTGTGGCTGTCTGGCCCGTTCACGTCAAATTATTACTATCTGATAACGTTGGCACTGGCGTTAAACCTAAGCTAACGAATAAATAGCTTCCCTGGGTTACGTTTAAAAGGTGTCTAATTGCAGCATTTAATCATGCAGTGCGGTTTAACGACATCTTGGGGAGTGAGTAATATTTTCAGTTTAACGAAACTGTGTGAAAACAAAGATCATTAGCGTTGCCCTCCTCCTCCTCCTTTATCCAGGCTTGGGACTGGCACTGACATAGTATAATCAGTAGCGGAGTTCTTGGCGAGGGGTTAGGTGGCTACATGGTGACACTTTAGCACGAAGAGCAGAAGATCAGCACGGACGCGGGATCGCTACCCGCTACCCTCTTTCCACCCACCTCTGTTTTTTGTCTCCAATAATAATCGGTCGAATGATATTCCAGTCCATAACTAAATGTCATCAATCCATCCCATTTTAGGTCTTCCTTGAGCTCTTGATCCAGAAACTGTGCATTGGATGATCTCCTCCCAACAATCTCCACTCTTCCGTAGCACGTGCCCGAAATATGACCCCATTCCTCTCCACCAGACTCGTTTGTCCATTGTTTAACCTGAGGATCGGTCGCATGAAGCAGACGTCAAACTCCGGCTTGCGGTCAACCGGAACTCACAACATGTTCACGGAGGCCTCTTTCCTCCGACCGTATGTAGGCCTTATGCTCTGCGCCTTAGACCTCATGAATATGAACTGCCCAAAAAACGTGTCCACAATTTCATCTCTATGTTAAGATTTAACTCTCAATCCTGACTATAGGCGTAAACTTATTGTTTTTAATTTCATAACTTTCTTTATCATATGTAAACAAGTTGCAGTATGTCAACTTTGTATCTTAATAAACGAAATCTACCATTTCAAATGAGTTCATTCTCACCTCCTCATCCTTCTTAATAATCCAGCCATACATTGCCACTGGCCACACTAGAACTTCCATAAGTCATAGCTTCAACACACCTGTTTAAATGCTGCCTTAATAAATATTATTATAATAGGTCTATTGTCCGTTCCTCTGACTAAATCTGGCTTTTGAGTGATGATTATCTTTTGAAAAGTCAGAGTTCTCAGTTATAATTCAGCCACGATATGGGAACGTGTCAACCAGTTCCAACCTTCTGCCGTATACCTTGATGTCATAATGTGGTACCATTTGTTTTAATTCATTCGCTCGTTCATTCATTTCTTCGTTCGTTCTTTCAGAGAACTTGTATAGCGTCCCTCCAAGATACCTACTCAGAGGCGCTCCCAGCCCAACTCCGGCAATAAAGAACAGTTTTCAAATTCTTGTAAAAGGTGTATGCAGGGTCCTTAGCCAAAAGAACAAGCACATAAGAAGGAAAATTATTCCACGTGGTCGGCCCAAACACTGAAAATGCACTACGTTGCAATTAAAGTGGGGCAAAGCGAACACGTTCGCCTCGAAATGCAGAACGAAGATTTTCAACTCTGAGGTGGGACAACAAAGCTCTCACAAGTAGGCAAAGGCGTTCCCAAACTGATCTTTCGTCGCCAAGGATTTTTGATCCAACCTTGAGCGAGTTGCCCAGTCGACGAAAATTGATGGGAATTTCACCACTCATTTTGTAGAGTGTACCCCTATAGCGGCCGATAAGCCAACCTTAGGGCATCCAATTGCTTATTGTTTATTTTTTTATTTCGTTTGGTTTACGGGTTTTTCCGAACCGCGCCAGGGACCCACCGCCTTAACAAGCTTAGGGATATATTTCAATCACGCCAGAGGCTTAGCGGTATTTGGTGGTGGTGGTGGTTTTCTGTTTAACGACTAGCTGTGTGGTAACAAAGACCATTAGCGTCGCCCTCCTCCTTTATCCAGGCTTGGGACTGGCACTGTCAGAAAGCGAACAGTGGCGGAATTTGACTTACGACTGACGACTATATAGAGTCTATAGAAGGCTTTTAAAAGGTGTGTAGCGAGATCAGAAGCGTAGGCCTATATACAGCTAGAAAACAATTTCTAGGGGTTCTTAGTTTTCAGGAATTTCCAATTGACATAGTTGTATTTTTCTACACATTTAGTGTTTAATAACATAAATGCATTTATTCGGTGGGGGTGGGGTTGAACACGTAAAACTGCCCCTATACCTTCCATGTATGAGATCAGGGAATTTCCCAGTGATTAGCGACACCTTACGACAGCCAAAGGCGTTAATTTTGTAAGTTAGAGGCGTTTCAATATTGTTTGATTGTTATTCGCATGACGTCATAATGCATTATTCGTTAGTAACAATGCAACAGTCAAACCGCCGTAGGTGTACGTACCATCGACGTATATATATATATATATATATATATATATATATATCGTGTATATATGTGTTTATCTAATAGGATATACTTATTTATATAACCAAGGATATGGACCGGTGAAGCTGAAAGTACCAGGCCTGTTGCCATCGGTCTGAAGTGTTCTTAATCTCGGCCATCTTCCCATAGACGCAGGTGGAACATAAATCTCCAACCAAATTTCTGCATTGTCGGGGATTTGAACCCCCGACAATCCCCAGCACGCTAACAATCATTCACTGATTAGACTTCCCTCAGCATGGCTTTCTTTCTGACTCTCGTTAATACCCAGAAAAAGCCCTCAATGAACTTGTCACCAACTCTTCTTCTTTCTTAGTTGTGACCTAACTCAAGAACTTTCCTTATCTCTACATATAAATTGCTCAACGTCTTCTAACTGTTTAAGAATTAAATTGACACAGTTCTTTGAATGTTTCTCCTTTCTTCAAACACAGTTATTTCAAACATATACTTCAATATCAAAGTTCTTATCAATACAACTCAACTGCAACTTCTAACATACAGCTCTCTACTGCATTAAAACAACTACTACACTGTATTGTTCAAATTCACTGTCATCAGCAGTTTCTAAGTTTGGCGCGCTAACTGCACGTGTAAAACAATCTACCGTCAGCCAATGTTTAGGCTACTTTAGGCCAAGCGCCCACGAGCCGACAGCGCAACTAAGGCCTAAGACTAAAACGCTTAACAATCGAATACACATTATATATATATCAACATAAGGAACACCTGTGCTCATTATATATGCAAAATATTAGTTCACATTACCTCCTTCCCTTTCTTTGGATTGAGCAAATTAAATTTAAAAATGTGCGAAATCATCATGTACTAAATTATGCAATAAACTTAATACTATATAATACAATAAAATAAACAATCTTATAATCTAGATAAACTATCTGCTACAACATTTAATCGTCCTTTCTTGTAATTAACTTCTACATCAAAAGTTTGCAGTGCCAAAGCCCAACGCACCAATTTAGCAGACTTAGACATAGATTCAGTCAGATAAGTTAAAGGATTGTGATCGGTAAAGATGTGAACTTTAGATCCAATGATTATCTCTTTTAACTTATTTAGAGCCCAAACAATAGCATAGGCTTCTTTCTCCACAGTTGCCCATCTCCTCTGGGTGTCAGTCAGCTTCTGACTTATA
>JACEVL010003012.1:0-14861 GCA_020284085.1 Aporrectodea caliginosa
GCGGAAACTCTGTCAACGTCATCGACGAACATCGATTACGAAGATTCGCAAACGACAAACACGAAACAATCCAATGAGAATTATTCGCCAAATTATACAGCAGCATATATATATATATATATATATATATATATATATATATATATATATATATATATATATATATATATATATATATATATATATAAACATGTGTGTTTGTGTGTGTGTGAGTGTGTGTGTGTGTGGGTGTGCGCGTTTGTGTATGCGTAGTTGAGTTGCAGCAATGAAGCCTATATCATAAGATGCATGTTCATGATTACACACACACGCACATAGCTTTTGCATTCATTCATAGGACTATGTTAGAACTAGGCAGATATGCATACATGCGTGCCATAGTCAGTCATTATTAAAAATACGTAGGCTTAGAAAATTATTTATTAATTAATTCATCCATTCATACAGCCATCCGTTCGTTCGTTCGTTCATTCATTCATTAAGCCATTCATTCATCCATTCATCCATTCATTCATCTATTAATTCATTCATCTATTCATTTATTCACATGGAGTGTTGGAAATGTCTGCGTGAGTTCGTCTGAGCTCATATTGCTCCATCACCATCACTCATAGCGACGTGCTGCTGCAGTCGAAAGGGCCAATCGTCGGCGCATAAATGTCATCACTAAGTCGCAAACAGTCCGACACATGCCGCCGCCGCCGCCACTCCAATGATTGGTTCTCTGAGTCCGTGGTGCATATCGCAGCATTCCTATATTACATTGGTCCCAGCGCCATGTCTTTCCATATATGGTAGATGGAAGAGATTGGAAGGTCACGTGAGCTATTGCGTAGATCCATTTCCGTTGTTGGCCGATAGGACAACATTAGGCCAAATATAATGGGTCTACTACTCCTTCTCAACTGTTTCCCTTATGACATCGGTATCACATTTGTGCTGCGCTGTAGTGGTAGCAGGGCCTAGGACAGGGGGGCCACCGGGGCCATTTGGCCCCAGGCCTCACTTGATAAAGGGCCTCGGAATTTCGGAATTGCAGAGTTATTGATTGAAATGGGGAATTACGGAATTAAGGAGTTATTCATTGAAATGTAGCGATATACAAATTCTGATTATTTCGTGACGAAATCGTTGACGTTAAATAATTGCAAGCTGTAAACAAATTTTTCGTAAATCTGTTATTAGTTGTAAAATTGAAAAGTTGTCAACACTCAACAGTCTAAACTCTATCGTAACTCGTTACTCATAAGTCGTAAGTCAAACACTCAAACCTAAATAATGTTTTAATATGAATATATTGTTCTTATCGTCCGATTTGCTGTGGATAGTGTAGCCTACACAGTACACTATTAGGCCTATACTATATATATTCTTACTTTGTTAGTCTCTTAGAGCTGTGGTGTAGCCAGGATTTGGAGTTTGGGGCAGTGTAGAAAATGAATGGGGTGGTGGACGAATTCGAGCGGGATGAGTGCACGATTAGGGGGTTTGTTTTTAACTTATGAAATTGATATTTAATCTACATTGAAATAGTTTTAACATACAAATTATCAAAGCATTCTCGATAAATTCGTGGCTTTGAAGATGCGAAGGATGATTTGAACCTTTCTGTTGAGTTTTTAAAAGATATTTGAAAAAGGCCTTGAAAATTAGTTGTGGCCCTGGGCCTCCAAATCCTGTCCTAGGCCCTGAGTGGTAGTAGTGGTCGACTGGTGGTGGTGGTCATGGTAGTGGTAGTAGTATCACTAGAGGTGGTAATAGCAGCTGTTGTAGGAGTAGTAGTGTGGTTCGAGATTTAACAAATAACTAGATCTAAAAGAAGCTTTACTTTCATGCTTTTATTATTTATTGCCTTTGACATCCTAATATATGTTAGGGTATCGACAAGTCCTTTCGTTCGTCATGCTACCAGTGGCGGTTTTACCGGGGGGGCTAGGGGGCTGTAGCCCCCTAGATGGAAAGTTAGCCCCCTAGTTTTTCTCAGCCCCCCTATGCACACTTTAGCCCCCCCAGACTCTGCACTCTGCTCCAGTCAGAGTGCTCAGATCCAAGCACATGTCTATCTATATACTAATGGGGGACTCTGTGAGCCTTTAAGCGGCGATAGGCGTCGCCAGTATGTGATGTGGTCAAACTTTAGACAACTTTAGCGTAAATAAACCATAGACATCATGTATTAAATGTAAGATGTCTATGAAATAAACCTACCGCACAACAGAGCACACATTTTACCTAGAGTAGCCAAACTACATCCCATCCTAGCGCCACCTATAGCAGCCATTTTTACAGAGTCCCCCATTGCTTCCCTGTTACTACAGAAGGGCTGGGGTGTTCAAGAAGAGACTGAAGAACAGATTACAGCCTCAGCAGCCGAGATTAGGCCAGCCAAAAGCACTCTATGACCCTGCACACCGGGGTGACATTAGCTTTAGGAGCAGGGATAGCAACAGGGCAACAGCAACAGCAACACCAAGAGGGGGATAACCAGACAGTGGCAGGCAGAATAATTAAGGCCTCTGCGTACTATAGTGTATACTGTATGTGTGTGTTAATGACTATTTGTGTATACAGAGCACTGAGAGCAGTGCGTACTAGAATACGTTTGGGCACGTATATAGGTCTACACAAATTAATGGATAAATTCACTGTGAGAAGTAAAAAAAAGAAAAGCTTATGAGCTACACGATGAACTTTCTACGGCATTGATAACACTATGACAGGTATGTAAAACTAGTACACATGGGATGGAATCATTCATGGGAGAACTTGCCCCAGTTTGGCAGCAATATATTTACCCGAAAATACTGAGGGCGGGGATAGATTTTCTAACCCGCAAATGGAATTGAGGTGCATGCTTTGTAGTGAGGGATACAGTCTTCTCTCCACAGTAAATTCAATTTTAATGTTAACAGTCAAACTGGTGCATTTTTGGACAATTATGAGATACAATGAATATCCATGCCGTCTTCAGCTGTCGACGGGAATCCGTTGGTTGGTTCATCGTGTGTGCGTGGGCCCGCCACTGGTAACTCTTTCAGCTTACTGTTTTGCTAACTGGTGTAATATATTCGTCGTAATGACATTTAACATCATAATATTATAGGCTAGCGCAGAGAGCGCCTCTGAGTAGATATCTTGAAGTGGCGCTATATAAGACATTATTTTCAGACAGACTGGATTACACGATGCGGAAATGTTTTACAATTTCTGATGACTATGCCCTATACTTTTCCTGATTTAATGATAATCACATTTACCAGGCTAACATTAACAATTCCTGTATCTCCAGCCAGTTCTGAAAGGAGCTTTTCAACCCTGAAAAGAGTCAAAACTTATCTCAGGTCAAACGTGTCAAAGCAGAGATTGAATCACCTTTGCATGCTTAGTATTTAGAAGGAACTTGGCCTTTCACTTAGTCTTTCACTTCTTCAAGATACATCAGCAGTTGTTGATAAATTTGCAACCATAAAAAATGGGCATCTTAATTTGTTGCTGAAAATTTATTTAAAATATCTGGGTATAATCTTGCTAAAACTTTGCAAAGAGGTAGAAGATGTTACATGAACAATAAAACGGATCAGGTCGATAAAAAAAATGTACTACACAGATGAAGTTTTTTCCATCAGCTTTTCTTTTTTCATACTGACATAATCGTACTTTAGAGATTATTCTGTTTATCAGAACGTCGGCCAGACGATATTAAATTGCATTTCAGTAGGTTGCTGAAACGGGTAAACGGGGCCAGCACGCTCAGCAGTATGAACACGTACATTAATGAAAAGGGGCTAATTACTTTTTAGCCCCCCCAGTCCAAAAAGATCGAGGACCTATAGACATGTTTAATACAAGCGTTTTCATTAAAATAGACGCAGGTTATCAAGGCAGTTACTATAGGCTACACAGGGCTGTTAAAGGCTTGGTTTTTTGGTTTTTGGTTTTTTTGTTTTTTTTTAAACCAAAAAACCAATTTTGTTTTTTTTACAAATTTAGAAATTATAAATGCCAAAAATGGCGTCTCTTCAACTCTCTTGGCAATTGTTGTATGGTCTTTGTTAACTTCGTTTTATGACATTCTACGGTTCTACTGTTCTAGTTAATTTCATTTATATGCATCTGATTAATTTGAACGGTATTATGCCATTTTTATGAGTTTTATGATCCGAAATAGGAAAATCTTAAAAACAAAAAACCAAAAAACCAAAAAACCATAAAAAACCAAAAAACCAAAAAACCGACTTTTCATTTTGAAAAAAGTTTGGTTTTTTGCACCTCTGAGGCTACAGCTAAGTGCTAATGACGTCGTGTCTCGAGAAAAGGAACAAATTTTTTATCTGCTGTACATTAAAACTTCTGAAGATATTCAGTTGAAATTTATTTGGTGTAGAAATCGAGATCAACTAATAGGCCTACAAACTCGTTGGGAGCGATCCGCTTAATGAACCCTTGTGAAGTCTGTGAGATCTCGTTCAGAAACTGTGTGAGAGCGTTCGGAATGAACCTAATCATCATTGGAGCCTTTTAAGTCAGCTTTTAAAGTGTTCGTGCCAAGTTGAGTAGTCAAGAATCTTAGTTTAGAGAATCAAACTATTCAAACTTTGAATCTTTTATCGTAGGCTATAGGACTATAGGCCTAGCCTACTGTAACTTTCTAAATATTGTGACCTCGGCCAAGAAAAGAGATCACTTATCGGGAATGGACTAATTAACTTCATAAGTTTCCATTTTTAAAGAAAATATAAAATATCATTTGGCGGAAAATCGCCTATAAATATGCAACCCGTCTCCACCTGATGCTTTAATACCCGATCTTGACCTTAATGCATCATGTAAGGTATGGTAATATAGTTTTATACAGCGAATATTGACTGCAAATGCATTAATTAGACGTAAAAATCAATAATCACGGTATTACTTGAAGACTCTTATTTCCTCGGGCTGTCACGCTATAGCGCCTCTGAATAGCTAGTACTGTACGAAACGCTTTACAAATTCTCAGATACGATACGATACTAAAAGACCATTTTCCGGCTGATCTAGTAAGCGACAAGTGTTCCTTTTTCTCCGCCAGAGGTCATTATGTTATCCGTTCACAATGGTTTTAAGAAAATTGACATCGGCAGTTAATGATGCAAAACGACGCATAAGAAATGATACGTCGCATCAGAATTAGTGCTTTAGACTGATTTAATTTGGCATTTACAATATATTTGGCCAACTTTGAACACACAAAAAACGTTTGATAACGGTAGCGCTGTATGTAATCTCATGCTAACTCATGCGTTAAGAAGTTGTTGGATATTAGATAGTACAAACTTCTTGACGTTGTTCTCTAGTCTTTAAGTAGTAAGCTAGACTGTTCAAGTGCCGTATGGATGTACCTGGCGTAAATCTAAAGAACACAATAACAAATTAATCCCAGCACATTCCATTATGTGGAACTTTTGATTCTACTTATAACTTTAGATTTAGGTCACAGTGAAAATCATACAAACGGTACACTTCTTCAGCGTCCAAAAAACTCCAGGAACCATCTTGTGCGCAAACTATCGACCTTTCAGATAATATTATGGTCAAAGTTTATCTAGTTGTTAGTGTTCATGTTATACTGTATATAGCATCATGTTTGTCTGTGTGAGATGCGGAATGATAACAATCGGTTGACGAAATAGATAGACACAAAAGTCAGAGTTGAGAACGAGTTGCCCTGCTACATTTCAATCAATCAATCAATCAATCAACAAATTTGACATAGCGGTCTTTCAAGATATCTACTCAGAGGCGCTTACGGCCCATTGAAGGCTGAAAAGAGTAGCGTTCTGAGAGGTATAAAATGCAGGTGAAGAGTTCCTAGGTAGGAGATGGACCTCTAGAGGAAGCCCATTCCAAATACTCGGTCCCACGACCGAGAAGGTCCGATGTTGCATTATAGAAGTGCTTGCAAAGGGGACAATCAGGTCACCGCGGACTGCAGAGCGAAGGGGTCGGAGCCTCGGAGGCCATTATTGGCAGAAATAAGGCGAAAGAGCTCCGCATATAAGCAGGCGTAGTAAGTAAGTAAGTAAGTAAGTATATTCTTTATTTATCCAACTGCATAACCGCACTTTGGTTTACATGAAATTACACATTATAAAGCATTCTTGTTAAAAACCAAGTACCAACGAGGCTACGCCAAACGAAGGCAGAGACCCTAAATGAGATTCGTTGGGGTAGTGGCGTTTGAGTTCAATATGGGCGAAACAGATTCGTGCTGTGTTTGTCTAAGCAGAAACACAGGTCTTGCCTCTTCAATCTGGTCTCTATGGCAACCAGACTACTGAGCGATCTCTCTTGGAACCTCTCTCATACGACGCAGTACTCGTTAATAATCTGGTGCCCTGCGCTTAGCTTTAGAGTAGCGCTACAGAAATTTGTAGTTTACGATTACGATTAGGATAGAAGAACCTACTACGAGTACTAGGATGGGTTCCTCGATTGCATGAGTGGAGAATATGGTTTATGTAACAAAGAGATAAATACTCAGCAGTGTTTACCATTGGTTGCACATCATTCAATCAAGGCATAATCATGAACTCAGAAATTCAACCAGAGAGGACCTTTAAATTAAGCCGACTACTGCAACAGCCTGCATGTGGGACTTTGTGGGTCGGCCGACTTGTCAGCCAGAGCGGATACAGTTCGTGCTCAACTCTGCTACCCGTCTCATCTGTGTTCGGATAACCCTATACTATCCGAAACGTGTCACTGATTTTCTGCACAACAACCTGCTCTGGTTGCGTGTACCTCAGCTGATCAACTGTAAACGGTGCCTTATTGCTTACCAGGCACTGAATGACCTCATACCGCCGGCGATATTAATTCATTTAAGAGATTTCATTCATTTCAGAGATTTATATAGCGCCCCTTCAAGATTATCTACTCAGAAGCGCTCCCGACTCAACCCGGCTACAGAGAACAGTCTTGAGGTTACAGAAGAATGTGGCCGCAAGGGCTCTATGCATTAGGCGTAGATCCACAGGGAGCTCATTCCAGATTGCAGGGCCAGCAACAGAAAAGGCACGGCGCTGGGTAGAGTCGCTTAGTCATGTTCCTTGTCCGCTCGATTATGCTAACGACCTTGGACTTGTACAACTTTCTTCGATAGCCTGCTCATAGATTTGCTACTGTACGTCAACTACAGTTCATCTTCAACTCCAGCGCTCAAAATCTGACATTCTGACAAAAGTTTTCGCACATACGAAAATAATTGAGTTCATTCCATTTCTAGGCAGAACTTCATAGTAATAAGCACACTTACTCTTCGTCGATTCTGGCGCTGTTGAGCTTCAACCATTTCCAGGAAGTATAGTTTGATGCTGGATTTGAACCGATGTAATCCATAGTCCAAGTGAAAGGCCAATAATAAGTTTTCTGTATACCCCTAGGCCTATTCTCAACGGAAAACTCCAATAGCCGAAAAGTCATTACAGAAACGCTTATTAGTCTACCATTTTATAGAATTGGCTAAACAAGCATTTAAATCAATTTAAATACATATCTGAGGAATTTAGGTGATCGAAAACGAAAAACTGAAATCATTACTAAATTTGGCACCGGTCCTCCTACAGTGGGAAAATTCCTGCCGGTCCGTGACACTGAAAAGTTTGGGAGCGCTGCTCTAGATCTAATTCGTACTGCTCTTCTAAATGATTTTTTCGATTTCTTGTGCCCAATTATTTCTTTCATTCCAAATTATCACATCCATTGGTACCTGTCTCAATGTCAACCTGTCTCTCTGGCATTGAAGTCTTCTTCCTCACCAGGTTCGCGCCTGCCATGGTTTACCCTCTTCTTAAAAGGTCGCTTCGTTCTTTGACAAACTATCGCCCCATTTCTACTCTCAATTTTCATCTAAAACATCCTGGACAAGTCATTTTCAAAGCACTTACGTGTAAGTAGGCCTACAGTCAACTTTAAAGGCAGAAACTGTGGCTCCCTTTCCCTCGTAACGCAGTCCGAATCACTGAATTTATTCCGATGCCAACTGTCTTGAATTGCACGGTTCCACAAGTTTCCGTATTTGGCTTAAATCTGTTTTCCACTCACTCCCGGCTCACATCTCACTGGATGCCGACGACGCCCAGCGATTTCTTTCATTCTCGTCTAATTCCAATCTTCAATTCTTGCTTCTGTTTTTGGTCAAGTTTAGTCTTGGATCGCCAGTTACAAGCTTCTCCCAAATCCTTCTAAAACGGAATCCCTCCTCTTGAGCACAAAGTCAAACATTCCGTAAATTATATAGACTGCTGCGATTGACTATTGATTGTTCCGAATATATTTGCAGTGTGGGCATACCACTGACTCCACTTTGTACTTCTTTGACTATGTTTTAAAGCCGCATACAATTCAATTAAGCTCATTTTTCACCTGAGGAATTGGTAGGCTACAATAAGATCTTACGTGCCTCAAACTGTCTTAATCTCACTCTCAGCTGCACAACAGGACAAGATGCAAAGCAAAGCTTTCGCAATATATCTAAACGAGTGGCCCATCCGTGATATGCTACAGAATGATAATCTAGTTGTAACTGAGCTGAAAAGCCAAAATGGCTGTGACAGCTATTATTGACTATGCTCTCTGCACATATCAATCATGAATGTTCAGTATTCCTCAATAGGCCTTTTCTAAATCGTCTAACATGATTTCTTCTACCTTGCATCATTAAGAGGTACGTTTTGAACTGTGATTGCGATCAATTTTGTGCCTTGATTTATACACACGCATAAACATAGTTTTTGGGCTCTTCTTTAATTATTGTGTGCGTAGCAAATTAGTAATAATAATATTAATCAGTCATAATAATATTAAATGATAGACTATTAATGATGTGCCAAAACGTTAGCAGTAGGCCTATATTCGAATGATGGATAAATTTTGATGCATCCGCTGAACTGACCTTTCTAGCAACGTTAGATTGCTTGAACAGCTCAGACTATGTAAGAAATCCTTTATCTTATCTTTGCTGCGCCACGGTTCTCTTTCAGCCAATAGCTTATATCTCTCAAAAACCGTGTTCCATTCAGACTCGATCAAAGAATTAGCGATACCAATGCAAATGAAGTCTGGATTAAAGAACCCATAATTGGATCTACAATAACAAAGTATCCACGTGAAACACTCCTCTCTTCGGAAGTTCTGAATCGCAGACGGGAGCACAATCATAGAAAACACGGGCCAACGACAATTAAGCGTCTCTCATCTTTCCTAGGGCGCTATATAAATAGTAAGATACACACAGACGAAAGGAACAACAATTGTTTGAACAACAATTGTTTGAATCACAATTATATTGTTTGGAATAGATTCGTGAATCACTACACTGGCTGTCTGTAAAGTAACGTTTTACATTCAAGATCTTTCCTCTGGAAAGTACTTCACTTGTCAACACCGCACCAGCATAGGCCTAGGTCTACACTAGGAGCTCCCTCTCTGTCTCTGTCTCTCTCGGTCTGTCTCTGTCTGTCTCTCTTTCTCTCTCTCGAATATTATTTTTATGTCAACGACTATTTTCTCCGATGTAGAAATGACGTCTAACTCCTCAGAATTTAAAACTTCTCCAGAGGATAAAAGAGCGTTCCGGAACGGTCCATTTTTCGCAAAGGATAAAATCAAGAAGGAGTGGGAAATGAAAATGAAAATGGCTGTTCGTGAAGAAGAAGGATGAAAGTATGTTCCACCCTTTACAAATAATAGTCTGTCATTAAATACTGGTAAAGTACCAACTATAGTATGAAAGTTTGTGGAGTTATGCTCATTTACTTTAATGAATTTGGCTTACTTACTTTGTAACTTATTATTATTCCACGTGTGGATGAAAGGTAGACCTACATGTTGCGTCCATGGCTTATTATGATACGCATTTGTTAATAATGCTACGCTGGGACCAAAAAATACATTAATGAATGACTAAATAAGAGGAAATGTGAAGCATCTTACGTTTCGATCCAGGCTTTAAATAATCGCGTCGTGTTCTCTATGCAGCCTTTGTGACCGAGAGAGCAGGACATTGGCCAAATCATTGAACGTATCACCCTAAAAGCACAGTATATCACAGGGTGCATGATTGTACTTTTGTGCATAGATGTATGTGTTTAATATACACATGCATATACAGGACGGTGCAAAGAAAGTGGAACCGCCTCGTGAAATCGTGTGTGCAATATGAAATTGTGTTTTGGGAGGTTTTTAACCGTAAAATTATCCTTACTCACTAACTGAACGTGTGACGTCACTATTTTCGTGTTTATTCTGATTTTAGAAGAGAAAAATAAGTTCCAGCAACGAGTCTCTTACTCGAACGTGAACATTTCAGTCGTGGCATCATGGTTTCGGTCGGAGTGTCTCGGATGGGAAAAACCAGTGTGGTGTTTGTTGAACCTGGGGCGAAAGTTAACAGTGAGTATTATTGTGATCACGTCTTAACACAAGGATTGCTTCCGGATATTCGAGCGAGATGTAATCGTCAAAGCTGGACCATGCAACAGGACGGAGCTTCTTCACACACGGCAAGAAACACGATCAACTTTCTTCTTCGGGAGAATGTCACCTTCATCGGACCAGACACGTGGCTCCCAAATAGCCCGGACCTAAACCCGGTAGATTATGCTATTTGGGGTGCCCTCCAACAAAAAGTCCACCTTCGTCGTAGATTTGCAACAATAGATCAATTGAAACAGGCCACTGTTGAAGAGTGGCAAATATTCTCTCAGCGGTTTATAAACAGAAGCAAGTTTATACTGCTCAATCTTTATTATTCTCTTATTTACCCATACCTCTCTTACTGCAACCTAATTTGGGCATCTAATTATCCCTCTCGTTTAAAAGTTCTAATGATGTTACAAAGACGTGCGGTGAGAATTGTTGCTAAACAATATTATGAAGATGACACTGATCATTTGTTCTCAAGACTAAGGATTCTAAAAATAGAATCTTTAAATAAATTCTTAATTGCAGAATTTATGTATAAATATGAACGGAAATTATTGCCCCAAGTTTTTGATGGTTATAGTATCGTATCGTATCGTATTTAAGTATTTGTAAAGCGCCTCTCGTAGGGTGAACCGTTCAGAAGCGCTCCCAGTGTGCTAAGCCCTGCGAAAATAAACAGGTTTTGAGAAAAGCGAAGGAAGAAGAGAGACTGCCAGAGAGAATTTTAGAGCGAACAGAAGGAGAAAGAGCATTCCAAAGAGAGGGACCAATTGAAGCAAAGGAACGAGCCTGAGCCATAGCAGTTCTACTACGGGGAACCAAGAGGTCAAGTCTATTGCAGGAACGAAGTGGACGGTGGGAGGAAGCTGAGTGAGGCCGAAGTAGTACGCCAACCAGATATTGCGGGGCAAGACCCCTCTGAGCCTTGAAGATCAGAGAGAGGATTTTAAATTGTATGCGAGCATGCAGAGGGAGCCAATGAAGTTCATCAAACATAAAGGAAGAGATGTGAGAGTACCTGGGAAGGCGGGCTATAAGTCTAGCAGCTGTATTGAGGACCGACTGAAGAGGAGAGAGACGAACCTTAGGAAGACCAACAAGAAGGGAATTGCAGTAGTCAATCCGAGAAAATACAAAAGCATGAACTAAAGTTGTGAATATGGAGGAGGAGACAGAACGACGAATGACCCGGAGACGCCTTAAGTGAAAATAGGAGGAGCGTGAGAGATTAGAGATGTGATCGGTAAAGGTAAGTGAACTATCAAGGGTAACACCCAGATCACGTACACTTGACGAGAAAGAGAAGAGTGGGAACTTTTCAGAGAGGAGAGCAAAATCAAGTTTATGGAGCTGCTGAGGGGTACCAAACCAGATGAATTGAGTCTTAGAAGCATTAAGGGAGAGGCGATTAGATGACATCCAAAAGTGGAGATGATTAGAGAGAGATTGAATACTCCCGACCAAAAGCAACTGCGATGACGAAGGACCATGAACAAATGCTTGCACATCATCAGCGAAGAAATGACCAGCAGCACCACAGATCGGAAAAAGAGAGGAGATGTCAGCCGTATATAAAATAAATAAGAGAGGGCCGAGAACGGAGCCTTGAGGGACACCCAGTTTAACTTGGACCCATTGGGTTCTGGAGTCACCAGTAACAATCATTTGGGTTCGTTCAGATAGGTATGAGCGAAACCAACAAAGGGGAAGGCCCTTAAGCCCATAAGAGGTCTCAAGACGCTGAAGAAGAATCTCATGATCAACCATATCGAAAGCTGCTGAGACATCATAGAGAGCCAGAAGAGTCAGTTCAGACCTATCAACAGCAGAATAGATTTCAGAAAGTAGGGAAAGGAGGGCAGTCTCGGTGGAATGGTTAGCCCTATGTCTTGCACTCCTATCAAATTCATTCATATAACACAAGATCGCAAAATAACTTTCGTAGTACTTACGCCCGAACTAATACTAGATTTTTCAATATTAAATGCAATGGACCATTAGTATGGAATACATTACCTGTTCATATTCGATGTTCGCCGACTTTACAATTATTTAAACAACAACTGCGCAGTTTCTTAAATGACACACGACTGTAATATTATTTGTAACTTGTTTTATAGCTTAGTTAAGTTTAACTCTCTGTTCAGTGGGTCATGTATATGATCCAATTTTTTGTTGTTGTCATAGTTAAGACTTCGATGCATGTTTAATTAGAAAGACGACTGTTCTTCGACGCCATCTGTAATGCGTTTAATTTGGTGATCCTATTCAAGCGGAACTCTGTTCCTTCTGGGTCTACCGGTTGTTTCTCAATACCCATGTCAATGTTTCATGTCTGTATTTTTCTGTTGCTGATTTGTTGGGATTCAATTAACGAAGAATGAATGAATGAATGAATGAATGAATGAATGAATGAATGAATGAATGAATGAATGAATGAATGAATGAATGAATGAATGAATGAATTGGATAACACACTGACATAGAGAGCGAGAGGTACCGAGTTCGAATCCGTAGGGCGGACATGCTTTGTAGGATGCTATTAGCGCCGTGTATCGCAGGCTGTCTGTTCTGTTAGTAGTTAAGATTTATGTCTTCTGTCATTTGTGTTCTTGTGAATTGTCTCAATTGCATAATTGTACACTGTAACCGGTTGCGGTTTATCAACCGGATTGTTTCAATAAACGAAATATTATTATTGACCAGTGGCGAAGACGTTTAGAAACAAAACTGCTGAAAACCGAGGATGACACTTTGAATTTGATTTTTGATTTTGTATAAAATAATTAGCATTTGGCAACAATTAACTTAATTTTCTTAGAAGAAAAAGTTTAAAAAAATTATTATTTGAAATTATACGAGGCGGTCCCACTTTCTTTGCGCCACCCTGTATGTAAGATTGAATTTGGAAGGCCCAGTTGTCGCAGTTATAGGTGGCCTATTAGGCCTACCTTATTCCATCCGGGGTTAACGAGTTTCGTTCAGTGACAACATAATTTTTACAGTAGAGCCTACGTATCTAACTGAGTCTATAAGATTGAAGCTGATAACAAGCATATTGAATTTTTCTGTTAATCTTACCAATCGAACGGATATCTCGGTGGCTTGAAAGTCATTTCATCCCTCACAGAACTGGTTGCGTTCAGCATAAATCTCTAAAGATCAACAGACGGACATCAGATTTACTGATTAATTTCGTCATAATAGTATTGTCCATTATGTGCGTATCGGATTGTATGTATATATATATATAGGCCTAATATATACATATGTTTGCTTAATTATATAAATTTAAGTCAATCAATCAATATTTATATAGCGCCCCTTCAAGATCCCTACTCAGAGGCGCTCCCGACCCAGGCCATACGGAAGAATGCAGTCTTCAACAGTTGGTGAAACTGAGAACAGTTTGGAAGGTGTCGTAAATCTAGTGTTAGCCCGTTCCAGGTTGTTGGACCAACCACAGAGAAGGAACGGCTCTGCATTGTTGCAGAGCGGGCGAATGGGACCGCCAGGTCACCGTGGACAGAGAAGCGCAGTGCTCGGCGGTCCGTGCAAGAAGAAAGAGGACGGCATAGCTCACGCAGGTAAGAGGGTGCCCAGCCTGATAAGCACCGCCACACCAAGGACGCGATCCTGTATGAGATGCGTTGAGGGAAAGGAAGCCAGTGCAATACCTCACGCATATACTGAGATATGCGGTCGGTCTGACCAAATCCGCCAATGAGTCGAGCCGCAGCCCGGTGAACCCACTCCAGCCTCTCGATTCGAACCCGCGACTGACTTCTGTTTCCTTTGTTCATCAATATGTGAAATCAATGTAATTTTTTACCATCTTAGGACGAGCAAGCATCTAATATATGTATTAATTCATTCATTAATTTATATAGCGCCACTTCAAGGGGACTACTCTGAGGCGCTCCCGACTCCAGCAAGGCAAAAAAAGTGAAGTTTTGAGTATAATAAAGTTCAGTAAGTGTTTCAGGGAGCAGGCGTCGCCCGTTCCAGACAATATATATATATATAATATATATGAACTCGAATTTTGTATGTCCTTCATTTTATTCAAGACAAACACATGAATTGTGTCTATTAACAAAGAAATAAACTCCTTCCCTTTGATGTGCACCCAACTTAGGTGACTGTAACTTATACTATGGTCACTAGCCCGAGCTATTGCTAGAACGTCCAAGCATCATGTCACTCTCATCCACAAATGACTCCATTGGCTAAATATCCCAGAGTTCTATAAGTAACCTACAACTCCCTATAGAATGCTGCCAGCCCAAATATCTTTGCGAACTCTTCACCATCCAGCCCTACCCGAATATAATCCTGTCTGTCTTTCTCGACCACCGGTCACTACTCATCTCAAGTTCTCCAACCAAGCCATATCC
>JACEVL010003013.1:0-18932 GCA_020284085.1 Aporrectodea caliginosa
CTCATGTGTGTCACTGTGGTGAGAGAGTCGACGCCAGAGGACTCCACGGTCTGGCCTGCAGAAAAACGCTGGCAGACATCAACGGCACAACATCCTCAACGATATAATATGGCGATCGTTCGGAAGAGCAAACATCCCTTCTCAGAAAGAACCGTTGGGCCTCACCAGAGAAGATGGTAAACGACCGGACGGCGTGACACTCATCCCGTGGTCATGCGGAAGATGCCTCACTTGGGATGTGACAGTTTCGGACACATTCGCAAAGTCACATCTGGCAACATCAACCGAAGCGGGTGAGGCCGCAAACCGGGCAGCCGCCGCCAAGAGATTGAAATACGCCACTATCACGCGAACACATGCTTTCGTGGCGGTAGCACTAGAGTCCAGCGGTGCTTGGAGCTCAGAAGGATTGAATTTTGTGTTGGAGCTCGGACGAAGGTTGACGGATGCAACACATGACACCCTCGAAACAAATTATCTATTCCAAAGACTCTCGGTAGCTGTCCAACGCGGGAACGCCATCTGTTTTTCCTCGTCCTTACCATGCTAAATTGCTAACTTTGTTATAATAATAATAATAATAATAATAATAATAATAATAATAATAATAATAATAATAATAATAATAATAATAATAATAATAATAATAATAATAATAATAATAATAATAATAATAATAATAAGATACTATTTTACACCAATCGCGATAGATCATAGAGACGATGCGACCTTTGGACCAGGAAGGCCTGGCTTTCATCATGGAACTCGGCAGACAGTTGACCAGAACAACGGAAGATCCACAAGAAACCTTCTTCCTGTTTCAAAAAATCTCTGTTACAATCCAGCGGTTCAATGCTGTCGCTATGCCTGGGCACGATGGGGCCCTAGAACTCTGATTTTAGAGGAACAATAATGTTTTTGATATAATAATAATAATAATAATAATAATAATAATAATAATAATAATAATAATAATAATAATAATAATAATAACCTTTATTTTAAGAACCATGATTTTAAGTACTTTGATTTTATAATAATAATAATAATAATAATAATAATAATAATAATAATAATAATAATAATAATAATAATAATAATAATAATAATAATAATAATAATAATAACACGTCAGGAGGCCCTGCTGATTCTCAGACACTCGCTGGGCACTCCCAAATTAATTTATACTCAGAGATGCGCTCCATGCGCGAATCACCCAGAATTGGCAACATATGATCAAATCCTGAGGAAGGGCCTTCAGAACATCTTAAACATAGACTTTACAGACACGCAATGGCAGCAATCTACCTTACCCATTGGGTTAGGAGGACTGGGCATTCGAAGGGCGTCATCGCTGGCACTTCCCGCTTTTCTAGCATCAGCCGCGGGCACCTCCGAGCTCCAGTCAAGCATCCTATGCGTACTGGACAGTCAATCGGATTTGCATTACACGAACCTATCCACACTCTGGCAGACAATAACTGGGTTGTCGTTGACGGAATACTCTCCAGGAAACATACAAGCCAAATGGGAAAACCCGATACTTCAAAGCAGTGGCGGATTTAGCCATAGGCCCGGGGGCGAACCGCCCCCCGTGCCCCTCCTGGTTGTATTCCGGCGCCCCCTCAAGACCAGACCCGCCCGTCATGGTGGGCTGCCAGAACGGGCCATGGGTGTTGTATTGCCGAGGTTTAGTCCTTTCCTAACCCCAATAAACTGCAAATCATGTATATACAGGTAACAGGCCATAGATGTGTATCACTCTGAGGATGCAGTTTAAAAGTTTCAAAGTCCAATGACTCCTCCTGAGTCCACACACAAGCCCATCAATGAGTCATCCTCGATATGTGATACCGGTTCCAACACAGCCAGTCCAGCATCAGGCAGGCTTAAACATATATCCATCACCAAGCTGGTACACATTCCCCGTGTCATGTTCCAATAGTTCGTAGCATATAATTATGCCGACTGCATTATATGTATATATATATATATATATATATATATATATATATATATATAATGTAGTCGGCATCGAAAGTTTAAACCCAAATCACGCAGCCTTTTGGATATTTAGCCAATTGCAATTCTCTGCTAGTGGCTTTTGGATTGGCGATCCGCATATTGGATTAAACAGCTGTGAAACGGAGATTATTTGGTATTTATAAATCAATTCGTTCTTAAATAAATAACATTAGCTTTCATTGTGATAAATTAGACATAATTAAAAATTGTATCCTGATGGCTGAATCCAATAAACGCAAACCAGCGGAAAAGTTGAGTGGAGCGGCTCGGCGTAAAATTCTCAAGCAAGCTAGTCTTGAAGCAAATGCTAAACAGTGCCTGAAACTTACAACATTTATCACCAAATTACCCACAGCGAGTGAAAATGTCGGCTTCTCAGGCTTGAGTCTAGATATGCTAGCGCTGCAACTGAACAAGCGGCAACGGTTGAATTAGGGGTACAACCTAAGCGGGTAGAAGAAGCGATTAATCGGCAATCAAGGCCTTCAAGTTCAAACGAAGTTTGGGAATTCGATGATGAGCAGCAGAGAACTGACAGCGTACACCAACCGCTACTAGCAGAGTCGGCGTTTCCTTCTGATCCAGGGTTCCACATTAATACACATTTAAGCACAAGACTGATACGAATTCTATGCGAGCACGGCCCTTGTCAACCCGGCCTAAATGAACCATTTCAGTTTCCTATGGAAAGAGAACTGGCTGAGAGTATCGACTTTGAAGCGACTATCAATCGCTTTGCACTGATGAAGTCTTGTAGAAAACAATTTATATAAATGCTTCATGGTTCTGTAAAATATTTTGTCCCTGAACATTTCCTCACTATGAAACAGTTTATATAAGATAGCAGGGCCTATGTAGGCCTACTAGTTGTCTACTACATATGGCATTACTTAAAATTTTACATGTACTATGATTGAAAGTTAATTACCAAATTACCATAGAAGTAGGCTAGAATGTGGCGCCCCTAGGAAAGAGCTCTTCCCCACACGCAAGAAATCCTGGATCCGCCACTGCTTCAAAGAGAGCATTCGGAACTACTCCTTTCCACCACAGAGCTGAGCGAACAGGCGCGCCTGAAAGACGTGTCCTTCCAGCACGCCAGCGATTGGATGCATTCTCTGCCAATAACATCATGCGGCCTCAGGCTTAGCGATGAAGCCATCAGAGTGGCGGTTGGTCTTCGTCTGGGGGCCAACATATGCCAACCTCACGTCGCACTGGTTACCTACCGCTAGAGGTTCACACGGCCTCTCTTGCTCTCTAGGTTTTGGTCGAGTGGCCAAACACGCCGCCATCAACGATGTGATCCATCGCAGTCTAATCAAAGCCGGTTTCCCAGCGGTTAGGGAGCCACGGGGCATGCTGCGCTCGGATGGTAAGAGACCGGACGGCACCACCCTTATACCATGGAGAGCGGGCCGAAACCTCGTGTGGGATGCAACGGTGGTTGACGCGCTAGCGCCTTCCTACCTGCAAGCAACAGCCGTACAAGCAGGAGCCGCAGCAGAAATAGCGGACAACAGAAAAATTCAAAAATACCAGACCCTTCTAAGACACACATGACTTCATCCCGCTGGCCCTGGAAACTTTAGGTCCCATTAACTTAAGAGGCATTGAATTAATCAGATTGATGGGCCGTCATCTGACAAAGGCGACGGACGAAGTCAGAGAGACAACCTTTCTGTTTCAAAGACTTTCTTTGACAATTCAGCGCTTTAACGCTGTGGCCTTCGCCGGCTCTTTTGTTGACCCTATGCCCGAGATGGAAGAGGGATAGCCCTTCCAGTTTATCACTAGATTTTGATATAATAATAATAATAATAATAATAATAATAATAATAATAATAATAATAATAATAATAATAATAATAATAATAATAATAATAATAATAATAATAGTAGTTAGTAGTAATAATAATAATGATAATAGCAGTTCTCTCCGTTTACTACTTATAACTGTCTCTGTGGCAGACAAGTGAGCGTAAATAACTAGGATAAGGTCGTTACAGAAAGTCTCAGCAGTTTATAGAAGCAAAAAGCAATCTCTCGACTATACATCCAGGGCTCTAATCGTGTCGTTCATCATGTCTTATAAAGAAAAAGGTTTTTACATGTTGAATGAAATTCCTGAACATGTTTCAAATGTTTCACCTATCCACTAACTCTTCATCTCTTACCTTCACCTCCGATGCCGCTGTCCGCAATCTTGGTGTTACTTTTGATCCACATCTCTCCTTCTCTAACCACATATCTAACCTCTCGCGCTCCTGCTTCATGCACATTCGTGACCTCCGCCGCATCCGACCCATGCTCGACTTCAAAACTGCCTCCACCATCGCTACCTCCATTGTCCACTCAAAGCTCGACTATTGCAATTCTCTCTTTCTCAACCTTGAATCTACCCAACTAAAGCGTCTGCAGCTCATCCAAAACTCATTAGCCAGAGCCGTCACCAGAACGCCCAAGCATCATCATATCACTCCCATCCTCAAATCACTCCATTGGTTAAATATCCCAGAGCGAATTCACTTCAAAGTCTTATCACTAACCTACAACTCTCTACAATACTCCCAGCCCAGATATCTTCGCGACCTCTTCACCATTCAGCCAACCCGCTCTACCAGATCTTCCTCCATTCTCACTCTCTCTCGACCTTCTGTCACTACTCATCTCAAGTTCTCCAACCGAGCAATAACCAACAATGCACCACGTCTCTGGAACGACCTACCTCCTGAATTCCGCACTTTTTCGGTTCCTCAACCATCATCTCCAATCACCCACCATCATCTGCACCAGGCTCCTCTATCCATCACCGCCAAGGCTTTCCACTCGAAACTAAAGTCTCTCCTCTTCAAGAACTCTTACCCCGACTCAACTGATCATCTACCTTCAAACTCTCGACCGAAACGACACCCACCTTAGCAGCTACTCTGACCCCTCTGATCCTCTGGAAACCGGACTCGGACCTCCTCGGACTACTCTTTTGGACAACTCTTCTGACTAGACGCAGCGCTCGTGAATAACCTGGTGCCCTGCGCTTGGCTTCCCAGTGGCGCTTTAGAAGTTTGGAGATTACGATTACGATGGTGTCATATATTGTTTTCATGCCCTTACTTTTCATGCATACGTTGGGGCTTGAAATCCCAGTTTATCATTTGAAATTTGCAACTCCTGATAAGTCCAAAAAGCAAACAAAATTGTAAGTTAAAATTACTAGTTTAATTGTACCAGTTTCTGAGTTTTATCTTAAGTTGCTTTAATTTTAAAGGATGCAGACTTTAAAGATAATAAATTATGTGCACACTTGCTGGAAAAACTCAGGGATTCAGAGAACAACGAAGAGAACAACCCAGACACCGTCGCTAAACGTTCCAGTTTGAGGGGTAAGGCAAACAGTTATTGTGTCTTTTATGCGACTAAAATTCTGTTGATTCATTTAAAATAATTATATTTAAATAATGTCTAGGTGAAGATGCTAATTTGGAACTTTTTAAAATTGAGACAAAATAGATACAGAGATTCTTTAACTGACATTACCGGTGCTTTTATAGTATTAGGCCTATTATCAACGTAAAAACAACTTGTGGTTTTATTACTTTCAGGTAAGATGCTATTTATTTGGTGTATTGAGAAACAAATTCCAGAAACGGCATTGCTCTTCTGGAAACAAGGACAGGTAAGACGACCTTTTGATGGAAATTGCATAAAAAGATAGGGTTTGAAAAACAAGGACAGACTGCATAATTAGTGATGTGTAGCAAAAACTGGAAGTCTTTTAATATTATCGAAAATGGAGAATTCTTTGGACCCAGAACAGATCACCACTTGCCACGGTATCAGCGTACAGTGCGAACCGACCTCGGGCGTATTGGACTCTGCAGTCTACAGTCTGGCCAAGTACGCAATTTAAATGGTTTCAGAGCGCAACAGATTTACCTTCAAAACGAGGAATATTTCTTTCGCTACTTGATTTAAATTTCAATAAAGTCACCAAAATCTACGTGGTATAGTCATAGAAAATTTAAGAACACTAAGATATATCACTCTCTAACTTACCTAGGTAACTCATCTGTGTAGTGGTCAAAAAGCTAAACAACCTAGCGGTATATAGATATAGCAACGGTCATATGTACGTGTTTGTATGTGGACACTTACTATAGCGCCTTTTTCAGTACCTTCAGTGTCTACGCCAAGCCGAATGGTGTCAAAGTCATTATGAAGAAAGTTTTTCAATAAGCGAACAGTACTTAGATAACTAGAAGAGTCTCGAGAGGCGAGCTCCCGCAGACACGCAGAACCCAACCGACGGATTTCCATCCAGAGCTTATAGTAGACACGATGTTCAGTGTTCCTGGACAACGCAACGTCGAGGAAGAAGTGCAGCGTCAGATGAAATTAGTCGCAGCAACCAAACCCAAAACTAAGCCCTCCTTCACGGGTGATAAAAGACGCTGTGACAAGCTAATTACTAAGAACGACGACACAGTAGAGATATGATACCTCGCCATGGTGCCGTATGTCCAAAATCCCCTCAATTACAGCGCTAACAGATAGTTAGCATTTTATGAGGTAAGGGCCTCGCATATTTGGATGTGCGAATGTAATAATTTACTGTACTTAAAGGTCTTCGGTGAAGCCAACTGCATTTTGCTGCTCACTTTAGGATTGTCTTGCGATGGCTCTGGTTGCTTACTGCATGTCATTGGAACAGAAGAAGGATCGCGAAGACAAGGCCGGATATGAGCCAATCAAAAAGCAAATGGAGTAAGACATCGTCAGTTGATTATTTACGTCAATTTTGTAGGGTAATTTAATGTAGTTTCACATAAATTTGACTTTCTTATGTTGTGCAAAGTGATGTATTCTGTGGTACCATTCCGAGGTATGGATAAACGAAGAGGACCAAGCTAATTTTATCTTCGTTATGACGCCACATTTTCATACAAAATCAACTCACCCGTTGTTTTGCATAGGTCCAATCTCGAATAAGCCACAGCCAGTGACGATTAAACAGCTAGTAAGAATACTGGATAAGTTGTTCACGTACACTAACCTGTAATTATCACCAGGCGTAAACTGGGAAGCAAACGGCAGTCCTCTGTTGTACATACCAGGCGTTTAGGACCATCGGATTAGTCTATTGCCGGGTCTAGGGACGAAGAGCGAGAATGATTGCCTCCCTACGTTTTCGCCTAAGAAACTTAAACTTAACTTTAGTATGAAAATGTTTTGCGGCGCAGGTTCTTTTCGAGGCTTGCTATCCACTTTGTGAAGAAATGTAGCGAGAACAATCCACCAGGCTATGAAAAACACACGAGTGATTTGCTCATTGGCAAAGTGGAAGACCTCTATGACCTAACGCCGTTACAGATAGCAGCCAAAGCCAGCTTCGACGACTTTTTATTTGTGGTGCCCATTCAGGGTATTTTGAAGAAACTCTGGGTCAAAGACATCCAAGATAATGACAATAAATATAAAAGCGAATTCTGCCGCAATTTGGAACAGACTGATTGTGAGGAATTTTTTTCAATTTTATGCAATGGTCCTATGTTCCTGGGGAAACATCTAGCAGTAAGTACATATCCCATTGATTTGATAACTTTTGGCATTTTCTTATTTTATCAAATCTTAGTTTTTTGTTATCGTAAACTTGTCATACCTGTCTAGATCTCATCTTACTTTGTCTTTCAATACATTGAAAGATGAAAGTTTCTGATTTTTTTTAAACTAAAGAAATGCAAGTCAAGAGCAATACTGAAAATTAACAACTTCGTGTATGCTGCAGAGATTTGAGGGTTTCGAGGTTTGTAAACGGATCCCTGCAAATATGATGTAAAGTCGTTCATTCCCAATTTTCTATAGAGTCGCGTCACTGTTATTAAGAGATAACTTAAATCTAGCGTAAAAGTTAATTTATCGTATGGTATCGTATTTAAATATTTGTAAAACGCCTCTCGTAGGGTCAACCGTTCAGAAGCGCTCCCAGTGTGCTAAATCCCGCGAAAATAAACAGGTTTTGAGAAAAGCGAAGGAAGAAGAGAGACAGCCAGAGAGAATTTTAGAGCGAACAGAAGGAAAAAGAGCATTCCAAAGAGAGGGACCAATTGAAGCAAAGGAACGAGCCTGAGCCATAGCAATTCTACTACGGGGAACCAAGAGGTCAAGTCTATTACAGGAACGAAGTGGACGGTGGGAGGAATCTGAACGAGGCCGAAGTATTACGCCAACCAGATATTGCGGGGCAAGACCCCTCTGAGCCTTGAAGATCAGAGAGAGGATTTTAAATTGTATGCGAGCATGCAGCGGGAGCCAATGAAGTTCGTCAAATATGAAGGTAGAGATGTGAGAGTACCGGGGAAGGCGGGCTATCAGTCTAGCAGCTGTGTTGAGAACTGAGAAGCGACTGAAGAGGAGGGAGACGAACCTTAGGAAGACCATTTAATTTAATTATAAAATCAAGTGTAATTGTATTTGCAACTGCAATTATTGTTCACCTTATGAATTCCTCTCCAGTACCGCAATGCCCTACGACTTTCTATTAAAGTTATTGAACGGTTGAATCGTCATATATGTCTTCAGCAAATCTGGAATTAGTTAGCGTTATACAACAACTCACAGGGCACTTTAGAAGTATATATATATAATATATATCTTCGTTTAATAGAACAGACTGACAAACCGCAGTGAGTTACATAATGGAAAGGCAGACAAATCTAATATATGGGGCATAGTTGCTAAGGTTACTCTACCGTTTATTGAAAAGCCTAAACTAGACTATGTATATGCTACCGTATTTTATAAAGAATTCTTGGTATGGAATTTCTGTCGTCTTTTGCGGGAAGTTGGAAGGGGTGAGACCTGGGGCGCATGTTGTAATGGCGCTGAACAGTGGGTGGAAAGAGTCTCCGCAAGACGTATGCGTCATTTACTGATACCGTGCTCAACAGACGCGCGTCATTGTGAGTGGCTCGATGTCAGATGAGAGGAACTGCAATCGTTACATTTTCCTCTGGAAGCGTTCTAGAAGTGCTCTGTAACTATGATAATTATTTCCGTTTTAATTATACGTCTATATTGCGTTGTGTTTATAGACGCTTCTGTCGCTGGCGTGTCCTTTGTTCGCACCCTTGCGATATGACATTCAACCACCAGCAGATGACAGCAATGTAACGCGTTCATATTATTCGTGTCGCTTCGTTGAATGAGAGTAGCCTGCTTATTAAAATTATGTGCCACACAGTAATCTATTCAGTTATAATCTATAATCTAACAAACCATTGCGGGAGTCGACGAAATGACACTGCACAAGATTTTGACCAGATGTAACTCTGTCACCAGAGACGCGCCAGTCCGCGTTCAAAACCTTGGGATTCGTCCTTTGAGATTCCAGTTCAAGGTCCGAATATAGGAAATGAGAGCCTCTCCAATGTTCAGCTACTTTGTTTCCTACTTTGCTTGCTTAGCCTATAATCTAGAGATAACATACACACTGAATTGAAAACCGTAATGCTTATCCTATCCAAGCATTTCATAGAGTCTTCAGGAACATCAGGAACTTCTCAAAACTTTTAAAGTCGCTCCTCAGTAGCTAAAATGTGTTTGTTTAACTATCTAAGACGCCAATTATCTACGCAGCTTATCATAGTGCAAAGCATGACAACGTAGATATCCGATAAAAGTGATCGTACACTAACTAGAAATCTATTTTATTGATATCTCACACTTTAAAACTAGCCATGACAGACCACATTCATGTCAAAAAAGAATCTTGAACAAAACTGTTCCTCTTACAAAGTTCCCTGTTACTAAGAGAGCGGCAATATTCATAATTGCACATATAAAATAATTATATACCTTTTATCCTGGAAAAAAATGAGCGTTGGAAAATGAATCACCTTTCCTAGCGGAAATCGAACTATTAGGAACGCAAGGCTATCAGATGACCTTTCGAATTAAAAACAAATTCTACTTGAGTTTTAAAATTGTTTTGCAGGATGAGAAAAAGAACAGCAAGACTTGCACATGCAAGTAAGTTATTAGAACTACTCTCAGGGCGCCAGTTGGTTTGATTCTCTGTTTCTGTTTCAACGATCCACATGTCCCTTTCATTCCAGTCTTCAATTCTAATATGCTCTATGTCCTATTGACCAATCCTTTCATCTGTTTCATGCATGGAAACAAGACACTTATTTCGGGTAAAGCTTCTCTAAAGTACATCTTGAAATATCGTATAATAAGATTGAGCGAACCAAACAGCACCTGTTAGAAATAGTGCGTTTAACTAAAAGCGTAGGCCTGCGTGTCGCATCACTGCCATAAAAGGGTGAGATCTGTCGAGATGAAGTTTAATTACAAAGCCGTTATCACGAACCAGTCGAGAGATAAGTAATTATAACGCATTCAACGGTGACATTCACTTTAAACCATATGGCTCCAAACGACCAGTAACAAGTGTCCGTGTTAAAAATGCAAAGAAAGGGAAACATATTATTCTTAGAAAAAACGGAAAGGCCGCTATATTAACCAACACAGCGGATATCCGCTATGGAAAGGATAATGAGTGTGGCCTATTTTGAAAGCATTGGCGTAAACTATTCATACTGCTCAATTTAATAAACTAATTTAATACAATGGTTGAGAAGAAATTAAGCGAAAGACCAAGAAAGAACCGTCGCAAACCACTGAAAATTATCTCAGATATTTCATTTCATCCTGAAACGCCGTTTGGGTTAGGCAAGAAGACTGACAATGAACAGAGATTAGGAGAGAAGCGGCGTTGCCCAGTGTGCAGACCGAATACAGATAGCCCCAAATAAATCTTGATAGGTATATGATACTATATGATAGGTAACACGTTGCTATGTAACACTGGGTAACCAAAACAATTTTTTGCTACTGAGAACTTTAAAAATGTTCTTAGATAAACTTTCGGAGCTGATTTCAAATATGAAAACGAAATTTGGCTAGCACGTCAGGTTCTCAGGTATGCATCAATGAGATCCTGCACAATTGCGAGTTACTGCGGGATATTTACAGTTTGAAATATTCAAATAATTATGTACCCCTAAAATGATGTTAATGCCTTTATTGTCAAAACTAACAAAAAACATACAACAGACATTTGAGGCTCATAACGACTTATCCAGATCAGCTGCAGAACCTAATTTTAATGGTTTTCGGATTTGACAAATTTATTAACTCTCATCCGTTTCGCAGAATACACTGATCAACAAGCATTTCCCTACTAGGATTCTTTTAACTATACCTTACTAAATTTGGCTTTCTGATTCCAAATCCGAAAACCGGCTTTGTCTATCACATAGAGTTTTTAAGTTATAAGGATTCTTGGTTTCTTTCAGTTGTAGGTGTGCCTTAATTATACAAGAAAATGAATACTTCAGATGTGTGTCCAATTATTGCCGGAAAGTTATAAGCTTCCTGGACACTCCATTTGTGAAATTTAACTACGCGTTTGTAAGTAATCGTGCTATTTTTTTCGTTTGTTAGACTGTTCATATGTATTGTTTTCCACATTATACCATACCCATTATAGCTTACTGCTGTGCAATGTCAACTCGAGCTTATTATGCCATTTCCTGTCTGCATTTGTCTCCAATTATCCAACACTTTCAAAAAGCCTTAAAACGCACATGTTTAGATTAGTTACACAAACATGTGTGCAATGCATTATGAAGTAATCGAAAGCGTCATATTAACCCCCGGGCTACCAAGGGGGGTTGGAACGACCCCCCCCTAGGTTTTTTGCTTCGCAAACTTGTTCCATATGGAATATAATTTTGACATTTTAGGTAGCTGTAGCAGGATCATTTGCGCACATTTTGAGGCTTACATCATGGAGGTATCTTACGCCATTCAAAAGTTACACCCGATATACCCGATACCCGAGGTACCAGGGGTCGATACAACCCTTCTTGGTTTTTCGACTATAGCTTATTGATTATTCTTCCTAGAAGAGAAAGAAATATACCATTCTTTACAGGGAATGCAGGGCTTCATTTAGATACTTATATGTTTGTCTTTTGAAAACCGAAAGTGATCAAAATAAATAATAATACGCGTAATATGCGTGAAAATGGCTGAATGCAAGCACTCCCCCTTAGTTTTTGTCTGTAGCGTATTCATTTATCTTCGTGGAAGAGAAACAAATATACCATTCTTTAGAGGGAATGTAGGGCTTCATTTGCATATTTACATGTTTGTCTTTTGAAAACCGGCAGTGATCAAAATAAATAATAGTACGCGTAATCTGTGTGAAAATGGCTGAATACAGCATCACAACGTAAACCGATATAGTATGGATATATATGTATGATGTATATTTATACGTATATAAACATATGTAGGGATGTATGTTTGTATCTTGGATACATAGATCCGTTTCAAAACACGCATAATTTTATATTTGTTTATCCAAAAAGTACAAAATATACGCAATAATATAAAATATCGCTAATTAAGGGGTTCCGTTGTTAATAGTGATGTAATTTCGAGGTGCATTCACATACAGTACAACTAAATATACCATTCTGTGCAGATTTGAATGCTGAATCCATTGCTATATTACAAGTTATGATATGTAAAACCAAACACGAAATCCATGGGGTCGTCTCAACCCCCTCTTGGTAGCCGATGTCGCAAAAAAACCTTGGTAGCCTGAGGGTTAATTATCTTGATACGTGCATACATGTATAGTTGTATACATAGTAGGGTGGCTCACAGATACATGGTAAAAAACCAAGTACATGCTAGAAACCAAGGCACCCTCTCAGTTTGTTAGACCTATCAATAGTATTATTTAGGCAAAATTTCAGCTCCCAATTCCAACGGGAAGACGGTGCTCACGGACTGTGTCACTTTGCCTGATAACGATAAAAAGACACTAATTGTGGAAATGAATGCGTCGATCATACATTCCCGTACGAATGCATTTTATTTAACGACAAATCAAATATTACTGTAATTTGACAACACATGTGATAGTAGAACAGTTAGTCAGGTTGTACTGTAAAATTTGAATAGGTTTGAAGAATTGGAAATGTCTAAAAATTTTGAAAAACACGTCGTTCTGACCATGAACGTCGATTGTTCCGGTTTTATGACTTCAATACCAGCTACAGTCTTAGAGTCTAGAAACTGCCAGCACTGCGTCAACTATAGACTTCTTTGTTGTTGTGAGGCAAATTCATTCATTCATTCATTCATTCATTCATTCATTCAGAGGAGTTATATAGCGCCCCTCCAAGATAACCTACTCAGAGGCGCTCCCAGCCCAACGTCCGGCGATAGAGAACAGTTTTCAAGTTCTTGTAAAAGGTGTATTCAGAGTCTCCAGCTAGAAGAACACGCAGATCTGAAGGAAGATTATTCCATATGGTCGGCCCAACCACTGAGAAGGCACGAAGTTGCATCTTTGAAATGCGCGCAAAGGGAACAGCAAGTTCGCCACGAGATGCAGAACGAAGATTTCTGCGGGTAGCTAAACCTGAGGTAGGGCGACAGAACTCACGCAAGTAGGCTGGGGCGCTCCCTAATTGGCACCGCTAGACCCAGACCGAAATCCTAAATTGAATGCGCTGAGAAACAGGAAGCCAGTGTTGTACGTCAAGCATATAATGCGAGATATGGTCAAATTTAGAAAACCACCAACAAGCCTAGCAGCTGCACGAAGCACACGCTCAACCTGAGCAATGCGCCCCAATGGGAGGCCAGCATAGATGGTACTGCAGTAGTCAATCCTACTACAAACAAAAGCATGAACAACAGAAAGTGCAGCATTTGGTGAAAGTGACCGGGAAATTACCCGCAATTGCCGCAACTGAAAAAAGCAAGCACGGCATAAAAGATTTAGTTGTTCAGAGATAGCATAAATAAAGATAGCAGAAAGATTGCAGAAATAGCATTCCTATTTGCCACGACCACTTGGAGAAGACACTGATTTTCTTCTTCATTATTGATGATGAGTCGGTTGAATTCCTCGAACAACTTCACACACCTCTGAGCCGGGTGGTTCACCACTCTTAACTGCTGAATTCTCTCTCTGCCTTGTTTGTAATCCTCATTCTCAATCCACTTCTCTTGTGGAAGTGTAAGAAAGAAATCACTAATCTTCAGGTGTGACAGCAGTGTCAGTTTTCACTGGGTTGCAAAATCACCAAGGCAAGCCCTCTCCTTCAGTAGCGCAGCATCACCTCTCACCTTCCTTTCACCAGGCTTTGCAGTTATTCTGTGAACAATATTCACCTTATCTGTTACTGGAAGTTGGTCTGAGAACAGTGCCAGACCTACAGCCTCATCTGAAAGGTACCACTAGTGGTTTCTAGGGCCTTCCTGGCAGCAACGCTGATCTCGGAGTAAACTGAATCATATTTTCCTAGATTAATCCAAAGTGACAGATCTTGTCCTGGAGCATCAGCAGCAAGTGAAGCCTTTGTCCATGCTTTTGTGTAAAGAAGGACAACAAAGCTGCACAAATCGATGAATCTGAGTTTCTTTCTTCTTCGTTAGTTTGAATATACCACGTTGATCACGAAAAAGGTAGATTTTGATGGCATACAGTAACTTGACATCCAACTTGAATGGTGAATTGGCCCAGGGCTCTCCAGTGAATTATTGAAGGTTAACTTCCAAGACAACCATTTTCAGCTCAATGAGTTCTTGGTAGTCATCTCTGATCCCTGAATCTGACTTTCTTTCAGTAAACTTCTTGAGAAAACTGAGTGCTGTTTCATGATAGGCTCAGTGCTGGATATGATATTCAGTCCTGCATCACACTTTGCCAAGCAGCTTTATATGTCTGGAAGATTGGAATATGTGGTGAATTAGATGGACCGCAGCACAAAGTGAATACTTTGGCTAAAATCATCACATAGTGACGGCAGGCCAACCACAGGCGCTCTCGACCTATCTTGTCTTCCAGCAGAACGCAGACTCCATTGAAGAGCTCAGTGTTGACAGATATCAAAGCTCAAGGTTTGAACCTTGTCAGTGAGTTTCCACAACTCAAGAAGATTATGAATGGCCATGGATTCATTGTATCCTGTCCTACAGGCTAATTTCGGCACACCGAAAAGTTAAAGTGTTAAATATGACCTCATAAATTTCATTGGCAAATGATAAATTTGAAAATTAACTTCTGAAAACATGTCTGCCAAAAACACAGAAAGTAGACACCATGACCTTTAACAAGACTGTACACTTTGTTCAAAACACCAGTAAGTAAGTAAGTAAGAAAGTAAATAAGTAAGTAAGTAAGTAGGTAGGTAAGTATAATACAGCAGAAACTATTTGAATCTCATCTCCATGACAAAATTGATGTTGGGTTGTTGACCAAGTTATACGACATCAAGATTTACCGCTAATGCTACTATATGGTAATATTTCAATGTCATTGAGCACCATCTTCCAGCTGGAATAAGATGCTGAAATTTTATCTCAATAATACTATTGACAGGTCTAACAAACTGAGAGGGTGCCCTGGTTTCCAGCTTGAACTTGGTTTTTGTGAACCACCCTAATACATAGGCTACAGCCGCAACATAATAGTACATTATTATTTTTATGATTACTATTATCATTTTTATTATTGTTACTAGATGTTTGCCCGTTCTAACACGGTTGAAAAGCATTTGAAAAATCAGCCCGCGGGTCGCATGTTAGAAAGTAGAGCAATAGACTCACCCGAACTTTGACTGACCGGAAATTTGAATCTACGCGACGGTTAGCGAGTGATGATTGCACCTCCTAAGACGGTTGAAAAGAATTTGAAAATCACCCCGCTGACTGCAAGCCCGCTGGCCGCATGCCCGCGGGCCGCATGTTGGACAGCACGGCCTTCTGGGAAGGGATGTTTGCTTTTCCAAGCGATCGCCATGCGATATCGTTCAGCGTGTTGTGTCGGTACCGGCCCGCTATTCCGAGGGTCCGCTATTCCGTGGTCCTCGATTCCGGGGTCCGCTTCACTCCGCCATTCTGGTTGTGGGCTCCATTTATAATAATGAACAATGCACGTGTAATTCATATTGGAATTGTTATTAGTATGATTATCGTTGTTCCTATTAGGCTGTCAGTATTACTTTTACTGCCATTATTGTCAGTACTACTATTGGACTGATTAATGGTGTGTACTAATTAAGTAATAAACACGTATGATCAATAAGCAAGACGTATGGGACCAAGGTTAATGTAAGCTCTCGAAGGAGACGCTGAAAGTACGGAAATTAAATCAATGACAAAATGCACCGTGCATTTGCTGGCTCCCCACGTTGGAGCAAATAGAAGTACCGGTAGACTAGGATGAGAGTAGTGGTGATAGTTGAGGAGGTGATGGAAGTTGCAATGCTATTGGTTATTGTAACGATACCCTTAGTATTATAACAAACATTCATATCTCTTCATATATAGGCTACGTATATAGATTTTATAGGTAGGCCTACAGTAGAAGATTGTATCGTTAATGATTAATTATAGATTTTCTTTGTGTTAAACCTTAATTAATCAACCAGCGTAGATAACTGGCGCAATTCCAGGGGCATAAGGCAATAATTAGTCTTTATTGTTTGAACGCCATGGATACATAGCTACGATGAAACCATGCCATTGTTACAGTACAGATTCAAACAATGTCACGGTTGATCAACAGACTTTGTCCGCGCATGTGCAAAGAACCGTTAAGGAGTTCTTCGTCTGATGCGAGAGAAGAATGGTGTTTGCGTGGCGTTTCTAAGTGCAATTTGAGGCATTAGAGCGTCGAAAGCGTTTCTTAGTCGTAAGTCGTTAGATCACGATAAGAACTATACTCGTGGAGTATAAGTACAGTGTTGTGGAAATAAGATTCAGTCAAAAAGAATCTTATAATCGAACTGAACTACACGTCGGTCGATTTCGATAGAAGTTTAAATTCACGTAAGCAGTTAAGTTCAGCGGAACTTCCATGAACTGGACTGTTGGATTAAAGTCGATAGCGAGTCGAATATAAGAGCGAAGAGATTCATACAAATCTTCCATATTCTACTTTACTACAAGAAGATGCAATGCTACGTGAGTTCTACACTTCACAGAAGAGATTCACTCGTTAATTCAACGAAAGATATGATCGTCATCATCATCATCATCCACAGTGAGATCTACGCTTGTTCGAAGTGAAAGTCCGTTGGAGTTATACAGAAGTGACTACAAGAATATCTACGTGGGAGGTATTCAATTTCCCTTAGGCTTAATACCATGTAGAATGCGCTGGTTTAAGTAAGGATAGTTTATAGAATTAAAGCAACCTTAATAGATTACCCTAGACAAGAAAACGAGACCATATTTAGATAACATTTCATTAGTTTTATGATAATTAATATTCAAACTTGAAATGTGTTGCATTGATTTGATTGGTTGAACTAAATAACTTGACATACATTCATCCAATCGCAATGGATATAGACCTTATAGGTAACACGTGCACACGATCAGTGCTTACCCGAAAATAGATAAAAATCTATTATTAGGGGACCGTTACAGTTATGCAAACGGTCCATCCAAGACGCGAATTACAGGCCGATAGCAAACGTTTCGTTCCTGTCTAAAGTCATCGAAAAGATAGTTGCAGGTAAACTCGGGAACAATCTATAGAGGGGAACCATCTTCTGCCATCCTGCCAGTCCGGATTCCAAAAATTTCATTCAACTGAGACTCTGTTGCTCCGGTTTCTGTCCGACAGCAACGGGGCAATAGACAGATCACAGCTCACCTTTCCGGCCCTATTTAACGTCAGCCCCACTGTTTGACACTGTATACCACGAAATTCTTCTTAAACGGCTGGACGTCTCGTTTGGGCTGTCTGGAAATGTTCTGGAATGGATTGGCTCCTTTCTTCACGGGCGCTCTCTTAGTGTAGTGCATGGCCCGACTAGGTCTCGGTGGGTCCCCGCTCTGTATGGTCTGCCTCAGGGCTCCATCCTTGGACCCTCCTGATTATTTACACTTCTGGACTTGCCTCACTGCTCGCGGAGCACGCGGTCCTGGGTCAGCTTTATGCAGATGACATACAGGCATACTTGCACTGTCTGTCATCAAATGCCATGGATTGGACCTCTGCAGTCCGGGCTATGAGTCGGACACTGGATGCGTTGGGGAAGTGGATGTCGTCAAACCGCCTACGCCTTTACTCGGCAAAGACTAAATTCATTTGGCTGGGCACCCGGCAGCAGCTTGATAGGCTTGACTTAGCCACCCCTTGCTGCGAAATTTCCCAGTTACACTTTCTCCACTACTGTTCGCGACCTTGACATCCTACTGGACCAAGAACTTACTCTTGCTTCTCATCTCCATTGTCTTAGTCGCAACTGCTTTTACCAGTTACTCCAGCTTCGCACTGTCGCACGCCCACTGACTCCAAGTGCTGCATCCACTTTACTGCATTCCTTTGTCTGTGCTCGAGTTGACTACTGTTCTTCTCTTTACACCGGCCTACCGTCTGGTCGGCTGGCGTGCCTCGACCCTGTGCTCCGCTCTGAGGCGCCCTGATTGGTCGAATACCCAAATTCGGAGATGTCTCTAATTACATGATGGAAACCCTACACTGGCCCCACATCCGCCAGCGCATTGTGTACAGGATCGCCTCCCTGGTGTGGCGATGTCGCTGGGCCTTGCCCAACCTATCTGCGGGACCTTTGTCGTCCCTCTTGGAGGGGGTGCTCATAGTCCCGTTTGCCCGCACAGATCCGTGCTTTATCAGTGGTGGGCCCGACCGCCTGGAATGGGCTGCCCTTGGAATTGCGCATGCTTCCCAGAACGCTCTCTGACACTTTCTATACTAACCTGAAACTGTTCTTTTTGGCCGTGCTGGATTCGGGAGCACCTCTGAGTAGTTCCCTTGAAGAGGTGCTATATAGATCTCCTGA
>JACEVL010003014.1:2500-15532 GCA_020284085.1 Aporrectodea caliginosa
TAGAGAGGTTGGCAGCGAGGCTAAGAAGCAGAGAGGCAGAGAGCGGCTACGAAGCAGAAAGAGTCACAGAGCTCGCTTTTTCTCTAGACATGAGGAGGCTGAGTCAAATGTAATTTAGAAAGACGACAGAGAGCTGTTGATATTCATCCTTGCAAAGCACACGGTAGGCTTTTCGCTTTTAAAGCAAGCTGAGTTTTCAAAACTTAGCGTTTGCAAATTTAAAATTTGAGATCTTCTTCTTTGCAACTTTAAAATTTGTGATCTTCTTCTTTGCAAATTTAAAATTTCCGAAGTTGTGGTTTTCAATCCCTTAGATTTCTGATGTCGTGGTTTCCATCTTAAAAATTTCAGACATTCTGGTTTGCATCTTTTAGATTTCAGACCTGGTGGTTTTCAAAATTTTTATTTCACAAATTCTTGTTTCAAATTTAAAATTTCTGAAGTTGTGGATTTCAATCCTTTAGATTTCTGACGCTGTGGTTTCCAACTTTAAAATTTCAGACACTCTGTTTTTCATGGTTTTCAATCTTTTAGATTTCAGACCTGGCAAAATTGTTTTCAAAATTTTAATTTCAGAATTTCTTGTTTTCAATTTTAAAATTTCTGAAGTTGTGGTTTTCAATCTTTTAGATTTCAGACCTGGCTGTTTTCAAAATTTTAATTTCAGAACTTCTTGTTTGCAATTTTAAAATTTCTGAAGTTGTGGTTTTCAATCCTTTAGATTTCTGACGTTGTGGTTTCCAACTTTAAATTTTCAGACACTCTGGTTTTCAATCTTTTAGATTTCACACCTGTTTGTTTTCAAAATTTTAATTTCAGAACTTCTTGTTTGTAAATTTAAAATTTCCGAAGTTGTGGTTTTCTATCCTTTAGATTTCTGACGTTGTGGTTTCCAACATTAAAATTTCAGACACTCTGGTTTTCAATCTTTTAGATTTCAGACCTGGCTGTTTTCAAAATTTTAATTTCAGAACTTCTTGTTTGCAAATTTAAAATTTCTGAAGATGTGGTTTTCAATCCTTTAGATTTCTGACGTTGTGGGTTCCAAATTTAAAATTTCAGACACTCTGGTTTTCAATCTTTTAGATTTCAGACCTGGTTGTTTTCAAAATTTTAATTTCAGAACTTCTTGTTTGCAAATTTAAAATTTCCGAAGTTGTGGTTTTCATCTTTAAAATTTCAGAGCTGGTGTTTTTCAAATTTTGATCTTCAGGTTTGCAACTTTAACAATTTCAGAGCTGGTGTTTTTCCAAATTTTTAATCCTCAGGTTTTCATCTTTAAAATTTCAGAGCTGGTGTTTTTCAAAATTTTAATCGTCAGGTTTACATCTTTTAGATTTCAGAGCTGGGGCTTTTCCAAATTGCAATCTTCAGGTTTGCATCGTTTAGATTTCACACTCTGCGGTTTTAGAGCTGGGGGTTTAATCCGTTAAGTTTCAGAAATTCAGGTTTGAATCGTTTACATTTCAGACCTTGTGCTTTTCATCCTTTAAGTTTAAGAACTTCAGCTTTGCATCGTTTAGCTTTCAGACTGGCATGGGGGTTTTCCAAATTTTTAATTTTCAGAACATCAGCTTTGCATCGGTTAGGCCTCACACTTTTAGGTAGCTCAGTTTGGTATGACGATGTCTTCTTTGAAAAGTTGCTGAGTGTGACTTAAAATGAGATCTTTTAAGGGGCACCTCATTTTTCAAAGACCCATGAATGAGAGAAAAATTATGTCTTTTCTGTGAACTGAAGACTAGTCGATTAAACTTAGCACAGCCGCTGCTTGTATGCCTCTATTTCTGAAGCATTGCTCATCGAATTTGCGTGTTTTTAGTTGGCATTTTTCTTACTAAACCACAAACTTTCCATGTTTCAACTGTTTCAACTGTTTCAAATGAAAGGTTTTAATCTATTTGACTGTGCTTGTGCACTGAAGAGTGGCAGCGGAGCTGCCACTATGTTACGGAAGCGGCGGCGGCGGCGGCGGCGGCGGCGGCTGGGCCCTTCCCTCATCTTACAACTATTCATGGGCTACCATGTCGCTTTCACACTATGGCGCTATAGCATCACTTTGACTAAACATTTATTCGTCTGTTCGATACAACAGAAATGGAAAGACGAGCATGCTAGTTGAAATTTTTTAAAGAGCTTACAAATATATATGGCCCTCGTATACATTCTAATCGGAACATGTCCAAGTCTTATAATTTTGGAGTTTATACTGCAAACAGAGTATCAATCGTGAAATTCTCTAAAGCTCATTTAAACGTTCAACTCAGAAAGATGGGAACTGAGGGATGAGAATCAGAAGCATTGAAATGTGCATTACAGAAACAATCAACTCAGAAAGATGGCGTTGCAAAGGTGTGAATATAGAATGATGGCAACCTTTGCCATATGTTTCATGTTTTGAGTGTAGAGTGGCATTTTAAATTTGCAACTTGAGCACTCACTTCTTTGAGTGTCGATTCAAAGCTGTAATTTCGTAATCTAAAGATCATTATACTTCGAGTTGTCAAAAATTCGCTACTTTTCTCAAACTGTGCGCAAAAATGTGTTTTAAGCAAGACATGGTGGAGCTTGGCCTGTTGTGTGAGCAACCGTCAAACGATAATTGCCATATCGGTGTAGACGAAATAGATGGGGCTGACGAGCATATATTAAACACAACTGAACTGATTGGTATGCAGCCCTGTCATTTCGACGTGTGTGGAAATTCTGGTTGTATATGTGAAATTTGCATGGCAGAAGCTGTGCGAAAGGAAGAGAAATCAATGAAATATCGTCTATTAACTCTTAAGACGGTGAATGAAACGTTTAAAACAGCTATGATTTGTAGAAATTGCAAATCGAATAGTGTAGAAATTCTGGTGTTGCAGTGCGCCCACGTCATAACCTGTTCAAGATGGGCTGACATTTTGGATAATTACCCATTGTGTGGCGAAAGTGTTCTCGCAATCGCCCGAATATACATGGTTTAGTATTCTACAATGCATACGATTGTCTTGTTCTGAACATCCAAGTCGACGTCCATTTCATTAAAATTTTATTCACTTATATTTGTTTCTTCGTATATGCACTATAACACTAGGCTAAACTCTTCGTCTTACTAAACCTTCTATCATGGCGCCTGTACAGACACAAGCTACAGCTGATACACTTAAACAGATTCGCAGAAAGTTATTAAATTTCATAACACACGCCGTTGTTGTGCAAACACTTCACATAAGCTCTTTCGATTAACGGCAGCTAACAATTCATACACATCCAAAACAGATATCGACTTTGAGTTAAATGGTGAAAGAGCCAATGCTCCATGTGCATCACTATTGCTAATCAGAATGCTCATGCTGTTGCTTCTACAGCTGCGGCTTCTACATGCGCCGCTACAGTACTCACTTCAAATTTTTAAAGAACGTTTGTATAAGCACACTGCTGCAATATAGAATTAAAGTTCCGCGCACCCAACCCCATTGCACATAGAAAATTTACCCGTGAACCATTTTAAAATGCTATGCCTCGTTTTGCAACGCATGGCCAGCCAACACCTCTTGAAGCTGCTAGTGGACACAGTTGAGCTTTAGAGAATTTCACGATTGATACTCTGTTTGCAGTATAAACTCCAAAATTATAAGACTTGGACATGTTCCGATTAGAATGTATACGAGGGCCATATATATTTGTAAGCTCTTTAAAAAATTTCAACTAGCATGCTCGTCTTTCCATTTCTGTTGTATCGAACAGACGAATAAATGTTTAGTCAAAGTGATGCTATAGCGCCATAGTGTGAAAGCGACATGGTAGCCCATGAATAGTTGTAAGATGAGGGAAGGGCCCAGCCGCCGCCGCCGCCGCCGCCGCTTCCGTAACATAGTGGCAGCTCCGCTGCCACTCTTCAGTGCACAAGCACAGTCAAATAGATTAAAACCTTTCATTTGAAACAGTTTGAAACAAGGATGAAAATTTGAGGTTTAGTAAGAAATGTAAACGATTCAAACTGAATTTCTGAAACTTAACGGATTAAGCACAAGGTCTGAAATGTAAACGATTCATTCCTGAATTTCTGAAACTTAACGGATTAAACCCAGCTCTAAAACCGCAGAGTGTGAAATCTAAACGATGCAAACCTGAAGTGCAATTTGGAAAAGCCCCAGCTCTGAAATCTAAAAGATGTAAACCTGACGATTAAAATTTTGAAAAATTCAGCTCTGAAATTTTAAAGATGAAAACCTGAGGATTAAAAATTTTGAAAAACACCAGCTCTGAAATTGTTAAAGTTGCAAACCTGAAGATCAAAATTTGAAAAACACCAGCTCTGAAATTTTAAAGATGAAAACCACAACTTCGGAAATTTTAAATTTGCAAACAAGAAGTTCTGAAATTAAAAATTTTGAAAACAACCATGCCAGTCTGAAATCTAAAAGATTGAAAACCAGAAGTGTCTGAAATTTTAAATTTGGAACCCACAACGTCAGAAATCTAAGGGATTGAAAACCACATCTTCAGAAATTTTAAATTTGCAAACAAGAAGTTCTGAAATTAAAATTTTGAAAACAGCCAGGTCTGAAATCTAAAAGATTGAAAACCAGAGTGTCTGAAATTTTAATGTTGGAAACCACAACGTCAGAAATCTAAAGGATAGAAAACCACAACTTCTGAAAATTTACAAACAAGAAGTTCTGAAATTAAAATTTTGAAAACAAACAGGTGTGAAATCTAAAAGATTGAAAACCAGAGTGTCTGAAATTTTAAAGTTGGAAACCAAACGTCAGAAATCTAAAATTTGAAAACGCCCGGCTCTGAAATTGTAAAATTGCAAACAAAAGTTCTGAAATTAAAATTTTGAAAAACACCAGGTCTGAAATCTAAAAGATTGAAAACCACAACTTCAGAAATTTTAAATTTGCAAACAAGTCTGAAATCTGTTCTGAAATTAAAATTTTGAAAACAACCAGGTCTGAAATCTAAAAGATTGAAAACCATGAAAAACAGTGTCTGAAATTTTAAATTTGGAACCCACAACGTCCGAAATCTAAAGGATTGGAACCCAACTTCAGAAATTTTAAATTTGCAAACAAGAAGTTCTGAGATAAAATTTTGAAAACCACCAGGTCTGAAATCTAAAAGATGCAAACCAGAATGTCTGAAATTTTTAAGATGGAAACCACGACATCAGAAATCTAAGGGATTGAAAACCACAACTTCGGAAATTTTAAATTTGCAAACAAGAAGATCACAAATTTTAAAGTTGCAAAGAAGAAGATCTCAAATTTTAAATTTGCAAACGCTAAGTTTTGAAAACTCAGCTTGCTTTAAAAGCGAAAAGCCTACCGTGTGCTTTGCAAGGATGAATATCAACAGCTCTCTGTCGTCTTTCTAAATTACATTTGACTCAGCCTCCTCATGTCTAGAGAAAAAAGCGAGCTCTGTGACTCTTTCTGCTTCGTAGCCGCTCTCTGCCTCTCTGCTTCTTAGCCTCGCTGCCAACCTCTCTACAATGAGAAATGCCTAGTCTTCTAAAATGAGAGTCAACTCAGCCTCAGCCTCCCCATGGGTAGAAAGTGCTTCCTAGCCTCTTTGAAAAAACCACATGTTCACTCTGTCTCTTAGAAGGATGTCATTTTAACGCTCAATTCAGCTTCATTTCAATTTAGAAAACTTCATACCAACCGAGTCAGCTTTGCTGTGTATGTGTCAGTGTTTTTGGTTTCGAAAATCTTACAATGGGGTAATTGCTATGCAGCTCGTGTAAACGTGCACTAGCGAGCTCTTGAAACACACCTCCATATAACGTTGATAATCCTAGGTTCGTGTAAATGCCCATCTTAACTCACCAAATTCTCTAGAAAATTATAAGTCTGATTCATAAACTGGATGTGTGTGAACTCACTAAACATGACTTTACGTGGTAAAAGTTTGTATCCACGCACCAAAACATATCAACTACTAAATTAAAGAGCCCCTTATTCGATAATTTTATAATTCACTGGCTTGTACTGTCATTGGTTGCAAGTATAAACGCCTAATGTAGTGGCATACGCAGCTTGATTGTACTAAGAAACATTGCAAAAATGGCGCCTTGCAATGCTTGAGCAAAGATGGATGATGTGTATTGGCGCTAGATGAATGCTAGGGAGTAAAAATTGAGTGCTTGCCTATGTGAAACGATGGTATTGCTTGAACGAATTGTCAGCGTGTGCGTATAAAAATTAGCAGCGTGCCTAAGTGTGAAAGGCCCAAATAGAATGCGGAACTTGCAAATAATGAATATTCATTGAGCTTTGCTGTGCCATGTAGAGCGAAAGAAGAATGGAGGGGAGGGGTAGGCACACGCACGCCCCACTCCAAGAAGAGTGACCCTTGCACAAATTTAATGGCTGTCTGTTTTGCCTGAGGCGGTCGATTGACCTTTGACCTCCAAGAAATTGGGTCTCATAGCAGCAGTAGGTTTGGATGACGTGATTGGCCGGTGGGCGTGTCTAAAATTGGGTGTCATAGCAGCAGTATGTTTGGATGACGTGATTGGCAGGTGGGCGTGGCTAAAATTGGGTCTGATAAAAGCCTTTAGTTAACTACTACGGTAGTCTATAAAAAAGAACCAGACAAATAATTTTTTTATAAACCGCAATCGTGCTTGCAACGTGTACGATAAAAAGCAAGCAAATGTTGTTCAAGCTTATTATTGTCATACACTTGACAACCATCAGACGACCTTAATCTGAACTTTTTATTTGGTGTCATGTTTGTAGAGCATCTTACACCAAATTCATTCAGGCGAGTCTTATTTGCTATGTCTGAAAGGGATCACAAGTTAAGCTGGTAGGCTTAAAGTTTTGTCGGCACAGAGTTAAGTTTTAGTCAAATAGACCTCTATTCAACTGTATATATGGGTATATTTTATGCTTCAGCACTGCTAGTAAATTATTTGTGTAAGAAATTTTTTTTATTTTGCATGACTTTCTTTTTCTCTAATTCTATTTCTGAATTGGACGCCGGTTGTGAAATATACCCATATAGCCTATATTCAATGAGGCATTATTTTTATGCAAACTAATCCAATTCAGAGCCGATGGTCTACTCATTTTAAATTCACCAGAACATGATTGTAGCCTAGATTAGAAGATTAAAGACGATTGTTAGTCAAACCAAGCTACGCATCGTGTGTAAACTTCATAAGAAGAAAAGATGGCCTGAAATTTCGTCAACCAGTCTTAACAGATACATGTAGGGCCTACGTAGGTCTACGCCTACTATAGCAATCAAACGCCACAGCCACAGCTCAGATTTAGTACGAAAACACTCAATATGTTTGCCACATTCTCTTGCATTTTCCTTTGGGCTCAAAATTTTGCTGGTGTGCCCCTGCTTGGCTTTAATGTTTCTTTAATATGGGTAATTTAATTAATTTATCGAATATTTTCTCTCGTGGGTAGGCCTATCGTTGGTGACGTTAAACTGCGACTTATCTGAACATATGATTTATCTTATCATGAAGTTACACCTTTGCAGCGCTTTCATATAGGTAAAGCATCAGTTAACGTGTCATAAAAATATACCCAGTGGACATGTGTTTGTGTGTGAGTGTGTGTGTGTGTGTGTGTGTGTGTGTGTGTGCGTGTGTGTATGTGTGTGTGTGTGTGTGTGTGTGTGTGTGTGTAGGCTTGCGTGTGTAGGTGTGTGTAAGTGTAGGTGTGCAAAACATGTTAATTACAATACCATATATATATATATATATATATATATATATATATATATATATATATATATATATATATATATATATATATATATATATAATAACGACAATTTATATGGCGCCGTAACGCGGCCATACCGCTACAAGGGCGCCTCACATACAACTAAACTGCGGGATACGCCTTAGCAAACATATAAGTTTTGAGTTTAGATTTGAAGGAGTCTACTGAGTCGGCCAATCTGATGACAGGTGGAATACTGTTCCAGCATCTGGGACCAGCTGCCGAGAATGCATGATCGCTGAAGCGCGTCCTCATCCTCCGTACGCGGAGGTCGGTCTTCTCTAGCGATCTAAGTCGCAGCCCAGACGCGGAGGAATGAGTCTCTGCGCAGTAGTTGTGCAAATACTCAGGCGCCGCCCCATGAAGTGCTTTGAATACAAGTAAACAAAGCTTGAACTCGATGCGGAACGGGACAGGCAGCCAGTGCAGGACGTCGCGAAGAAGTGGCGTGATGTGATCGTATTTCCTCCTGTTACAAATGAGCTTCGTTAAGTACCGACTCGAGTCCGTCCAAGAGACACACAGGCGCAAGCTGTTACAGCGGTCCACTTGACAGATGACGAAAGCAGTAACGGTCTGCAGGGTTGTAGACGAGGGTATAAGCGGGGGTATGCAGCGTGTACTCTGTACTCACCTCACAAAATGTTGCTCTTAGTAGGCCTATTATACTCACCTGTACAGAGCGTGTACTCACCTCCAGAACGTGCTTTGACATATTTTTGTTTAATGCTGGACAGTGTAGAGTCTGTAGACAAAGTCTATAACTTTTTAAGACTATAAACTACAAACCTATCCCCTTCAAACTTTCAGAAAAATAACCTGAAGGTTGTAGGCTACTGTAGCGTGTAGGCCTACTCACCTCTAGTTTTACCACTTACTCCCTCACTAACTGACTACAGTAGCTCGTTTGCTGGTTCTCACTAACGCTGCAAGTCAGTTTGGTTCTCGTCTTGATATTTGTGTAGTAATAGTGCAATCAACTCAATGAATTGTCAAGACTAGTAACACCAGGAAAACATTTTATAGGAAGAACGCTGTACTCCTAAATGATATTGAATTTATCTTACGATGTTTGTACACCGGAGTGCAGCTCTTCTGCAACCAGTTTAATAAAGAATTATACTTACTTACTAATTCAGCTTATAGGCCTACCATTATTTTGCTTACTATAATCAAACGATATGCAATTTGACAACTTTTCTTGCAAATCTGCTAACTGCTCCTTATTCCATAAAATACTGAGTTTATGTTCCCAGATATCAAATCATAGCTTGCATATAGTAGTAATAAATGCACATATATATACACGTATACACCTGCAAACATGCATACATAGGCATACATCGGACTTATTCTTCGGTTCTGCTGTGGATTTTTGTTACGATATTTTCTATGCATGTCGTCTTGGCCTACGTGACTGTATAGGAAGTTTGGGCTTTCTCCGGTCGAGTTTGGGAACTAAGAACCATGTACTACTTTTACAACTGTGTTATTTTCGTCTCGGCGGAGGAGATGGGACGAAGGTGCTTGGAGTGGCCACTACCGTTAAAGTCTGTGATGCAAAATCATGCCTATTTTCTATCACTAATATAATCTGGCCTATTAATTTTCTGGCTTTTTGTACATAGATAGTGGTGCAGAAACATCATCTGTTTAGTTTCTTATTTACAGTGAATGCTTTAGTAGACAAAACGTCATGTAGGCCATTACACGAGGCACAAGTAAGGCTTATCATGTGTAATCGTGATCTCGAGATTTCTTCAGAGATGAAAAAAGCGGAGTCACGGGTACCCAGTTTATTCAAAGGCGCTCAGTCAAACAAAATCGATAGCCAGGTATAGGGTAAAAAGTCCATTCCAGGTAAAGATTCAAAGAGGTCAGACAGGCAGACAATCCTACGGGTAAGGCGGGTGGCAGTGGCGTACGGAGCTCAAGTGCCGCCCGGGGCGACTCGCCCCTCTGCCCCCCCCGTACGGTACGCCACTGGCGGGTGGTGTTTAAAATTGAAACGACGAGAGAGATGAGTGCATGAAAGAGGATGAATCAGGATAGGATTTGTGCAAGAGCAGTGTTTTCAGTTTTGAGTGAAAACCTGTGGAGACATAGCAAGAGTTGAGGTTTTGGCAAGCTTGGAGGATAGATCACAAAAACTTATTATTGTCGTAAGTCTGACAGGAGCTTATTCCACAGAGGTGGAAGTTAGCAGGAATAAAAGTAAAGATGTCTTACATTATGGCCAGACATTTTTAATTAATCAGTGAGAAAGGTTTGGCTGGCCGCCTAAATACAGCTGGCTGGCCACTTTTGGCCCGCGGGCCACAGTTTGGGTCCACCCACCGACACATTGTTGTCTGCAGTTTGATTAAGAATGGTCTACAAAGGACTGCAAGCAGGCGTGCAGTTAGAGATATCCTGTTATCGTATAAGACGACTCGTATTGGTAGGATAACAGACTTCATGCCTGCTGAAGGCTACAGCTGTAAGCCGGCTGTACTAAGGCGCTCTAAATATGACTCCTACACAATTCATCGTAGAGCATTATTGCTGCATGCGTTGTATATATTATAGTCGATAAGTATCTAATTATTGCGTGCACGATTAGTCCTCGTGACAGTTACAGTGCGCAGTAATTGTAGCTTACATTATATTAAGCCAGATGAAAACCGAGGCAGATATATAACAGCATTTGTCATCGCAGGCTATAGTACTATTATAAGCGGATGTGTAGGCCATCATAGGCCTAGACAAAGAGAAGATTTATAGATTTGGTGACCAGATAATAATACCGAAATGAATGGCTTAACATTGTAATTTTCTATTTCGGGTTTATGAAGCTCGGCTAATTAATTGTAGGCCTACCGAACCATTTCTATGGACTCGACATACAAAGGTAGGCTATATCATCTGATCAGCGTTCGTTTGACCTTTCAACTACTTTCGATGCAGTTATCACAGCATATGAAATACTCTGCACTGTTATCGACATCTGATTATATTAACGATATATGTAGGCCTATATATGTCTTATCATTTGTTTTATTCACAGGAAACTTGACATCTGCCATGTTTTATGAGCAAGCGTCAACGGGTGGATTTAAAAGAAGGATATAGCAAATGAATTGCTGGCGATTTCATCTTCACGCGGCCACTTCTCATCCGAAATGTTGCTGATGAAGCGATATCGCAACATTGTAGCGCTCCTGGTTATGCAGGCGTTACTCTTTCTCTTGTACACAGTTCGCTTGCACTTTACCTACGACAGTCGAGCAACCGATAATGCATTACGATGGCTGTCAAATGAGCAGCTGGACAACACCACTAATCGGGCTAATGTAACGGAAGCCAAAAATCGAACGCATCATGTCGCGATTGACAATGCTCGCCTGCCTGTCAATGGTGACATGACTGATATAGGGTCTGTTCAAAGCGTGACTAGCAGTTTGCATTTAGTCACTGACAACGAATCGACAGACGAGCAATACTTCACCGACATTACGCTTTCATCTTCTGCTCACAATCGAAGTCATTCAGAAAACAACAGCATGTTTAAGGTGAACACGAGTAACTTATACCCCGCCAGCGAGGCTCTGTCGTTTCCGCCTCCGAATAACATGAGCCAAGTATGCGTAGAGTCATTCCTGAAAGCATACTCCAAGTACTGCCAAGCGGCAATCGTTCCGGTATTACTGGAGACGGAAAACGTCAGTGCCTTGTGTCCCTGCATTCCACAAACGATCAGTAAGTTACTAATTGTAAGTCTTAATTGAAATTGTAAGTAGTACCTTCTATTATAGCGCCGGTGTCTAATGCACAGGGCATAGACCAAAGCCAGCCCGTTAACAGGTCAATATCCAGAAGATCTGTCAGCTAAGGAAGAGAGGCAGCCTATGGTGGATATTGGATAAGTAATTTGGGTAAGAGCAAAGGGCAAGTCTTAAGGTGAGAACGAAATAACAGAAGCGATTAAGCAGCACGAACGGTTGGAGGAAGAGTGTTCTAAAATCTTGGTCCAGCAACGAAAAGCTCGTTCACTTAAAACCGTTCTAGTTTTAGGTATGACCACAGAAAAACAATCAGATGACCTTTATCGAATAGTGATCAGATTGAGTAATATGGACTGATATAAGAACTGTGTTGGCCAGAGTTCAGTGTCCTAGAAACTATCAGCCACAATGTGAAACAAATCCTCTGCTGAATAGGATGACAATGCAAAGATTTAACACAAAGATTATATGTTCATATTTAGACGTGCTAGTTATGGCTCTGACCAAATAATTCTGAACTTTTAGAAGTTTCAGCACGTTTGACTGATTAATACCAGCAAGATGCGAGTTATACTTATCAAGACGACTTGAGATCAATGAGTTTGCCAGGGATATCCGTGAGAAATGAGGATATAACCCCTTATCTTACTTATGTAGCAATTGTACAAATATGAGGACTTATACGTAGGCCTACCACTTAAAATATTCAGTGAGAGACATAGCAGAATATATTAAAACGCAAAAAGAACTGTTCTGATCGCCGTGATCGGGCTAATGCAGGATTTGGGGCCACTGATGTTCTGATCTGGCCAACTCTTTGCCAGCAACAATATTGAGTCGTAGTGCAAGTCCTATAAAGGAAGTTCTGTCATTCTGCCACCGTTGATTGAGCCGTGTTATTTAAGTTAACTAAAATTGAAAGTAACTTTATTGGTAATTGAAAAGTTCTATTTCAGTCAACTGAAACTGAAAAGTTCTGAAAACTGCAACTGAAACAAAACTGAAAAGTATAAACCAGAACTAAGACTAAACTTGAAAGCTGAAAACTGAATTAATTTGTTCTGTGTGACGAACAGCCGAGTGGCGAGCATGTCTGCTACGTTTATTGGCGAGTGCTTCAGTAGCACGAACGCATGAATTTAATAAGATCTGTTGTTCTTGCTAATCAAAATGAATATTATTAGTAAAGAATGACATATAATTGCTTCTGTAGAAAGTTTACAGAACTAACAAAAACTGAAAAGTTATAAAAACTGAAACTAAAGCTAAAACAGAAAAGGCTTGAAAACTATAACTAAAACTAAACTGGAAAGTTAAAATAAAACTAAAACTGAAACTGAAACTAATAAGTAAACTGAAACTTAAATAACAGTGTGATTGAGTTTCTTCTTCTGTTGCATAGTTGGGGCTTACAAAGTGTCTTTCGATGAAGCCACTTTCGCGAAGACAGAAGCAAAACATCCGGAGCTTTCGTCTGGCGGTCACTGGGCTCCGACGTTGTGTGTCCCTCGGCAGAGGATAGC
>JACEVL010003015.1:0-16568 GCA_020284085.1 Aporrectodea caliginosa
GTGGTTGGGCTCCGTGTTTGCAATCCAGCCAGTTATTACCGGCCTATGTTCATCATCCTCATCCTCATCCTCATCATCATCATCATCATCATCATCATCATCATCATCATCATCATCATCGTCTTCGTCATCGTCATCATCATCATCATCATGACCATCATCATCACCATCACCATCATCATCATCATCATCATCATCATCATCATCATCATCATCATCATCATCACCATCATCATCATGACCATCACCATCATCATGACCATCATCATCATCATCATCATCATCGTCGTCGTCATCATCATCATCTCCTGACGCCATTCGTATGCCATTTGGCGGCAATAGGTATACCTATTGCCGCCAAATGGCGACGATGGGTAAATTATCTATCGAGCGTACACGCCTCTTTTCTTTTTCCATCTAATTTTTCATGAAGTTCATTGTGTGGGATTCGGCCTATGTTATTTCTACGAAGTTAAAACCATTCTGTTTGATCGTTGTTTTGTACTGTCACGTTTTGAGCGTCTCTCGGGCAATTCCTCTTGAAAATGCTATATATACTAATTCGCGATCACGATTGCGAAAAGCTATGTGTGAGCCCCAGCGATAGCCCAGAACCTCCGCTGTATTCCGACGGGCTTTCATATCTAATAGTGTATAGAAAAATTAATAGAAGAAGCAGCAGTTCCCTAAGCTACATGTATAGCCATGAGAGGCAGCCAAGGAGATGCAGGTTAGTTGCTGTTCAGCAAAACTGTGTCATAAAAAAGATGATTAGATTTGCGGTCCTCCTTCATCCGTGCCTGGGACTGGCACTGCTAGAGTGCGAGCAGTGTCGGAATGGGTATGCATGCAGTAGTAGTAGTTTCAGTCTAACGACACTGTGTTATGACAAAGATCATTAACGTCGCCCTCCTCCTTCATCCAGTCTTGGGACTGGCACGGCCAGAGTGCGAGCAGTGGCGGAGTGAGTATGCAGCGTTAGAGACTTCATATTTATACGCCTCGAAATATTGGGGCGGCTGATCAACCCTCTCTCTCCGCCTGATCGGGTAGTGTACGGTCAGTGTACTCATTATAGCTGGGTTGACTAGGTGGCGCAAATGGAGTAGAAATCTTGATGGCAATTCCTTTCATGGCGGGGTTTGAATCCCTGACGTATCGATTGAGAGTTCTGCGTGATAACGACTCGGCTATCGCGTATATCGTTAATGGATTATAAGAATATAAAGTTTGCACATGTATATAATGAGAATCGGGTCTATAGGTAATGAGCATTAGCGACTTTATTTTCTTAGCCATTGCTTATGTGTTGCAATAATATATACACACGTGTAAGTACGACGCTGCGGTTGGCGATAACCCTGTTTACTAGCCGTGCTTGATAAAGGGCTGCTGGTGGTAGTGGTGGTGTGATTGATGCTTCTGCAGCTGTGCAGCATCCTCTCCGCTCTACGGTCTCGAGAGAGCAGCATCCCCTATCCTCGCATCCGTCCGTTCGTCCGTCGGTGCTTTGGTCTGTAGGTGGTCTAGCCAAATACCGAAGGGTCTAGAAGAGTCTTCTTCCTACAGTGACCTATTGTCTTAATGAGAGCACATTCGTATTACTCATTCAGCCCAGTCTAGACAAAGAGTTGTGTTTAAATGGGACCTTCAAGAAATGTCTGCGAGTAGCCTACCATTCACTTTTGTGGATAGAACATTGATTTACAGGGCACAACGGCTTCAATGTTGGTTTTGATAATAGTAGTAATAGTATGCATAGTATTTGTATACAGTTGAATAAGTTGTGTACATGTCAATTGTCCATCTTTGTTCAGTATACGACTGCCTTCTGAAGACAAGCAGTCTTTCAATTACTGTGGGTTTAACAACAGTGCCTGGTGGTAGGCCACGTTTCGGTAACATGACAACTCGAGTATAATTATGCTATATCCTATATCGCCAATAGAATGCGATTTGTGCATGTAGTGTAGCTTCTGTTTCACAACACTATGTAATGATGAAGATGATTAGCATCCCCTCCTCCTTTATCGAGGCTTCGGACTGGCACCACCCATAAAAAGTGCTGTGAAGGTTGCAAGCAGTAAGGCGCCTGACGTAATAAAGACGTCTGGCCATGCAGGATCGCAATGTCTGGTAACATGCATCCATACGAGGGTGGTCTCCTGCAAACATGAGACTGACTTATGAGCTCGCAGACAAACTGACGCGCCTAATTACTGTACCACCAACGCAGCTCAGGAAGCAGTGGCCAAAGTAATCACAACTTTGTCATAAAGTGATGACGATCATAATAAGTCGCGGCAACGATCATCATAGTCCCTGATATGTTCGTGCCAGTAACTAAAACTAACACGGGCTATTCGGGTCTTAGGTCCAAGTGCCTGGAACAGTCTTCTTGTATCTTTTCAGGAAGACAAAAGCCTTTCTGTTTAAAAAAACAGTTAAAATGTACTTGTTACGTAACTACGAGTATTAGCATTGGAGCTTATACAGTAAAGAGTTTTGTAAGCAACCTAGAAGTAGCTTGCTACCGACGATGTTCTATAAATTGTCGTAATTACAATAACAACTTCATTTCGCCGTGCGGAATTTCCTGCAAGCAAAGAACAACCAGACCTGTCCAGAACTGAAGGCAAAAGACCCGACTGGCTTAAGCTTAATTCAACGCGCTCATTCAATTTATTGAAATGGCAACTATTCATCTAGTGCTTATTTTTACAATGATGTTTAACCCTTTAAAGGGCATAATGGCCCTGAACAGTTACAACAATAATAATTACACATTATATGCCTGCTAACTAACCATATAGAGGGAATATATTCGTCATGTGGAAAAGTTGACTTTTAAAAAAACTGGCAATATTGTGTCCTATACCCATGAAGCCGAAACTTGTAGTGGCGGTTTGTGGCAACATTGTAGCCACTGCCCATGAAGCCGAAACTTGTAGTGGCAACATTGTCGCCACTGCCCACTAAGCCTTCTAAGTACTAGAGGTCTGCGGGTAGAGCATTTTTGCTACCGACCCGTACCCGTAACACAGGACCGTTACCCGTACCCGTACCCGACCCGTACTCGAAATTACTACCCAACCCGACCCGTACCCGCGGGTATACCCGTACCCGTACCGTACCCGCCACGTAATTAATAGGACTTCTTATGGCCCCAGTCCCTACCAGTCCAATGGTCTTACAAGGTTGTAATAGCCTAATAGCCCAATAGTCTGACGATCGCAGTGATGATCACAGCAATAATAATAATAATAATAATAATAATAATAATAATAATAATAATAATAATAATAATAATAATAATAATAATAATAATAATAATAATAACCTGTTTCGGGGGACCCGGAGGAGACAGCACTTCTCTTTCAGCGTCTTTCAATTTGCACCCAACGGTTCTAAGCTGTTGATTTTCGTTGCACGTTTACATAATTTTATTTTACCGGTGAAGATGACCTTTAACTCAAGAACGACACAACTTCTCCGATAGTTTCTTAGAGCCTGGGGATTACACTCACCTCGGGCGATTTAAAGATACAATAATAATAACTTTTATGCAGCCAGCCATAATACGGCAGTTTGCAACAAAATACTGCTAATTGAATAGTTTCAGTAGGCCTATTTCTCAGAGGGAAAGGGGTGATAGACTTAGTGTTTCAACTATGCTTAGCCTCAACTACCGTTACTGCATCAACCTGTTTTAATGAAAACACGACTGCTGGACTGCCAAGCTCGGCGTCAGCAACCTCCGAGACTCCGACACAGGCTGTCGGGACTGAAACTCAGATGAGACACATGTAAAAATCCTACGATCGGATTGTGCTAATGGAAACAAGCTATTTTGTAACTGTAAATTGAGCATCTATAAATCAATCAATGTCAAGCTCACTAAGGCGCACGGACATAGGTCAACACAAGGATATGGTACTTAGACAGGATACCGCCAGTTATAGTAGGTCTCTGCAGGTGCAAGACTCACAATTACATGTAACCCCAAAACTTCAGCTCGTTACGGGTAAAACCGGGTATACCCGTACCCGTAATGCTCCTACCCGTACCCGACCCGACCCGTAAAATATCTACCCGACCCGTACCCGACCCGTACAGAACTTGAAGGCAAAAGACCCGCTGGGTTAAGGTATACCCTCAACGCCTACTAAGTACATCGACCAGTAGGAAAACATAATATTGCCTCTACCCTTTAAAGGGTTAACTCAGAGCGCAATGGCCGTGATTTTATTTGGAATGTCATTGTGACTCACATCGTGGCTTTTTCATCTATGGCTGCTTCTATAATAGTTCGGCCGAGGGCGCTGAACTGGTGGCGTGTAGCACTTTGCTCACACGGAACTTGATGAGATGCGGCTGTTCCAGGTGTCTTTGATATCTCCAAGAAATCTTTATAGGTAAACGGGATCGTATCTACTATGGGCGGCATTTTTTATTTTATTGAGTGCTAGAGGCCTAATGTTCTTGATTGGTTATCCAACAAAATGATTAGATTTGATGTAGAAAAATATCCAAATATAATCTACTGCTGACAATTATTTATTTGTTCCGGTGGCTTTTGAAACTCTTGGCCTTGTTAATATTAATTATGTACTTGATTATGTACTTCCCTTTAAGGACAATAGAAATTTTATTCTTCGTGTCCTTTACCGGAAATTGGTACCAATAATCTGAGAGTCTTTGTCATAATGTACCATTTAACACTAAATTCCATCTTTTGAACCTTCCTGTTAACATTAGTTTTATATTTCGATTCTATCTTTATTATTCTTTTGAATTATCTGTAATCAGTTGCGGTGTGTCAGCTGTTTTTGTGTGCCAATAAAACGAATATAATAATAATAATAATAATAATAATAATAATAATAATAATAATAATAATAATAATAATAATAATAATAATAATAATAATAACGCAGGGCGTGCTTTATCACGGAGGTGGAACACTCTCTAACTCATGTTTTCATCTCAAGACCCAAAAGAAACATAAGCTACCATCTTTCCAGCACCTATCAGTTGCCATCCAACGCTTTAATACTGTCTACTTTCGAGGCACTTTCTCCCGGCCGGAACTCAACGAGTTTTATCCAACCCAGATATATTTGATATCTCCGTAGCTTTTTTAGGTCCCAAGGGATCACATGTACCTCGAGATGAAATAATAAGATTTGTCTGTAGGCCTACAGCGCTTCGATGCCGTTGCCTCCCGTGGTACTTTGCTCACTCGGAGCTTGATGAGATGTGGCTGTTTCTTTGATATCTCCAAGAAATCTTTTTAGGAACACTGGATCGTATCCGCTATGGGTGTTAAAAATAACGTAACCCGATAATAATAATATTGATGATAATAATAATAAATATTAATTTAACCATTTCGCGTATTTATAAACTCAGTCAATCGATACATTTAGACTTTTCTCTGCTTGGAAGCTTCAGTGAATAGCGTTTAAAAGGTATAGTAGGCCTACTTGCATCTTAGTTTGGAGCAGAACCTGTATAAACATTCCATTCTACGTCAGATCTCGTTGCTTATGTTCAGAGCAGTTGGTAAATAAACAAAAGAATATTCGGGGTAGTTGCTCAGGTACCGGTATTGTATTTCTATATCCAGGAATCATGTTTTTATCTCTACCACCAAGACATGTATGTATGTATGTGTGTATGTATATATGTATGTAACTATGTATGTATGTATGTATGTATGTATGTATGTATGTATGTATGTATGTATGTATGTATGTATGTATGTATGTATGTATGTATGTATGTATGTATGTATGACACGTATGTATGTATCAGAGCACTTGTATAGCACCATTTAAATAACTCACAAGGGCGCTCCTGCACGGTTACCTAAGAATCACTGAACAAATGTGTTTGTTATGAAGCCAATGATGAGTAAACACGATAGTTGGAACCCAGAGAAGCAAATGGTAAAAGCTGCTCAGAACGACCAATAAGTTCCAACATCTATAAAACTTGATATCGTTGACAGAAAAACATTTCAAAGACCATACGCCGTTCGTCAAAAAACGCTTCTATCATCTCCGTCAGAGTCGAATTTCCTTCGGAGCCGCGGAAGAGAAAAGGGATAGGATGCAAGAAATGGGGATAAGACGAAAAGAAACCTTTTTGAATGAACCGAACAGAAAAGTCAAATAGGAAAATACAGACACATATACATCATCCTAGATGGGTATTCATACCATAGGGCCATACAGTGTAGTAGTAGGCCTACGTATACATAGGCCCTAAATCTATCTACGCATAAATATACTGTAGTGTGTGTTCGTTTGTGTGTGTGTGTTTGTGTATGTGTTTGTGTGTGTTTGTGTGTGTATTTCGACTCATGAGTGTAGTCAATGGAGCAACGGTGAGCTGAAGTAAGCTAAACAAAACTGTTGAGCAGTTGATGGGAAGAGAGAGAGGGTGTGGCAGACGACATAAGCAGATCGCTTGACTCACACCTTTCATCCCTGTGTGTTCTGCACACACACACGTATACACACACAGGCATACATACATACCTACACAAGCACACACCTACACGTCACCTACACCTACCACTGACCTAGTTAGCTACATTGGTAAGAGCGTAGACTGCGTCTCATGCGCCTCTGTGAAAGAGAGCATGCGGTTGGTAGTTCGCTTCCCGATGCTGGCTTATTTCAGAGATTTCAATCTCGGGCTAGCACGGTCCTTGCACGGGGACCTAAATGGCGTGGCGTCCATTCAAACGGGCGAGCGGTGGTGAAGGATCTCACCCGATCAACAAGATAGGGTCGAGGGCATTTACGGACGCTATAGAAAAACGAACGAACATTTACACACAAAAACAGATAGAGAGAGAGAGAGAGAGAGAGAGAGAGAGAGACAGACAGACAGACAGACAGACAGACAGACAGACAGACAGACAGACAGACAGACAGACAGACAGACAGACAGACAGACAGACACACACACACAGACAGACACACAGACAGAGACAGACAGACAGACAGACAGAAAGAGAGCCTGGCATGCATGCGAAATAAAATTCTACATAACATTAGGCGTATGTGTTATGCAAATGTAATAAAATTTTTGTAGTTATGTACAGATTTACACATCTTTGGCAGCCGACCCACAGGCCGAGGTTGTTTATGCCGCCATAGTAGTAATTATACTGTTTCATTATTTCTGTTAAACTGCCTTTAGCATCATTCCGTTAACTGCTAATCAGTAAGATCAAAGAGAGAGAGCCATATTAACTTAAGAATAAACCAAGACCAGATGGGGATCATACAATTACCATTCAGTGACGACATTGAGGACAATAAATGAAGTTGTTAATACTTCCTGCCCTAAGGCCATTCTTCTCGTAACCCAAAAACACTTATCTTTTTCATAATTATAATAATAATAAGCTTAATAATAATAATAATAATAATAATAATAATAATAATAATAATAATAATAATAATAATAATAATAATAATAATAATAATAATACCACCGAGTGAATGCCGTTCCAGACGTCCATCTTATTGTCTCCGGACATTTTTAGCGGCCTGAGGGATTAGAACTACCTCGGGTAAAAAAAAAATAATAATAATAATAATAATAATAATAATAATAATAATAATAATAATAATAATAATAATAATAATAGTAATAATAATAATAATAATAATAATACTAATAATACTACTACTAATAATAATAATAGACATTTTGGAGGAGACAACCGTTCCAGATACCCTGTTTTTTGTCTCAGGACTATATTTGTATCACCTGGGGATCATATCTAGGCTTACCGCGCGTAAAAACAATAGCAATTAATAACGATTAAATGTTCCTCTGTTCCAATAATCCATAATATAATGATTATCAATTTTCCTATTCTCTTACGTATGTCCGCAAGGTGCAGTCATAGACACGAATGAATTTGCCTATGCGATGGTTGAGGTTCAAAGGTTCAAAGACCTAGACCAAGCACCAACCCCAGATTTTTTTATGCCAGACCCGATAAATTGTCTTCGTGTTTATAGTTTAGAATGAATGATAAACAGTCCTGTTGGTCGTCAATGTCTCCAATGCATTGTCTGCAGAGAAGAGTTCGCTCAAGGAATGGAACTGACGGGCGTTTTGTTTATGTTCAACTGCTCCAGGTCAAAAGTCAAGCTGTCCGGTCTTGATCAAACATTACTGACCTCTGGCCTGGAGCTCTTCCTGGCAAGCGTTTATTATAACAACATCTCCTTCAATTCCTCTCTTAACGCACTCGGTTCCTGGTTCACGACTTTGCTCAGGTCTATACGAACTGTCCGGTGTTTTGATGCAACGCAGGTCCAAACTCATCTCTTTCAACTTGATTCACCCACCGCAGTGATGTCTTAAGGCATTGGCACGCTGGCCAGTCGCCAGGGGCACACGATTCTAGTGGCCCCTAAATTACAAGAAGACCGGAAAACAGTTTGTGTGGATTAATCTTCACTCTACAATGTTTCTATATGTTTAAATATTCATTTCGTCACAGAGTTAATGTTGAAAGTACAATACATCTGTAGGGTTGATTTAATTGATCGTTTAAATTTTTATGCCCATGGGTTTGCAGCATTGTTTTGCCCAGGACCTACAATGCTGCTAAGACGGCACTGACCCACCGTAACCTCACATCTGCATTCTCTGACCTACCTGAATTCGACAAAGCATCTAATTAGAATTACCGATTAAGATATAATTTGAAGCGACCATCGATTGATACATTATAAAAACGAAATGAATGAATGAAATGAAAAACACACTATAATGAGTCATCAAATTAAAAGTGGCACATTTTTCATAAATAGACATTTTTTTAATTTCTGCGGCTGTCAAGGGTTGACCGCAGACCGTCATGAAACCTTTGAACCTATATATAGTCGGAAAACTTTGACCACGGAGCATTCATGCCTTCACCAGCGGACGCTTGGAGCTCTTGAAATTTATGTCATTTCATCCATCCATAATTTCATAAAACTTCCCTCTTGATTTTTACTGGTAAATATTAAGCTGTTCTTGAATCCAGCAAATTCTTAATATCATAATATTATGGTTGGAACAACACAACAACAAAAATTTCTGTGACTAAACTCAAATCCCCTTAGGTCAGGCATGGGCAACTTCTTTGAACAGAGGGCCGCTTTCAGGTTTGAAGGGCAGCTCAGGGGCCGTACGCCAATCGCGAGCTAATTTTTGCAGATTCATTTGCCCCAGAAAATGAAACTAGGCCTATAATAATTTTATTCAAACTAAATATTACAGAATAACGGTAAAGCAAATGGAGATAATTTTTATGATGGAAATCTAATTATCCTAACATGTACAGTCCTAAACTAAAAATAAAAAAATAAGTTTAATTCAGTTTAAAAAATACATAAAACTGTTAGTCTGTACCATGTATCCATTTGTTTAGTGTGCTATATTTAATGTGAGATCTGGCACTTCTTCTCACAACACACATCTGGAATGGTTGCTTTGAAGTTCGATGTGGCAATTCGATATTCATTGGAGAGATTGTCATCTGTTAGTCTGCATCTGTTTTTGCACTTTGTTAGTATCATTTTTGAGAAGACATGTTCACAAATACCGGTATAGGTGCACCGTGCATGGAAACAGTGCAACCATGCAGTTTCAGGCTATGAAAATTTGAATGAAGGGTTAGAATCCTGAGAAATGTAAAGTTATGTAGGACTGAATCAGAGGTACCTCACGAAATTTCCTTTCCAACTCACTGTTGCATTGAAGTACAATCAATTCCATTTGCATGGAGCTTGGTGCTGATTTGGCATCGATGAAAAAGGGAGATTCAATCAATTTAAGAACTATCATGAGCAGTAAATCAGCAAACCTGGACTGGAACTCTACTTTAAATACAGTTATTTGTTCTGTGCATTTTTTTTATATTTGCAGAATCAGTAAAACATGGAAAATGCACAGTAGGCCTATTGCCTTTCGATATTTGATTTCCACAGAGTAGCAACTTCGTTTGAAAAGTTCTGATAGATGGTTTCAAAAGTAGTGAACGTACCCACGTGTGGTCTTGTTTTATGTAGAGAGTAGATTACATTGATGACTGAGTAGTAAACTATAGTTGACTATACACTAGAGGCCGGATTCTTAATAAATAAGAAACAGATGTTTTAATGTCAGTCTATTAAATTTTACAGAAATTCATTTGTGAAGGGCCAGATAAGGTTCCCAAACGAGGGCCGGATAAAAGGTCCCCAAAGTGCCAGGTACAGTGCTAATAAAAAAAACCTGCCAAGGGCCGGTTCAAAGGTCCCCGGGGGCCGGATCCGGCCCGCGGGCCGCCAGTTGCCCATCCCTGCCTTAGGTAGTAGCGCCTCTGAGTGGTTCACCCTATGAGAGGCGCTTTATAAATGTTTGAATACAATACAATACAATAACGATACGGCTGTTCAACATATAAACTGGCCTTGAGTTTGAAGCAAGTTTACCTTTCAGTGAACAAACGAAATGATTATGTCCACTACCGCATCTGGAACATGTGCAATGTCTGTATAGGTATATCCCTGATAATTTCCTTTTAGCCTGTCATGCTCTTCTTTTCATCTTGCTTCTCAAAGGCTAGCTTTCAAGACACTGTTAACACGTCAAACTTCACTGACCAGGCCTATCAGGAAACCACAAAGGAACGAACATGATTCTTTGATCAGGGAAATAGGTTTCTAGTGAATATCGAAATCGCCTTTGACACTTGGTTAATAGTTCAGAAGCGTTTGCATTTTGTTAGGGCGCACTATCTTGACTCTCCAAGGCTGACTTCCAAGGCTTATCATCACTGAAGCAGATGCTCTGACTGTCTTACTCTAAATGTGTACTGAAGACTGAGTCTGGCCGGAGCAGCTTTTGTCCTCTCCCGTCTGTTGTATATCAACAATGCAACATTGGAATGCAAGCCATGAGTTCGTCTAGCAGAAATGCACTTGACAAGGCATTGTTTATCCTGAGGGGCCTGTGGAATGAGCTGCAGCTGAAAAACGTCAACGCGAAGGCATGCTTAGGTTTATCAATAAAACTCCTTCAGACTACGGTAACCCTATCTCGAATGCACAGATAACAGCCACGAGCTAATCATTCATAAAATAATAAGGCATGTTCTGGTATACACAGAAATTACTGTTGCGAAGAACAGTCAGAATTATATTCAATATCTTGTATGCAATTTAAGCACTACTATGGTGCCGCTGAAGAAGACGGAATTCTCTTAAGTGAACTAAATGTAGGCTACAATGTACATTAAAACAACATTTCCCTAGTCTTCGTAGTGGCTTATCTAAAATACCAGGTTGTTAATACCAGTAAATTTCAACAGGAGATGGGATGCAATATTTATTATTGTTATTGTTATTGTTATTGTTATTGTTATTGTTATTATTATTATTATTATTATTATTATTATTATTATTATTATTATTATTATTGTTATTGTTGTTGTTGTTGTTGTTGTTGTTGTTGTTGTTAGGCATCTATTAAGCACCACTATCTACTGACCAAGCCTCAGTCGATGGCTCTGAGCAATTGTGAATGAGGAACTTGTTCAATGCCTCTGCTCAGTAACCGCTCAGAGAAGGCTCTAATTCGAATACGCTCCGCGATACAAGACGAGCACTCTAACCAGTCTGCTATCGTGCCCCGCACGCATACAGTTGTTTTGGTGAAAAACTCCGCCATCCGCCTAGGATAGCAAAGAAGACTGCACCCGAATAACACGCCACTGCCAAACAGTTCTAAGACCTTTCAAATGAACCTGAAACACACCTAACCAAAGCAGATGCCATTACCACTGCGATCAGTTCACCATATGTTGGCTGCCGAAAATATCTCACAATCTCTTTTAGATCTATTTTGCCGGTGTGGCTTATTCGCGTATGACTAGATAAGACGCCAGTGTAAATGATGATAACAGTTATCATCATCATCATCATCATCATCATCATCATCATCATCATCATCATCATCCTCATCATCATCATCATCATCATCATTATCATCATCATCATCATCATCATCACCATCATCATCATCATCATCATCACCACCATCATCGTCGTCGTCATCATCATCATAATCGTCGTCGTCGTCGTCGTCGTCACCACCACCACCACCACCACCACCACCATCATCTTCATCACTATTACGCATTTATTAAGCACCACTGTCTAATGACCAAGCATCAGTCGATGGTGCTGAGCAATTGTGAGTGAAGTACTTGCTCAGGCTCCCTACACGGTAACAGTCTCAGAAGAGGCTCGAACCCGTAATCTCCGCGTTACAAGGTAAGCGCTCTAGCCAATCGGTTACCATGTTCCATGGCAATAAAGCGGCATACATGTAAATACACTCAGTGTTTGGTTTCTATCGTGCTGGCTGCGCTCCTAGTTATTTGATGTTTCCTTCCTCCGAGAACACATACACCACAGTATAAAGTTCGCGATGATTGCAGTGCAACGCTATTCACAGAGCGACTCCTTAGGCAACAATTAGACTAATGCGGATGTTGGGCATAACTCTTTTATGAATCGGCTCTGTATTCTGCCTCGCAAAAAGTTTACCCGGTGCTCCGGCAGTAAACATCATACACCATATCATTTTTTTATGCGATACAACCTTCATATCTTCACATTAATGTTTGGAAGTAAGAGGCTTCAGTAGGCTATGTATGTAGGCTGTGTATATATGCGTCTGTTTATGTGTGTGCATGTATGTATGTAGCCTATGTATGTATGTATGTATGTATGTATGTATGACATGTATGTATGTATGTATGTATGTATGTATGTATGTATGTATGTATGTATGTATGTATGTATGTATGTATGTATCTATAGACTTCTTAGCTATTTTAAGTGTCTCGCAAAAGCGCCGCTTAGGCAAGCTCCAATTAAATACTGTTAAAGTCATTAAGAACATACATGTAATTATGACTACTCAGTAAGCAGTTTATAAAAGCATGTAAATATCGGTGGTCACCTTCATCGATATTTACATAGTCGTCCTATCCAAAATGTGGAACACACTGAGATGGCTCACATGCAGTTTCACAGCAGGACCGTATCACTACAGAGCTGGTTATTCTAGTTCATGTGACCTTTTCCATGCCATACAGAATTTCATTCATATACTAAAACTCAGATGAGTATTATCCATATATCATAACATGGTGAAATATTTATTGCCTGGAACAGCTTGAGATTTCTTGAATGAAAACGTCAATCCTGATGCTTATACTATTCCAGTCCACTTTGCCTCTTCCAGTTCAGAGTGTTTCATTCAGATGATAGGAAAATCATTGCATACTACCCTCACAATTACCATGTGCTTTGATGCCACCCAACATAAATTAAATCTCTGTTCTGGCCTGCCTCAACAGTGACTGCCTTTTATGAAAAAAACATTCATGGAAGAGAATGTACAAGAATCTTTCTCTTTACTAACAAACAACTTAGAATATAATACTCTATAGTTGTTTGTACACTAAAATGCGGTTAGCAATTGATCTATTAAAGGATATTGTTATTTCTTAGTTACTTGCTTACTTACTTAAAAGAAACTCACAGGTGGTATAGACATTTAAATTTATGCATAAGCACGCGGAAGGGAAGACTTACCAGCAGAGGCATATTCGCAGATAAGCAGAGCTAGAATCAGAAGGCTGTGAATCCGTGTGTTGGTTAGTTATCTAGACACTTAGAACAATGCATTTACCGTACGTTTAACATTGAACTTTCAAGTACCTCACCAAAGTGCCGCACACTTAAGCCTCAATGGTGTTAGAGTCACTTTACAGCAGTTAGGAAAAACTATTCAGATTATTTCCGTTGCACTTCCATTAACTTCCTCCAGATGTGCATTTTTCTTCCTCTTCTTTCTCTTCCTCTTTTGCTTCTTCTACGTCCTCGTTCTTTCCCTCCTTTCCTCTTCGGCGTCAGTTCCTAACTCGTCCTATACTCCTCAATTCCTTGTTCCTCTTCCGCCCTTTCCTAGTCCACCTCTGTTTCCTCCTCTATCTCAACCTCTTCCAATTTAGGACCTTACTCGCTGTTACCTGAATGTGCAGCCGACGAAGTGAGCGCCGCAAATCGTAAAACTACTTTCATTTGGCCTAATGAAGTATGGCTGGCCATCAATTAAACAACGGATCTGCAGCAGCTCCCTCAAAGGAGGGAGGAGGCTGCCTGCCCGGGTCAGGCCGCCCTCTCCCCTCCAGCCTTCCGCCTCATCCATTCCAACCACGTTCTCTCCATCGCTCACAACTTCAAAGGCAGCGGCGAAGTGATAGCATGGAATAAAGCTGAGCTCTACCTGCTGGCCTTACCTCCTGTGCCTCTTTATTTGCCTACCTGTCTGTCTAACCACTTTTCTCTCTCTCTCTCTCTCTCTCTCTCTCTCCCTCCGTCTGTCCACTTTATCTCTCTCTTTCTGTCTCTCTCTCCGTTTGTCTGTCCTCTTTCTCTTCTGTATATATCTTTCTCTGTTTCCCTCTCTCTGACTCTCTCTCTGTCTCTCTCTTTTCTCTCTCCCTTTTTTTTATCTCTACCCCTCTCACTGTCCACTTTATCTTCACTCTAGTCTATATCTCTCTTTCTCTATCTCTTTCTTGTCTCTCTCTCTCCTTCATGACCCAACATCATCACGATCATCATCATCATCATTGTTTACAATCATATACAACTATCATCAGTAGCATGATCGAATATCTTCATTACCATTATGATCATCACAACCATTTCCATCTTCAGCATCACCATCACAAGAACCACTATAACCACGACTACTACCACAACTGCAACCATGATCATCATCATCATCATCATCATCGCCATCAAGATAACCAGTCTTCATGACCTGGCCATTTGTTTACGAAGCAGCACACACCTAAACCACTATACATGCAATTAGTTTGCTAATAGAAAACATTGACTCCTGGCCTTGAGACGCCCCTCCGGCCACACCCACACACGGACCGCCTACTTCAATTGCCACACGGAGAGTGATATGACGATGATTATTTCTTCAAAGTTATCGGAATTCAAAGCTGCAATGATGATTTCGATTAGTCGTGTGGTCACAATAATTGGCGTCTGCCAATTTCCAAAATTAGTCCAAGCTAATGCCTCCATCAATTCAGAAATTCGCAAATTGATATACTACAGCACTTTGCAACGGGTTCAAAAACTAAGCTCCACCCATTCAGATATCTCGATCTGCATTACATCCAAAACGAACTAAACTCATTCAGCTATTCTTCTATGTATCGAGGTCTAAATGAAAGTCGCGATTACAGTTATCCCTTTAGGCCCTTTTATCCCACGATTTAGAGCTCAGTTTGGGAGTGTGTTGCATGGAAGATGTGCTGTACAGATTTCGCAAATACAATTAAAATATCCTTTGTGTCCCAAGTGAACTCGACCCATTCAAAAGTCCCTCCATATACATTTAGATTAAATGAACTCCACCCATTCAACACTGCCTGAGTCTGCCTCTATGTATCCGATTCAAAATAATAATAACCCATTAAACTGAGCTCCACCTAGGCAACTATTTGATTGGTTAGTTGCTGTTTAACTACAGTGTGTCATAACAACGATGATTAACGTAGTCCTCCTCGTTTCTCCAGGCTTGGGACTGGCACTACAACAGCTAGTGTTGTGGCGGAGTTATGCAACTATTTCTCTATATTTATTGACATTTACTGCTATATTACGATGTATGTACACCAGAGTGCGGTCTGGCATCTGGTACACTAAAGAATACACTTACTTACTTATTTGCATAGAAGCGTTTGAAACGCCTGTGCCTCTGAATGCACGTGATCCTATTTATGCGCCTCATGGTAAACGGAATAACCTCTGAAAAACCATGCCAAGAAAAGGTGCGATAACACGATGGCACAGAACGGGCGGACCATTCACTTTATCTGACCGACACAGTCCAGATGGTAGGTCTATATGCAGCGTTTCTTATTAACAGCAGCTGCGCCAGAACGCCAGCTACCTAGACAGCACACGGACAACTACACATACGCACAGGCATTATGAAGAAACATACTTCGTGTTATGTGTACGTATATATAGGTGCACGTATATATATGTGTGCTTATATTGATGTCTGCAAAATATATTTTTATACATGTTGAGCTGAAGGGAGAATGAGCGTAGTTTATGGAGCTTATAGTATATGTAGTATGACTTGCTACACGATATGGTATAGTTTATTGGGCTTTCCATTGGTTTCCAGACATCCAGTGCAAAGGTTGAAGAGTGTTTAAAGCATTACTGACATGGTGTCTGGAAATTTCTATAAGGCTATAATCGCAAAAAACAAACTCCGTTTAGCAATTAAGAGACTCGAATAACGACGTTTATTGAGACTTCCTTCAATAGACGACGTAAGCTGAGTCTCTTAATTGCTAAACAGACTGCTTTATTATTTTTCGAATTAAGGTATTATACACATTTCAAGGTTTAGACAAAGCAGATTAAGGAGGAACTCTAAACGTCTGA
>JACEVL010003016.1:0-15839 GCA_020284085.1 Aporrectodea caliginosa
ATATTGGTTATATTTATCCGACGTTTGTAACTGGTCGTAATTTTGGGTGGTAAATTTCAGTAACAAATAGTAATTGACGAACTTTATACGTGATATCGTAGATCGGTCAAACGACATCAGTAACAACATCTGGCATGCCCAAAACATAGAGTATTATTGTAAACTAGAACACCCAATAGAGACAAACTTATTTAAAAGCCAGTGACTACCTACGTTAATTGGTAACTCACCATGGCCCATATAGCCCCAGGGTCCATGCAACCCCAAGTTACCCTAATTATTATTTTTATTATTATTATTATTATTATTATTATTATTATTATTATTATTATTATTATTATTATTATTATTATTATTATTATTATATAATTTTAATTATAATGTTGAAAACAGAGAGTTGATTTGTGTCAAAATAGCGTAATAATTATAATAATTTTCAGGGTAGCATAATGTTTCGCAACTGGTTTAGACGTAGGCCATACACATTTCTTGGTGATTGTCAAGAGGAACTAAAAATCTTGCATAGGAACTTCTACTACCTGTACTTCTGACCTAGGCCCTATTGTTGATTAACTATTCTTTGAATCTGAGATCGCTGTTCTTTAAAAGAATAGCCTACTTTTAATTGGATATAGTGGTCTTTATTTTCTTAGGCCTACTTATGAGTTGGCTGACATTGATACTTCACCATATCTAAATCAAAATGGTTTTACAATGGAACTTCTCCACTGGGGTTGTTATTTTGCAGATTTTTTAGTTATACAATAAACTTTAGAATTTGGAACATTTTCAATACAACCTCATTTTCAAAAGATATAATGATCACATATTAATATTACAGATTTTGATTAATCAGAAGACAATCACAATATTTCGTTTATTCTCAACATCAGGCTGACAAGTCGCAACTTCTAGCAGGTAGCAGGACCTGGTAGGCTAGCAAAAATTGCCTCAGATCCGACAGTAACGGTTAGTTATTAAATGGGTTGAGATAGCAAATATTATCTCAGCTCTTAACAGTTAGTTAATTGTGAACGTAAATTATTTACTTTTCGATTACAGACTAGGTCTATTCATGAAACCAGAAAATTGTATCTAACTAGTTATCTTTCTAGACATCAAGATCTACTGCTTTGTAAGACAATTCTCTATCTGGCCATCATTCTGACCTCCAGTTCTTTTCGAATACGACATCGAATACTAGCATCACTATGTTGAGTACAAATATGACCATTAGGTCAACGTTCAAGAAATGCGCTATAAAATATATTATTACGAAGCTGTGCATCCTGCCGGTATCTTCGGGGCGTACCTTCCGGGATATCATATGTAGGCTGGCTATCAATATGGCGAGATCGGCTAATTACCAATGCGTTTTTTTGTAAAATTATAAACAAACGTGTAAGAAATCGTAGCATCGTTCCAAGAAATCGGATATATAGGTGACCTTGGCTACTTTTGGTGAGAGGTATTATCGGGTAAAATTTGATGGTATTCGGAGTAACATTGTAAAATCCAGAGTCTAACCTGTAAGTCTGCCTTAAAAAATGGTGGTGACCAATCCTGGCCTCCATTTCCCTCTGCCTTTCTATTCCCTTCTCCATCTCTTCTCCATCCCCTTCCCTACATACGACTTTAGTATGATTTATCCGTCACTTTAAAGTCACTCGCAGATAAAAAAAAGAGGACATTTTAACATTCTGTTCCATAACTGTTGAATTATGATCTTGGATTGTGATTCTCTGTCTTGTATTATGTCTTTTATGTTACGAGTATGGTGCTTTTTAGGTTAATAAAATAAATAAATGCAGGACAAAAGTAACAGAACAGTTTTTGATTTCCACCGAATGCTTGGTGAGATTCATTCTCAAAAAGGAAGCAACTGGCGAGGTTGGACAAAAAATAGTCCACAGAAACTTACAGGTGTTTTCTGAGCTGTCTTTGTGAAAACTTTATATCTGAAGCTCAAACTCTGACAATCAATATTCATTAATGATGTTGAAAAGCATTTCTTCCAAACATTCACCAGGATATTCCATCGGAAATGCAACACAAGAAAATATAGAAAATCCCCAGCTATGTAATAAATCATTTGTGCTGGATAGTCATACGAAGGAAGACAACAAAAGCGATTCCGAAGCAAAGACACAAATATTTACTCGTTATTACTCTCTGCAGAACCATTTTAGAATCCATAATGGAGAGAGGCCTTACCAATGTAAAATATGTCTAAAACGTTTTTCCCAACCTTCAAGTCTAACAGTTCATGCAAGAATCCATACGGGACAGATGCCATACCAATGCAAAAAATGTCATAAACGTTTTTCTCACTGTTCCAATCTAATACGTCATGCAAGAATCCATACTGGAGAGATGCCTTACCAATGCCAAATATGTCAAAAACGTTTTTCCATGTCTTCAACTTTAACAGTTCATGAAAGAATTCATACCGGAGAGAAACCTTTCCAATGCCAACTATGTCGGAAACGTTTTTCTTGGTATTTCAGTCTAACATGTCATACAAGAATCCACACTGGAGAGATGCCTTACCAATGTCAAGTATGTCAAAAGCGTTTTTCCCAATCACAAAATCTGGTACATCATGCCAGAACTCATACCGGAGTAAAACCGTACAAGTGCCAGATATGTGAGTTTAAAACTAAGTACAAACATCACCTAAAGAGTCATATGAGAACACATACTGGAGAGAAATCATACCTTTGCCGGGTATGTCAGAAAACATTCTCTACCAATTCACATCTAAAAAGTCATGAAACAACCCATTCTCAAGAGAAACCATTTCTGTGTATTGTTTGTAAAAAAACATTTTCCAAATCTTGGATTTTAAAAAGACATGCTAGAATCCATACTGGAGAGAGACCATACCAATGTCAATTATGTAAACAAAGTTATTCCCGATCTTGTCATCTGCGAGACCATGTTCGAACCCATACTGGAGAAAAACCATACCAGTGCCAGACATGTCAAAAACGGTTTATCCAATTTTCTCATCTCAAAAGTCATGCAGGTATTCATACTGGAGAGAAACCACACCAGTGCCAATTATGTGAGTTCAAAACATATACTAAAAGTAATCTAAAGATTCACTCGAGAACACATACTGGAGAGAAACAATTCCTTTGCCAGATATGTCAGAAAACGTTCTCATGTGCATCAAGTTTAAGGGGTCATGAAAAAATGCACTCCTTGTCTAGCTGAGGTCTGTAAAATCAGTTTCCAAAGTTCACAGTCTGCAAACTTATGTTGGAAACTATACTTCGGAACAGCCATACAAATTCCACTCTTACCAGAGTCAGCCTCAAGCGATTATTTAAAGTATTTCAGGATACATATTCATGCACTTCGTCAGAAACATGAATGAATCCTGAAGGAAGAGAAACCATCCTGTTTCAGGTTTGTTAAACACATTTTCGCGATCTTGGAGTCTACGAAGAAACAACCACGAATTACCTTAAATATTTGACGTTACTGACTTTAGCAAACAAAAGTGAACAAAGAGTAAAACTGGAAGTATGGGCTGTGGAGCTACTCAATATGTGATAAATTGCACTAACGAATTCATGCTTTACTATAGAGTACAACTGAGTGTTCCTGTAGCACTGTATACGTATTCAAGTATGATTCCTTTGTGTTTGTGTTATTGTGACACTTTTAGTTCCATTTAGGTAAGCCTATAATTCCAATGTCTAGTTATAAGCACCTTAACTCTGTCGAACTGTTTTTGTTATTGCACTGCTTGTATACTTCACATGATGTAGCTTTGTTCATGTTTTCACTCAGTTCAAGTTTTACATAGTCGTACTCTCACGCTGTTACTGTTCCGTAAAATGCAATCGCAGAGTTATTGCAACGATAATTTCACACATAGTCAGTGCTGATGGTAACGATTCTGTTAATGTTTAAATGTTTTAACGAATAAAGTTCGTTCCACCTTTATTTGTCGTAGTTAAATAGTAAAGACTCTTAGAAACGTAGCATCCATGTAGGCCTACAGCTGAGGGTGGATGATAGATTCGCAATAAGTTGGCCACAACATAGGCCTAGTGAAATGTCGAAATATTTGTCACCCGAATAGGCCGCTATACATTATTTAAATCAACTCTTGTAAGAATTTATTTTTGGGTTTAAGTTATAGTTTGCTTCATTTTGATTGATGATTGGTTGGTTGATTGATTGTTTGATTGAATCATCCTGTTAGTTGAAGCCTCACACAATACACAAATCAAACAATGATAATTCCGCATGTAGCAACTGTTTTACATAATTACATTCGTATGCGTTTGATAATACAGTTAAAACACTGAACAATAAACTACCCTAAGCAGTCCTCAGAGATGGGCAAATTACACAGTAAAATGTAATTGAATTACAAATTATAAATTACTTTGGAAAATATAATTGAATTACAAATTACTTTAGAAATTTCTTTGAAATTACAAATTACAAATTACGTAATTTGAATTACATCAAATTACAAATTACATGCATAGTGGGATCAGGAAATTCAGTCAGGAAACACATGCTTTATTTCCACTGTTATTTGTATTACACTGTTTGAAACAGTTTATTTAAGTTTCTCTAAGAAGTAGCAACTGTTCGAACAACTTGTCCAATAATCGGCATATGTTTAACCTTACAGTCAGGCTTGCAAAACTATAGGCCTAATGAGTTTGTGTACCAGAGCAGATGAAGGAAGTGCAGAATTAAATTGTATAAATAACATCTTAACAGTTACGTAGCTATGAAGATTCATTAGTTAGGCCCACATGGGAGTAACCTGTCACTGGATCGATGCATGTACATTTGATCGACGCTCAGTTGTCTTAGCATGCAGACGTTTTGTTGGATGCTAAGACAACTGAGCGTGTGATGGAGTAGCGCAACTCATCTATGTAACACGTTATGAGCTCGGTCTGACACATGACAAAATTGTATATCATTTCTGACATTGGCTCCAATTTTGTGAAAGCATTCAAAGAATTCAGTGTTGCTAACGTTCATATCAGTGATAGTGAGTGATCAAGATAAGGAAACGATGCTTTCAAAACTGCTCTGGTTGTGGAGTCTCTAGTTTTTTTTCTTTTCAAAAGTAATTTGATTTTACAGATGTAATTTGAAATTACAAATTACATGAAAAAGTGTAATTCAATTACAAATTACAAATTACTTTGATCCAGAGCAACAAATTACAAATTACCAATTACAATTGTAATTCAAATTACGTAATTTCAATTACATCAATTAAATTACTGCCCATCTCTAGCAGTCCTATTGTACTTTGATGGAACAACCAGTAGCCTAGCAGCTCCATTCCTTTTTCGTGCAGATGAAAACAATTTTCTTTTGATTTATTTATTATAATTATTATCAGCCTAAGAAGACATATTGTGCTTTGAAGGAAAAGCAGGCAAGATGACATAAACAAATCAGTTTTCGAAATCTTTTAAAACTCTCGAGCCATGTCAGGATCCCTAAGCGCAACTGGCAGGTAAGTGCTTCATTTTATAAACTCCTCTTCAAGAAAACTCGTTTGTGGTGAAAACGACCTGTTTTTGCAAGATCACAGAATGGCCTTGAACCGCTTGTGAAATAGAGACATGGAAAGTACAAAAAGGAGCTCATGTCGCAAATTGCCTGGAAGCCTCTTCCACAATGACCAACCGACTATAATTGCAAAGCTTCTAGTTGCATCGCGGCGGTGCACGACGGTGGAGCAAACTGATTGCCATATGTTGCAGAAGAGGTTTACCACCAGGTAATGATGACATTGGAAAGCGCACATAGGCTAGGTCTCTAAGGTAGGCTGTAGCACAACCGGCCATTCAGCCACGTATCCGCATAAGGATCTTAAACTCAATGCTTCTTCGCATGTAGTTAGATACATTTCATTTTCATTTCATTTCAGATATTTATATAGCGCCCCATCAAGATTTCTACTCAGTGGCGCTCCCGACTACAGCGCGGACACTGAATCGGAGTTTCACGCCGAAGCGCATGAGCAATTGCGAGTGAAGGACTTGCCCAGGGTCCCTACGCGGCGGCTTGAGGTGGATTCGAACCCGCAACCCTCCGGCTGCAAGGCACCGAACATACCCCTACACCACCGGGTCCCACAGATACATGACCATACTGCGGAATCTCACCAGTTCACTGAGCTGCCGAGTTTAACACAGATAAAGTAATCGTGCTGAGCGATTTGAAAATCCAGATCATTTACGAAATACTATGAAAATATCCAATTGACTGAGATATACTGCTGCTACTACTATTACTGCTACTACTGCATCAACAGCAACAACAGCAACTACTACAACAACAACAGCAACTACTACTACTACTACTACTACTGCTGCTGCTGCTGCTGCTGCTGCTGCTGCTGCTGCTGCTGCTGCTGCTGCTGCTGCTGCTGCTGCTGCTACTACTACTACTACTACTACAACAACTACTACTACGACTACTACGATCACTACTATATCCATGAATATCTTTTTAAAGTTCATTTTGGCGCCTCTTCTGACAACTCGTAGGCCCCTACTCTTAGGCAACTGGCTATCCTGCCTTTGTTTATCTTCAAGAGATCACTGTGATAATTATTATGTGACTTAACATTAATAAGTTCGACACTTGGTTCTCGTCCTACGTATCGGTATAGGTATCTTGAACTCAATGCGTCGTCGCATATAGTTAGGTACATGACCATACTGCGGAATCTCCATATCTTTTAGAAATTGCAACAAATGTATGAAAAGCTGTCGAAGTCATGCTGCGTTTTAAATATTCGCCAAATTATTTCAATATAAAGTCACTACGGTTGTTTAGTGCATTGTAAAATCTTATTTCCAATATTATTTCAATACTGCATCATGAGTGAATCTGACACCTCTTATTCTACTATATAAACTCCTTGTTTACGTAATGATCACAGAGAATGATGACGTCATCGTTATCAGCACCCTACACTACTTGGTAAGGTTTGAAATCTACTGTTTAAAAATTAATTAATCCTTGATACTCAATCAGTTTTCACAATTTTCAATTGCTTTTCCTTTTCAATATAATAATTGAAGGTATTGGTGCAATAACCAGGTAAGTGCAATTTTATAGTTTTCGGCAAAATGAGTTTGAATGTTTTTCGATCTTCATAAGCTTGCCGTTTAGTGCAGGAAATAGGTAATGAGAAAATTTCAAAAGTTTGAAATGCAACTTTGTGCAATTAATCAGAAACTCAATTTCCCACGTCCTGCTGTCACTAATTAATTAATTATATGCATTTTAAGAACAAACCTGGTTATTGCACGGAAACTTCCGTGTGGTGCTGTAGACTTATTTTGATGCAAGAATGAAATATGTGAACAAACTTGGTTATTGCACGGAAACTTCCGTGTGGTGCTGTAGACTTATTTTGATGCAAGAATGAAATATGTGAACAAACCTGGTTATTGCACGGAAACTTCCGTGTGGTGCTGGATACTTATTTCAATGCAAGATTCCAATATATGTGAACAAACCTTGTTATTGCATGGAAATGATAAACAGGGAAGAACTGTGAGCCTAATGTACAAGAACAAGGTAACTGTACAAACACATTTTTTGCCACAAAATCTTCACAACGTGAACAAATTTAAATGCCGAAATAAGATGTAGTAATGGAGGCAATGAATGTATGTAAGAAAATACAAAAGACACACAACACCTGCGAAATCGGATTAGTCAATGTTATTTTCCACATGTCACAGATTTAGCCTTGGCCACAACTGATGAAAGCGACTGGTGAATGTCATTCTGTAGAAATGCTGTGAGACTGCCTGAAATTGCTCTGACACCATTCTTTATATAATCCATACATTTTGTAAATGCTTAGTGTGAAGAAACACATGAATTGAACTTACCTAACATCCAGGACAATGCTAACTGGCGTTTATAGGGCTGGTGATGGCTCTTATATAATCTCATCAGAATGTGTATCAGCACTTAAAAGTGACAACATGCTGCAGAGAGTTTGAGGAGAGTGGAAATGTTTGTTCGTTTGTAGACAAGAGAAACTTAGAAAGTGATGTGCCCAAATGGAGCAACCACCAGAAAGTGATGATGCAATAACTGCAGCATTAACTAATGAGCACAAGAAAAGCCGGAAGAGAACACGAAATGAAGACACATGGAAGAGAAACCAGGTTAAGAAGGCTAGACAAAGTGGCCATGCATATAATATTATTGGTGCAGGTGGTAAACTGGTGTCTGCTAAGCAGCCTTTGCTGACTGGAATCCTGTGCACAAGAAAATGTCATAGACAGTGTAGCATGAAACTGAATGAAAGTCAGCGACAAACTGTTTTAACGGTTTTTATAACCTTTCTTGGATGTCAGTTAAGTTCCCTTCATGTGTTTCTTCAGTTAAGTTCACTTCATGTGTTTCTTCAGTTAAGTTCCCTTCATGTGTTTCTTCAGTTAAGTTCCCTTCATGTATTTCTTCAGTTAAGATCACTTCATGTGTTTCTTCAGTTAAGTTCACTTCATGTATTTCTTCAGTTAAGTTCCCTTCATGTGTTTCTTCAGTTAAGTTCTCTTCATGTGTTTCTTCAGTTAAGTTCACTTCATGTATTTCTTCAGTTAAGTTCCCTTCATGTGTTTCTTCAGTTAAGTTCTCTTCATGTGTTTCTTCAGTTAAGTTCACTTCCATGTGTTTCTTCAGTTAAGTTCACTTCCTGTGAACCTTCAGCCAATGGTTGCTCATGAGCTTGGATGTCAGTTAAGTTCTCTTCATGTGTTTCTTCAGTTAAGTTCACTTCATGTGTTCACTTCAGCCAATGCTTCCTCACCTACTGCCTGTCTTTTGATGCGTTTTTCTCTTGTCACCCGGTTTCGTAGTCACAGAACTTCCTGGGTCTATAGGCCTAATGCTTCCTAGCAGAGGATCGCACAGCTGCATAACACAACATTAATATTTTAAAATATTTATAACCGGATTATGTAAGCATTCATTTCAGCGAATTTTAGTCTTGTTTTTATTCAGAGAAAAAGTAATAAGAATATTTTATTATTATGAATGGGCTACTCCATTTCATGGTATCTTATTGCATAGGCTACATGACAAAGTTATTGTAAGCTGGGCTGATGGAACTAATGCTGGATGAAATTAGAAATTAGAGTTATTAAAATAATAATAATTTACTTCAATAACAGCTGGATTGGTAAAACTATTTCTTTGATTAAATGGAAGATGGATAGATGAAATAATTTTTGCCGTAAATGGAAACAATGACCAGTTTTATGCTTGATAAAACAGGCGTTACTCTTATTCCTTGAAAACCCGCTCCACTTTTGCTGTCATAACTAATATAACATTTCATTATAGACTACGCAACAAAACATGACAATGAAGAATGAAAATTAGGCATACCAGCTCCGTAGTTACAATCTTCGGATGATTGCTTATTTTTGTGTTTGGGGTAAAATGACGAGACATCTAAGTAAGACACTTTAAATGACTTTATCAACAAAACATCGACAGCTACGAAATCACTATATCATCGCTCAAAGACACTATATCTCGCATACCCGAATCGTCTGCGATGCGTTACTTACTTCGTTATTGCATTCGAGAAAGTATTTAACTGGTTTATGTTTGCGTGCAAGAATCAGGTTTGTTCATTTATATTATCTACTGCATACAACCGAGAGGTTTGGCTGTAGCTACGATCTTCTGTGCAATAATCGGGTTTCTTCACTTACCTGACTAATGCGCGAAATCGTGGCACACGAGCATATAATTCTCAAGTCAGGTATGTAGACTTGCCTCATTATTCTCATATTTACTCGCTCAATTTTAAAGATACCGAGCTGAAATTTACAGGATAAATGCGCCTATGTGTCCTGAGCATTTTAAGCCAACTTTCCCGATTTTCAGGTAAGTCGACTTACCTGGTTATTGCACCAATACCTTCAATTGTCAGTGTAAAGTCTCACAACTAGCATGCATCTTCTTGTGGTTTAATTTCGCTTCATCCACGCAGAAAGACGGTATCTTACTAAACTTAAGTGGCAGCAATGAATCAAGCTGCACGATGATTTTTACGCGGTTTGATTCAGGTAATGACCAGAAAGTAGCATACCAACGAATTAAATATAGGTCTACTTTTCAAGGACTATTTTAGATCGTGGAATACGGACTGAATATTGATGTTCAATGTGTGTGTTGCAAATTGATATTGTGTGATCAAGCTGGCGGAATTCTGATTATGTCTCCCATAATAAATTATATGTGTCTTTTATATTGCGACTACGATGCTGTACTGTTTAGATTTCTACTGGCTGCTTAGTGAGCTAAATACTGAAAAGGCAAACAACTGGCAAGGTTGAAGAATAATTTCAGTCCATAAAACTTAAAAGAAGTACATAGTTTTAAACTCTGGCTTTGTGCAAAGATCATAACTGAAGCACAACACTCAGACAATTCATAATAATTAATGATGTCGAAAAGCATTTCTACCAAGCATTCATCAGGATATTCCATCGGAAATGCAACACAAGAAGAGATAGAAAGTTCCCAACTATGTCAGAAATCATTTGTACTGGATAATCATACGAAGGAAAACAAGGAAAGCCATTCCAAATCAAAGACACGCGAATGTAAGTTTTGCAAAAAGATATTTACACGCACCTATAACCTACAGAGGCATATGAGAATCCATACAGGAGAAAAAGCATACCTTTGTTTGGTATGTAAGAAAACATTCGCATGCTCTTCGAGTCTGAAAACACACACTAGAACCCATACTGGAGAGAAACCGTTTCAGTGCGAAGTATGTAAAAAATTATTTTCTCGTTCTTACTTTCTACAGAACCATGTCAGAATTCATACTAGAGAGAGGCCTTATCAATGCCAGGTATGTCAAAAGCGTTTTTCCCAATCTTCAAATCTAACAATTCATTCAAGAATTCATACTGGAGAGAAATCTTACATTTGCCAAATATGCCAGAAACGTTTTTCCCAATCTTCAAATCTAACAATTCATTCAAGAATTCATACGGGAGAGAAATCTTACCAATGCCCAGTATGTCAAAAACGTTTTTCTCAGCCTTCATATCTAAGCAATCATGCAAGAATTCACACTGGAGAGATGCCTTACCAATGCCAGGTATGTAAAACACGTTTTTCCAACTGTTCAAATCTGACAGTTCATGCAAGAATTCATACCATAGATAAACCGTACAAATGTCAGTTATGTGAGTTTAAATCGAAGTATAAACGTTATCTAAAGATTCATATGAGAACACATACCAGAGAAAAACCATACCTTTGCCGGGTATGTCAAAAAACATTCTCATCATATTCAGGTAAGAAAAATCATGAAAGAACCCACCCTGAAGTGAAACGATTTCTGTGCATTCTTTGTAATAATCCATTTTCCACATCTTCAACGCTGCAAAGACATGTCAGAATCCATACTGGAGAGAGACCCTACCAATGTCAGATATGCAAAAAATGTTATTACAAATCTTGCGACCTGCGAGATCATGTTCGAACCCATACTGGAGAAAAACCATACCAGTGCCAGACATGTCAAAAACGGTTTATCCGATCTTTTCATCTAAGACTTCATGCAGGAATTCATAACGGAGAGAAACCACACCACTGCCAATTATGTGAGTTTAAAACTAAATGGAAAAGTTATCTAAAGAGGCACACGAGAACACATACTGGAGAAAAACCGTACCTTTGCCGGGTATGCCAGAAAGCCTTCTCTGGGGCATCGGATCTGAGACGTCATGAAAAAACCCACTCCGTGTCTGGCTCAAGTTTGTAAAATATTTTAAGAAATACTTGAACGAACCTAAATGGAGAGAAAACAAAGGTTTATAAAAAAAGTTTCGCGATCTTCGAGTCTACGCAGAAACAAAAGTCTCAACCCGAAACTACTTGAAATACTTGACGTTATTGAGTTCACCAACAACAGTTGGTTAAACAATATTTAGAAAAATGGATGTGTGGAGCTACTCAATCTATGATGATATTAAACACACGACCGAATTCATGCATATCTGTTTTGTATTCAAAGCAAGAGCTTTATTGCAGTGCCACTGAGTATTTCAGCAGGACAGCACATGTTCAAGGATCCTGGTTTTGGTTTGACGTTTTTTAAAAACATTTTAAGTTCAATTTAGTTAAGCCTATTATTCTTATGTCTAATTAAGCATTTTAACTCTGTTGTTTTTATTGTTGCACTGATGGTTTACTTCACATGATCTACTGTAGCTTTTCGTCTTTTCACTCGATCGAAGTTTTTCATGTTCGTATTCTCAGGCTGTTTTAGTGTCCCGTAACTGCAATCACAAAGTTATTGCAACGATAATTTCATACATGTATGATAAGTTTGGTTAAGGTTGAAATGTCTTAGCAAATAAAGTTTGTTCGATCTTTATTTGTCATCAGTTAACCAGTATCGACTCTTAGAAATGTAGCATCCATGAACAACTGAGTGCGATCCAATTCCAGTTTTATGTTCTTCCGTTTCGTCTAAACGCCGTCTTCCCATTATGAACTATATTGTGCCATACGAACGGTGAGAACTATTCAAATAATTTCTGTCGGAGTCAACGGCCTTTGCTGCCATAAGATGTTTAACGCTGCCATGGATCGATCCATGCATATCGCTATGCAGAGTCACTAGCTAAAGGAACACGCAGCTCGGAAGGAAGATTATTCCACGTGGTCGGCCCAACCACTGAGAAGGCACGACGCTGCATCTTTGAAGTGCGCGCAAAGGGAACAGCAAGTTCGCCTCGAGACGCAGAACGAAGATATCTGCGTGCAGCCAAACCTGAGGTGGGGCAACAGAATTCGCGCAAGTAGGCTGGGGCGCTCCCTAAGTGGCACCGCCAGACCCAGACCGAAATCCTAAATGGAATGCGCTGGGAAACAGGAAGCCAGTGGAGTACGTCACGCATATAATGCGAGACATGGTAAAGTTTACAGAAACCACCAACAAGCCTGTAGCAGCTGCACGAATGGATGTGTGAGCATGATGAGACGTGGCGTAGGTGTGGGACACTGTCACATCCATTGCCAGGCATCGTCCACGTGACCAAGGGATGATTGTGACACCGTTTGGCCTCTTTCCGTCTGCTCGTGAACGGCCGTGAGGCTCTCTGTGCAGAGATTTTCTCTGCTTAGCGCTGTCCTGATGATGACGTTTAGGACGTTTTGCTGTTGTTGTTCTCCTCCTCTGCAAACCTTCTCTACAGTAGGGCACAATAATATAAGTGCTCCAAAGCAGTGTGATTCTCGTTAACGATAACGATAACGAAAATGTTCGTTAACGAAAATAAAATGATTTCGTTAACGATAACTATAACTAAAAAATATCATTAACTATAACTATAACGAAAATAACAATAACGAAAATTCATCTTTATTTTCGTTAATGCTCTGCAAAATAGGAAGTGGATATGGACGATTCGACATAAATGAGAACGAAAAATGCGACATTTTCCCTATGCAATTTGTCAGTTACTTTGGAAACTCGTGTTGAATACACCCATGCTTCAAAGGCTTTCAAACTCTGAGCAAATTGTGAAACAGCGTGTTAATACGCACAATTTTGCTTATATCCTGTGCTATGTAGTAACTAAAATTAATTAAAATAAAAATCCATTAACTATAACTATAACTATAACTAAAATAAAATCTGTAAGGAGAATCACACTGTCACAAAGTGTCGTGCCTACCCTCAACCCGACCGCCATCCGTTCTCCTCGTCTGAGAGGCGCAGGCATAGTGCGGTCACAAGGGAGCTAACATCCCATCACCAGAATGTGGTGCTCGTGAGGCTAGCAGGGAAGCAGAATGGCGTGGACACCTATCAGTCCTTTCCATGTTTTGTCTGTGCATCGGAGATCCTACTCTTGTTGGTGAAGAGTGCTTTTGTTGTCGCCGTAGTTATACCTGTCTCAGCCGACTCTGTTGGTAAGATACATGCCTGCAGTTCGTTTGAGCAGCAGAACTTCTGCTGAAGCCAGGAAGGCGGAAGTGCCAGCTTAGATGCACAAAGGACTCCCAGACCACCACCTCTCACCGGCAAGAAATGTTGGCTGAGATTATAGGTTGAAGGTTGAATTTTGGCTGAGATATTGGTTGAAGGTAGATACAAGTGCCATGCGAGCCAGAGAATTTAGGATATATGTAAAAGCCTGTTGACTTCTTGATCCGAGGTTAATTACCAAGACCGAGTTGGCGTACTCCAAGCGAGAGAAGACAAGAGATCGAGCAGGCTAAGAGTAGAACTTGTGTGACGTATAGCACTGATATGATAGAAACATGATTTGCAAAAGTTTGTGATGTGGGGTCAAAGTGTAAGATTATTTGATTAGCATTTAAGGGTTCAGGTTATTTGTTATTGATAATTCTGCATGTAGGCCTAACTATATTTATATCACGTATACAATAATGACTAAAAATGATACGTTCTAATACGCGACTTAACTAATGTTTCTATCAATGATTTCTAAATGATAATTAATAATTTATGAAATGACATTATAATTATTTAAGGTAGCCTACATTTTAAAAACCAGCCTATATTCAATCTGGCAACCGGACTCAGATTTTCACTAGTATATTATTTTTAAAATTCGAACAAATGTCTGAAAATCTGTCAAAGTAGTGATGTGTCACGTGTGTTAAATGTTTTTGAATATAAAATCGCTAGTTTTGTGCAATGTAAACTTCTGATTTCCAACTGTAAGCTGCAGCAAGAGTGAATTTGACACCTCTTATAGTACGATATAAACTCCTTGCTTACTTGATGAGCACAAACAATGATGACGTCACTTATCAGTGTGACTTAGTCTACGAGGTAACGTTACAAATCTACTGTTTAAAAATTAATTCAGATTAGTCGTCGATTATCAATCAGTCTTTGCAATTTGCAATTGCTTTTCTCTTTCAGGTAGAATGATCCGTTTTAGTTATTATTATCAGTGTAAAGTCTGAACAACTAGCGGACCGTAATTATTCAATTATTGTGGTGTTTGAATATCCGTCGTACGTTTAGTTCGTCAATATGTAGGCTGCTTAAGTAAGCAAGTAAGTAAGCTGAGTATTGTATATTATTTATCCAACTGCATAACCGGACTTTGGTTTACATCAAATTACGCATTATAAAGCATTCTTGTTAAAAACGTTTTTCTCATGAAGTTGTCAGCCTGTGAAACATTTCGGTCATGCGGCCTTTTCGCGAGGAATAGCAATAAAAACAAAATTAAGTAAGGGAATTGACCATCAACTTTCTAGACATGTCGTTGATTCACAAAGTTCTATTAGGTTTTAACAGGTTGTGAAACGATGAAAAAGTAGTTAAATTAACAAAATCCTATAATTTATGGTTCTTTTGTAAAATCAGCTAACTGCAATTTTCACATGTTAAAGTAGTCTCCGGATTACTTTCCCCCCGGACGTTTCTCCTCAGACATTCCCTTTGTAGTCGTTAAGGAGGGGTGTTAAATATAGGCGCTATATAACGACTATAACGACTACATGTATCTTGATTGGATATAAGATCTTCTCTTGCTGAAGGTTAAAATGGCTGACTGGGCTGACTGAACATTTGAGTTATAAAGATGATAGTTTTCGTCGAACCTTTTATTTGTTACAATAAATCCGTTTAAAAATCTAACAGGTTATGGACCCAGAACACGTGGGTATACGTCGATAAACGGATGTAATAGTAAAAGACGTTTAGCGATCGAAAACATAAAGAACGCTGTCGAACAGTTGTACGCGTGACCATAGCGTGACTTAACCTTGGACTATCGCTTCAACTG
>JACEVL010003017.1:0-15000 GCA_020284085.1 Aporrectodea caliginosa
TTGCATTCAAAGACATTTAAAATACGAGAAATGACCGCAGAAATTACGGTGAAATGAAATGCATTCAAAGACATTTAAAATACGAGAAATGACCGCAGAAATGACGGTGAAATACATTCAAGAACATTTAAAATACGAGAATTGACCGTAGAAATTACGGTGAAATACATTCCAAACCATTAAAAATACGATGCATGACAGTAGAAATGCGGTGAAATACATTCAAAATAAGGTCATTTACCGTGAACTTTTACGGTCATATGAATGCTAATATTACGGTCCAACATAAATTACGGTCCTCCGTTATTTTACGGTTATTTCCTGTGTTCATTCCTGCCAGGCATTTGACCGTAATTTTACGGCAGGATTTCTAACAGTGTAAGTCGTAATGACTTGCAGGTCACATTAAGATTATAGTCTATAGCTGAACATTCAATGACTACTTTTCAGCGGTCCTTCTGCGACTTGCCACCTGATGGAAAAGATATTACAGTTTTATCGACCGAAAATAATCAGTTTTCTCAGTAAATGGACAAAAAATTAATCATTTCTTACCGATCAAATGCTGGAATATTGAAGTTTCTTTGTGTGTACTTCTGTTCGTACTTTGAGATGTTCTCGAGAGGCGCTAATTAAATATCGAAAACCTATAAATTATACGATATTGCTGTCTATTTCCATACATTTACATACCTGTTGTTGGAGCTCTGTATGCTATTACAATACATTACTAAGTGCGGGATGTTCATGTACAACACAGCTGCCCTGCATGTGTGGTCTTACATTCCATAATCCATATAGTGTACATTTGTACAACAATCCAATACTTTTATCCAGTATAGATATGAACATTACCCATATCTATAATTAGTCTTAGCTCCTTTATAATAACAATAAGTTACGCACTTTTGTCGTTGGCTGCGTTATGACAGCCAGTTTTGAATAAACGAAAATACAATACAATACATTAATTTTACATTACAGCCATCACGCGTTGTTTCTGTTGCATTTCTGTCTTCATTACTGCCTACTGCTTGTGAACAACACTTTAGGGATGACTTTTTCAGCAGTTGTCTAATCTGACTTAGAAACTTCTATAGCGCCGTTATCAATGTGGTCCAAGATATCAGTTGATAGTCGCGTCACATAGCCACAACTTGTGTGAGCATTGGAGCCTTTGACTCTTGGGCCTCTAGTGCTCTTCTAGTTTCGTCTCGAGTTTTAGATTCAGCACGGTGGCCGACTGGTTGAACCGTTAGAGCGATTGACCTGTAACGCGGAGAGTACGGGTTCGATCCTCGTCCGGGGCGGTTACTGCAGTGTAGGGACCGTGAGCAAGTCCTTCGCGCACAATTGTCCGCTATATAATTGCATCTGCGCTGCCGAGGCGTGTGCACTTCTGAGCTTTGGGCCACCTTTGGAAAATGGACGATATCAAAGTGCAGTTGCATTGTATTGTATGGAGTTAAATCGCAATCAAGCCTCTTAATTCATTGGTTTCATAGTGTTTTGAATCGAGTTAATCATTTACTGTGTTATATGTACTATACTATTTGCATTGCTGTACGAAACTGGTTTCTGTGTGAAACTTGATGTTGCACTGTTTATCAAGGATTTAGCTAATTCAGATTTCTGAAATGTTGTTCTAGGTGTCCCTATAGTTAGCTGGATCTTGACCCCTTTTGGGACTCCTCTTGCGGCCAATCCGGGATATTTTATGTTGAAATGTTGTGTTTTGATTTGGCTTCAATAAAAAGAGTTTTGATTTGATTTGATTTGATTGGTTGAAACTCATTTACATTACATTACAAATGACCATTGCGCTTTGATTTCTGTGGTTATCGTATACAGCCGTCGGATGTCCTGACCTGAGAGGTCCTCCGAACGGATGGGTCGACCGATCACGGCGACCGGGCCACCGTGTCCTGCAACCACTCGGCCGATGTCTGGCATCTCGTCTGTAACGGAGACAGCTGGATCGGAAACTACCACAACTGCTCAGCCGGTATATACACACGAAACCACTGTATAATAATGGTCTAGAATACGATAGGATCATTGACACAAGGCACCGTCATTGTGATTAATTCCATCATCACCACCACCATTATCACCACCGCTAAACACCACCTTACTGCTACGACTACTACTACTATTATCTCTACCACTATTGTTGCTATTACGATTTATGTCACCAATACCATCGTCGTCGACGTCATCATTATAATCACGTTATCGCGATCAGTGCCATTATCATCATCATCATCGTCGTCGTCATCATCATCATCATAATCATCATCATCATCATCGTCGTCGTCATCATCATCATCATTATCATCATCGCCATAATAGCCAGCATGTAACGGTAACGACGACCTTGAACCGCATCACGCCAAAGCCACGCGAGCCATGAGGTCCCCCGAGAGGTTCGAAAAACAACAGCTGGAGGTCCATAAGATCCACGAAAGCAGCTGTGAGTGAAGGACTTGCTCAAGGTCACTAAACAGTAACCGTCTCAGAGGAGGCTCGAACCCGTAATCTCCCCATTGCAAGGCGAGCACTCTAACCAATCAGCTACCGTGTCCCATGTATAACAGTTACTAATTGTCTCAAACTATACTTAAGACGTCCAGTGTCTCCTCGTCCATCCCTAAACCACCGGTTGCGCTTTAGTCGGTGGCTGATGTTGACTTTGAGCATCAACTGTTATTCAGTTTCAGTTATTGTCGGCCACGATGCCAAGACTCAGTCATCGTCATCCTATCCGTTTGGTAAGTCAACTCATCCAACCACCCCTTCTTGCCGCTCTTTCAAATAGTATACGCAATCCGCATGTAGGAAACCATGGGCGACTTACTGGAAAATGAGCATCATGACTAAACGACGTCATATGTATGCGTATGCGCATAGTTGGACATCTAAATGGTACCATTTGTTGGATAGTTGCACTACAAAACTAAGGAACAGTTGCACCGATTTCGTCTTGTTTAGATTGCTCTTTAAGGCTCGTGAACAAACTAGTGTCTCACGCTGTCTGTTTATCAATCTCTGTCTCTGCCTCTTTATCTGTCTGTGTCTCTCCCTGTGTCTTTGCCTCTCTCTGCCTCTCTGTCTCTGTCTGTGCATCAGTCTCTATATCTGTCTCTGTCCCTGTATCTGCCTGTGTCTCCCTGTGTCTTTTCCTCTGTCTGTCTCTGTCTCTGTCTGTGCATCGGTCTCTATCTCTGTCTCTGCCCCTGTATCTGCCTGTGTCTCTCCCTGTGTCTTTTCCTCTGTCTGTCTCTGTCTCTGTCTGTGCATCGGTCTCTATCTCTGTCTCTGCCCCTGTATCTGCCTGTGTCTCTCCCTGTGTCTTTGCCTCTGTCTGTCTCTGTCTCTGTCTGTGCATCGGTCTCTATCTCTGTCTCTGCCCCTGTATCTTCCTGTGTCTCTCCCTGTGTCTTTGCCTCTGTCTGTCTCTGTCTCTGTCTGTGCATCGGTCTCTATCTCTGTCTCTGCCCCTGTATCTGCCTGTGTCTCTCCCTGTGTCTTTGTCTCTGTCTGTCTCTGTCTCTGCCTGTGCATCAGTCTCTATCTCTGTCTCTGCCCCTGTATATGTCTGTGTCTCTCTCCCTGTGTCTTTGCCTCTGTCTGTCTCTGTCTCTGTCTGTGCATCGGTCTCTATCTCTGTCTCTGCCCCTGTATCTGCCTGTGTCTCTCCCTGTGTCTTGGCCTCTGTCTGTCTCTGTCTCTGTCTGTGCATCGGTCTCTATCTCTGTCTCTGCCCCTGTATCTGCCTGTTTCTCTCCCTGTGTCTTTGCCTCTGTCTGTCTCTGTCTCTGTCTGTGCATCGGTCTCTATCTCTGTCTCTGCCCCTGTATCTGCCTGTGTCTCTCCCTGTGTCTTTTCCTCTGTCTGTCTCTGTCTCTGTCTGTGCATCAGTCTCTATCTCTGTCTCTGCCCCTGTATATGTCTGTGTCTCTCCCTGTGTCTTTGCCTCTGTCTGTCTCTGTCTCTGTCTGTGCATCGGTCTCTATCTCTGTCTCTGCCCCTGTATCTGCCTGTGTCTCTCCCTGTGTCTTTGTCTCTGTCTGTCTCTGTCTCTGCCTGTGCATCAGTCTCTATCTCTGTCTCTGCCCCTGTATATGTCTGTGTCTCTCCCTGTGTCTTTGCCTCTGTCTGTCTCTGTCTCTGTCTGTGCATCGGTCTCTATCTCTGTCTCTGCCCCTGTATCTGCCTGTGTCTCTCCCTGTGTCTTGGCCTCTGTCTGTCTCTGTCTCTGTCTGTGCATCGGTCTCTATCTCTGTCTCTGCCCCTGTATCTGCCTGTTTCTCTCCCTGTGTCTTTGCCTCTGTCTGTCTCTGTCTCTGTCTGTGCATCGGTCTCTATCTCTGTCTCTGCCCCTGTATCTGCCTGTGTCTCTCCCTGTGTCTTTTCCTCTGTCTGTCTCTGTCTCTGTCTGTGCATCAGTCTCTATCTCTGTCTCTGCCCCTGTATATGTCTGTGTCTCTCCCTGTGTCTTTGCCTCTGTCTGTCTCTGTCTCTGTCTGTGCATCGGTCTCTATCTCTGTCTCTGCCCCTGTATCTGCCTGTGTCTCTCCCTGTGTCTTTGCCTCTGTCTGTCTCTGTCTCTGTCTGTGCATCGGTCTCTATCTCTGTCTCTGCCCCTGTATCTGCCTGTGTCTCTCCCTGTGTCTTTGCCTCTGTCTGTCTCCGTCTGTGAATCAGTCTCTATCTCTGGCTATGTCCCTGTTTCAGCGTCTGTCTGTGCCTCTCTGCCTCTCTGTCTGTCTCTCCCCGATATTTAATTAAACCAAGATGTTACCAAGACGACTTCTAAATAGCATCCTTTTAGGCAAAAAGTATGAACTAATATACTTTATTAAATGCAATGCATGTCTACCTGTATAATTACGTATTCCTGAAACAATTAATAAATTTCTTTGTCGTGCCAAAAGTCACCTTAAACGTTGTTTTCGAAGAAGATTATATGTTTCATCAAAACGACTATAGGCTAAACGTATGAAATTGTATACATTATTAAACGTAAAAGTGAATATTATACCGGCGTGTGTACTTTTGAAACTCTTAATAAATTCCGTTGTCTTGGCAAAACGATACCTTAAACGTTGTTTTAAAAGAACACGACACTGGCCAGAACAAATATGCAAGACAGTTAGAGATACAGATACGTGTATTAGCGGCACAAGGACCCATCTCCAACGCAATACATAATTATATTTGGAGCGACGTCGAGTAGCTTTTCTCGTAGAAGCGCTATATAAATTAAGAAATATAATATCACATGGTACGGTAGTAAGCTATACAATACAATGCAATTGAATAGGTAGAATGAACATCAATACAAGGAAATGCAATTTATGCAACACGATCGGCCTACGATATGAAATAATAAAATACACCATACAGTACAACGTTGCACATTACGATTCTATGCGATCAGTTGCAAAACAATAAGTTACGGTAAGTATAATAAAGGGCAATTTAATACCATGCAATACATTCTGAAACAATGCAATGCAATCCAATACCATACAATATCTTGCAGAGCACCACAATATAAAGCCATGTAATGTAATTACACAAAGCACATTATAATGTAACTGATACATGTAACTGTGAGGATTGTTCGATGTTCGTCGAAATCAGAGAAATGGGTTAAACTTGCTAGTTTTCCAGTTTTGTTAACGTTTACCATGGAACTTCAACCGAGAACAAAATATCTAAACAGCACTACACCAAACCATACCATTCATAGCACTTTGACTATACACATTGAACACGAGCACTCTTCTCTGGCTGCCGAGAGAACAAACAACAGGTCTCTGTTCTCTGTCGAGTAATAAACAATCGCCATTTTTATCCATCTACTTTAACTTGCGGGAATCTTGCTTGCTTGCTTGCTTGCTTGCTTGCTTGCTTGCTTGCTTGATTGATTGAGCCACAGGCTAAAAAGTCAAATCTTGCGACGACTAGTTCGATCACTTACAATCATTCAATCGTCGTGAAACTTGGCATATAGACTCGCCCTCGCACACACTTCATTCTATCAAAATTTCAGCTCCCCCAAAAAGGCTAGCTTATAGAATCGGGGACTAAACTTTTCGAATCGGGGAATCCCCTTTCCGATACGGAGCGTTGTGATTGGCCAGCGTTGTGATTGGCCGCAGTTGTAAAATGGACGCGGACTATATATTTGTAGAGGTAACTGCTTCATAAGACGCATTATAGGATAGTAGATGGATATAGTAAAAAACTTTGTTTTTACGGGCTGTATTTTATTATTATCCATCTAGTTTAACTTGCGGGAATCTTGCTTGCTTGCTTGCTTGCTTGCTTGCTTGCTTGCTTGCTTGCTTGCTTGATTGATTGAGCCACAGGCTAAAAAGTCAAATCTTGCGACGACTAGTTCGATCACTTACAATCATTCAATCGTCGTGAAACTTGGCATATAGACTCGCCCTCGCACACACTTCATTCTATCAAAATTTCAGCTCCCCAAAAGAGGCTAGCTTATAGAATCGGGGACTAAACTTTTCGAATCGGGGAATCCCCTTTTCCGATACGGAGCGTTGTGATTGGCCAGCGTTGTGATTGGCCGCAGTCGTAAAATGTACGCGGACTATATATTTGTAGAGGTAACTGCTTCATAAGACGCATTATAGGATACTAGATGGATATAGTAAAAAACTTTGTTTTTACGGGCTGTATTTTATTTATCCATCTAGTTTAACTTGCAGGAATCTTGATTGCTTGCTTGGTTGAGCCACAGGCTAAATAGTCAAATCTTGCGACGACTAGTTCGATCACTTACAATCATTCAATCGTCGTGAAACTTGGCATATAGACTCGCCCTCGCACACACTTCATTCTATCAAAATTTCACCTCCCCAAACAAGGCTAGCTTATAGAATCGGGGACTAAACTTTTCGAATCGGGGAATCCCCTTTTCCGATACGGAGCGTTGCCATTGGCCAGCGTTGTGATTGGCCGCAACAGATACGGGTGCGCTGCCTCATTAAACGGACGCTATGTTGTAAAATGAACGCGGACTATATATTTCTAGAGGTAACTGCTTCATAAGACGCATTATAGGATACTAGATGGATATAGTAAAAAACTTTGTTTTACGGGCTGTATTTTATTGTAATTATATCTAGCAGATTTTTCCTCCAGTACCGTATTTTCAGTCACAGTATCGGTTTATTATTAAAAACAAGTTTAAAATGTGCCAAAGTAACCCCGTTTTACGGTAAGTGAATGTATTATATATAGAGTAGACAGCAGAAACTCAAAGCTCGTCATAAACTTAACATTAACAGTACAACAAGCAAGTGAGTAAATAAGTAAGTATGTAATTTAATTCATTAAAGAAAATGAAAATGAACAAAGAAATCCAACATTGATTCAGTAGCAGACTGTCAGCGGGGTCACTCAGGACTCGTTGCGCCGGACGCCAATAACAAAACCAATCATTTAGTCAAACAGATAATTACACCATAATACATTCCGAATTACAATTAATGTACAAAATGGGATGAGAACAGAACTATCCTCGATGCAAACCTCGTGACCTTCATATCCATCGAAATACAACTCTTCCGGTGGGTAACGTGCACTGGTCATCCAACTCACATCCCATATAAAATATGTATGTAGGTCTATATATGTATAAAATTATTCGTTTATTTCCACAAAACAACAGGAAAAACGCTGTAGGTGAACAATAACAGTTGACAGCATAGCTACGTATCGTTGAGTTAATTAGTGCATGTTTCTATATAACATTCTTGGGATAAAGTTCAGCTAGTCTTTATCGGGGAGGGTGAAATTGTGGGCCCTTTGTCAAAAGTTATATAATGGTTCTCGCTGCAGGTGTTAAGGGTCAAGATGCCAATTAAATACAGCAACTATTCGTGACAATTCCCATTGTTAAGAGCAGTCCTATAAATTTAGAAATAACTGGTATACACTAGATGCTGTTGATGTTCAGGTGTATTTATGGCGGTGACGATCGGAATAGCTTTGGGTGTGTTTTGCGGTCTGCTGCTGCTGAGTTTGGTCATCTGTTGCCAACGAAAGAAAAAGAGATTCAGACTCTGTCTTAGGTAATCCTACATAATACATCATCAGCTTCATCGTCGTCTTCGTCGTCGTCGTCATCATCATCATCATCATCATCATCATCATCATCATCATCATCATCATCATCATCATCATCATCATCATCATCATCATCATCATCATCATCATCATCATCATCATCATCATCATCATCATCATCATCATCATTCTCATTACCATCATCATCATCATCTTCGTTTCATCATCATCATCATCATCATCATCATCATCATCATCATCATCATCATCATCATCATCATCATCATCATCATCATCCTCATTACCATCATCATCATCGTCATCATTACCAGCACCATCGTCATCGTCATCATCATCATCATCATCATCATCATCGCCTTTCTTAAATTCCTTCTCCTCCTCCTCCTCTGCCTTCTTCTCGTCGTCGTCGTCATCATCATCATTTATTCTTCGTCATCATCATCGTCAACATCCTCATCCTCATTACCATCATCCCAATAATGTCATCATCTCGTCATCAACATCATCGCCTTTCTCCAATTCCTCCTCCTCCTCCTCCTCTGCCTTCTTCTCTTAAACTTTTCTTCTTCTTAGTCATCGTCATCATCTGATGACCACCATCAACATCGCTATCATAATCATTGTATCATCATCTTTAACCCTTTCTCACTATCATTATCATCGCAATCACAATCACCATTATCGTCGATGTCTTAAACTTTTACAAAATCTATGAAGACGATTGAAATAATTGAACTCATATTATTCTTAGGCCTATATCTTCATACATTGAGCACACAAATATAAACAAATAAACTAAAGAAACCATTCGCATATGTCAACTCAAACTAAATAGGCGTTAACGAGTTTTGAATTATTTTCGATCTGAAGACAGCGCAAATTTCTTCACGTTACGATCCCGTCATTGAAAACACGAGCTTAATAATTGAGTCTTCATATCCTCGGCTTGAATAGAAAACGTCGCCTATTTTCTTTCGTAACGTTTGACAATAAGAGTATACGTCAGCCAACCTAACCTGTTTCCGTTCCAGCCAACCTGTCTCGGAGCCAGCCAACCTGTTTCGGAACAAAAGCAGTATGCGGACGAGCCTTTCTAATGACACACGGAGCTTTCTTGGGCACGCGTTGAGAGTCCAAATTGCAGAATTTATTGACGCTGGTCCGAAATTGCTTCTTAAGCTTAACGTGGGTTTGTTGGAAACGATTCGAAGCGATTGTCGACGTCATTATCTCTGTAAGGTCGGCCTTCCTCCATTATTACTTGGCCACGCATTGATTGGACTAAGACACGGAAACAGGCAGGCAGGCAGGCAGACAGGCAGACAGGCAGGCAGGCAGGAAGGTTGGTATTATAGGCAGGTAGGCAGAAAGGCAGACAGGCAGGCAGGCAGACAGGCAGGTAAACAGACGGAGAAATAAACACACATACGCACAGACAGACAAGACTACATATAGAGAGGCAGACATTGACAGACAGACAGACAGACATACATACATACATGCATACGAATAAGGAGACAGACCGAAGCGCACGAATTCAGAAAGACAGGTAACCTCAGAAAAAGATACAAACGAACACAAAGACCGAGAAGCACGCAGACAGTCACATAGTGAGGCTGAAAATCATAGACGAAAAAGCAGACAGGCGGACAAATAGGCAGGTAGATAGACAGACAGATACGCAAGCAAATAGGCAGACAGATAGGCGTGCATGCAATATCTATACGGACGATGGCAAGCGGGCTTAAGACGAGGATCGAGCGATAAAGAAAATAGGTTGGAAAGGGAAGAAACACAGTTCACTTGTTCAGGGCGAAATGACCATCCAGCGAAATCCCACTGACAATCACAACGTCGTTAGTAGGCAGTAGCCCACGCCCGTTTGTCTGTATGTTACTGCTTGTATGTGTGCGTGTTTGAGTATATGCAAGTATGTATGTATGTATGTATGTATGTATGTATGTATGTATGTATGTATGTATGTATGTATGTATGTATGTATGTATGTATGTATGTATGTATGTATGTATGTATGTATGTATGTATGTATGTATGTATGTATGTATGTATATATATATGTATGTATGTATGTATGTATATATTATATGTATGTATGTATGTATGTATGTATGTATGTATGTATGTATGTATGTATGTATGTATGTGTATATATTATATGTATGTATGTATGTATGTATGTAGGTATGTATGTATGTATGTATGTATGTATTATATTATATGTATGTATGTATGTATGTATGTGTATATATTATATGTATGTATGTATGCATGTATGCATCGGCTAGATGTATGCATGCGTTTTGAGTATATGTATGTATGCATGTATGTTTGCAGGTATGTAATAATATATTTTCGTTTATTCAATTGAAACTGACAAACCGCAGTATGATTACTTGATACATGTGCAGTAGTAACAGATGATAACAAGTTTAACAGAAGTCGAATTTAACCGAATGGGAGCCAGCAAGGCGCCCATCTGTACTACTGCTAATTTTACCAACGCCACCTGGCGAATGGAAGGCCGAGTCATCCCTGTGTAGCTAGCGGGTATCGAACCCGCATCCTTCTGATCTTCGTGCCAGTGTGTTACCATGCAACCATCATGATTTCCCGTATGTTTGTTTGCATGCATGTATGTATGCGTGTATGAATATGTATGTATGCACGCATACAGGTATACATGCATAGATGCATGTATGTATGCACGTTTGTATGTATGGATGCATGAGTAATAATAATAATAATAATAGGCCTATCTTTTCTTTAATGAAGCGCCTGACAAACGCACTGCGCTGTACATTTACATGTTATGACAATTAAACAATTCACAAGAACACAAATGACAGAAGGCATAATCTTAACTACTAACAGAAGAGACAGCCTGCAATACACGGCGCTAATAGCAGCCTACAAAGCATGTCCGCCCTACGGACTCGAACTCGGTACCTCTCGCTCTCTGTGCCAATGTGTTATCCAATGCGCTATCGGGCCCCGAGTATATGTATGTATGTATGCCTAGAAGCCCTAGATATATGTATGTCAACAAATCTGAGTCATAGCCGGAAGAAAGTCTGCGCAAACAACTTTTCCACAGTCCTTAGACGGAGTTCGCTGATCAGCATTCAACCCAAAATCGTTAGATGGAACAACACGGCGTACTACCGAATCGACCACCGTGTCGCAAACACCGTCAACGATACCGTAAACGATACCGTAAATAACATTGTAAATGACATCGTAAATAACATTGTAAATGACATCGTAAATGACATCGTAAATGACACTGCTGTGGCGTGATAGGCGTAATAAAGAAAACAAGAATGACTGCTTTGGACCGTTATACTTCAAAGGATTGCGATCGTTGACTATGCAGACTCTTGTAGAGAATACCGATTGAGAGTTTGAGACGCCGTGCCTTATGATGATGGTGCTATAGAAGTCTTTAGATTACATTAGATTACATTACATTAGATTACATTATATTATATTAGATTACATTATATTAGATTACATTACATTACATTACATTACATTACATTACATTACATTACATTACATTACATTTGATTGCATTACATTCGATTAGATAAGTATGAATTGCTTGTTCGACGTTATTGTGCAACTCAGAATACTTTGACACTTATGACCTTAAAACTTTGCCTTGAGACTCAACCTTGAGACTACTTTGAGTGAACACAATCATTTGACCTTGAGTTGTCCTTGTGACTTGAACATTAGGTCATCTTTCAACGTGCCTAACAACAGAAGTAAGCCCAAATAACTTAACGCTCGTGTAAAAAAGCCCACAAAATATTATCAATTATGTAACCTATGTATAATATATAATATTATATAAATATAGATAAATATATGCATGTATATCTATATCAGAAGATATAATATTAATATATATATAATATAAGTTTTATATATATATTATTTCTGTGTACAATGATCGCATATTCGCAATAGTATCTAAGCAGTTGATCTACAAAAGCTCACTGCACTTTCAACGCGTATTATTCACGCGTATGATGTCGTAATCGGGTCTAGGACTTTACCCCCGGCCCATTACCCCTGCCATTACCCCCTGCCATTACCCCCCGCCATTACCCCCCGTCCCGTATAATAATATATCATAATTATAATTATAATTAATAATATATAATATTATAAATAATAATTATAATTATTAATTATAACTATAATATAATGAATTATAATAATATTTATTAATTAATATAGTAATATAATTATTAAAATAATATATAATATGTAATAATAATTAATATCACTAATAAATATATTAATTATTTATTATAATTATATGTATAATATATAATATTAATATATTATATTAATTGTTATAATTATATTATTATACGGGACGGGGGGTAATGGCTGGGGGTAATGGCAGGGGTAATGGCAGGGAGGTAATGGGCCGGGGGGTAATGTCCGGATACCGTCGTAATCGTCGTAATCGTAATCGTAATCGTAATCTCCAAACTTCTAAAGCGCCACTCGAAAGCCAAGCGCAGGGCACCAGCTTATTCACGAGCGCTGCGTCTAATCAGAGGGGTTGTCAAAAAGAGTAGTCCGAGGGAGGTCCGAGTCCGGTTTCCAGGGGATCAGAGAGGGCACAGCAGATGTTAAGGCGGGTGTCTTTTAGGTCGAGGATTGGAAGGTACAGGATAAGGTAAAAGCAATCACAGGCCGTTATCCATATAATTATATTCTAAGAAATGTCATATGCATATATGTATTATATTACATATGTATATGTGCAGTCTCACTAAGTGAACTGACCTTCTGGATATTGACTTCATTACGGCTTATATTTGATGCATCGTCGGCTAATGCGCTGTAAATAGGATATATTAACAGATAATACTGATAACAGTGACTTAGTATCATAGTGCCAGTGTCCTTTGATGTAATATCAGCATCTGGATGTACTAATGAATACTGCCTATAGAGTCCAGTGTTCCTGCAGCTTTCAACATGGTGCGATGGTGACATTTAAGTTCACTGACTGTGGAAGCAGCCAGACATTTTATGCACTTGTCACAATCTCTACACCTCCTCTACTTCCGAATACTTTCGACGGTGTGATCCACTTGGTCGTATCTCACGGTTCTCACCTATACGGTAGCTCTCGCTTTCTCTGCAGATGTTGACTTCAATATAATGCAGGGTTCATTCCTGCAGTCTGCATTGGTTGAATATTTAAGAAGATACGCATGCATTATCAATGCGCTGTGTAAATTCCAAGAGATATAATAGCTAAGCAGTAAAAAATCAATTACTATTTCTTCTTGATGGGTGGCATTTCTGGACTCCAAAATGTCGCAACTTCGAGTGTTAAAAACACAAGTAAAATCAAAAACTGTTTAAATATTTTGCACATAATTATTAATCAATGGGGCGCGAGAAAACACACTCTATGAGATAACTTGATATGATTTTAAAATAAGTAATATTACTATTTTCTTAAAAGTAGGGCTGGTACTGATTAAAAATTTTTTAATCGATTAATCTCCAAAAATTAATCGCGATTAATCGATTAAATTCGATTAATTTGATCCATGTTACATAAAGCGTGAAAAACTGTTTATACTGTATACACTGCAAAAATCTCTCAATCATTCGACATGCTAAAGTCCAAATTGTCAAACTGAGAAATGTAGTCACGAGTAACTACCTTCTATCTACGAAAATCTTCAATAATCTTCGCCATAATCGACTTTTCCCTCAGCATTTACCTTAAATACAAAATGATCGCTTAATTTTCCACTCAAATGTTTCACATTATTACTGTTTGCCATATTGTTTATTCCGGAAATAGGTTGGTTTACGTCATAAAATAAGTAAAAATTAATCGAAAATTAATCGAACAAGAAAAAATTAATCGATTAAATTTTTAACGATTAATCGATTAATTAATCGTTAAAATCCGCAGCCCTACTTAAAAGGAAATGACCCTTAATTAACGTACCAATCTGTACAAGAAGCATGTTCTTGGCTTCGTTTCATAACTTCTGGTGAACAGCGTCGTATGCTTGTAAGTTGCCATCTGTGTATACATGTATGTGTGAATATGCACATGTTGGCATACCCTATATGTGTGCATTGTTAGAAATGCATGTATGCATGCATGTAGGCTATATCTATGTCTATGGGTGTATTAGGTATTAGGCATGCATCTTAACATTTATATTGCGCATATATTGAATCTGTCAAAGGCGCTAAAACAATATTGCACTGTATTGTTTCATATTGCGCCGTGTTGTAATGTACTGTATCGGATTGCATTGTATTGTATAGAATCCTATCGCGTCGTAATAATAATAATAATAATAATAATAATAATAATAATAATAATAATAATAATAATAATAATAATAATAATAATAATAATAATAATAATAATAATAGTGGCCATAGAGACCCTGGGCCCGCTCAATCCTTCAGCTTCGGATTTCATAAGCGAAATTGGCAATCGCATCGCATCCATTTACTGGCGACAGACGTGAATCGACCTTCCTTTTTCAGCGCCTGTCCATCAGTAGCCTATTCAACAGCATAACCTGGTCGCTTTTAAGGGGACCTTAAGAACCCTGAAGACGGGGCCTGACCCTCCAGACATTTATCTCGTAATAATAGTAATCTCTAAGTCCCTGGGGAATGAAGTACCTCAGGGCATAAAAAAATAAATAATAATAATAATTACCACAATTTATATGGCGCCGTAACACGGCCATGTCGTTACAAGGGCGCATCGTATTACAACGTACTGTATCGTATTGTAATGGATTAGAGTTCATTTCATGACACTGTAATTCTTTTACGGATTTT
>JACEVL010003018.1:0-15750 GCA_020284085.1 Aporrectodea caliginosa
CTACTACTACTATCTGTAGAACCGACCTAGATTTCAAACTCATACAGTTAAGTCGAAGAGAACGGTCCTTTGTGAAAACGGTGATAAACAACGGAAAGCTGCTGATGCATCGGGTGGTGACAGTCCGAAGACTAAATTAATAAGGAGGGCGACGTTATTCGTCTCTTTTACAAGGCTACAGCGTTAAACCGAAGATACCACCACGAATTAAAATATATCAATTAGAATGCTCGTATTAGACACCTCTAACACGCATTCTTCGGATTAAATAAATTGAGCCAATGCGTTAATCACTAGAGTCATTGATGTCTCAGGTCCATATAAAATATACGGCACGGTCGAAGAATACGGCCCTTGGCGGCCACAAAAATGTTGATAAACAACGAAAAACTGATCTTCCATCGGGTGGTGCTAGTCGAAAGACCTGATTATTAAGGAGGGCGACTCTATTCATCTCTCTTATGACAATACATCGTTAAACCGAAAATACCGCTACTCATGAAAATATAATGTGATAAAACCAAAAAGACATCACTTTATAGTCTTAAACAGACACAATCGATAACACAATGCTCGTCTTAGAAACCTTTAAAATGCATTCTTTCCATGCTATAAAACCTGCAGCTACGTTAATTTTAATTAACTCCGCCGTAATCATAGCTGGTGCCCTGCGCTTAACTTCCAAATGGCGCTTTAGTAATTTCGAAATAACGATTAGTGGCAACCAGTGTTTAGCTTTTACGGTTGGCCAACAGAACTTTTCGGTTTGAGTTCACCCCCAATAACTTGTGAATTATTCTGTGACAAACGCAGTTTCTGAATTTATACGGTCGACATAGAGCATTTTCAAGGTGTCTAAGGACACAATCGCATTATCCATTATTTAGCAACATATTATGGCTTCCAGAGTAGTGTCTGTGTGCATGTATCGTAATCTCAAGATTTGTATAACGCCAGAGAAAGTAAAGTAGATGGAAAGAACTTAGTCACAGGCGCTCAATCAAAAGAGAGTCAAGAGGCAGGTAAGGTTATCAGGTTCAGTCAAACTTACTGAGACAAGCGACCAGCGTTTAATAAGTAAACATTAATTCATGTAGTATTAGTTTTTATCGGTACTTGTTGGTTAATTCACCGCCACACACATAAACCCATTATACGAAATTTAACATTGAAAAATTAGTTCACCTCCATAATTACTTCAATGGCAACTATTAGGTTGCAGAAAACGACGGTTTCATACAAGGGGTAACAGGGTCGTTAACATTCCAATGTAACTACTAGGGGGCCAAAATTGTCCAATGTCATTGAGAATGGCATTGAACACATCCAGTCCATTAACTTTCACTCTTCTCCTCCACATGAACTCATTGGGTGCTTGTTAGCACACTTTCTCGCAGCATGTAGGATGCCATGCTGCTGCAAGAAATTAACGCTGCTTTCTATGTCGTGAACAAAACAGAAAGCCTTCAAGAAATTCATAGCGTTCATGGCGTCGACAAAATAAAATGGCGTCCAAGAAATAAACACGTGCTTATAAGTTAATCGGATGTCAGTATTACATGACGTCACTAGAAAACAGTGCGTAAATATATGGGAATGTGGAGGTGAACTAACCGACAAGGTACAGAGAGGAAACGTGTGGCGGTGAATAATTAACCGACAAGTACCGCGCTATCTTGCGGATTTGTGAGGCCGCTGAAATTCACCTTGCGTTATGAGTACACAGGTGGGATCTGGTGATTAAATTAACAGGATTTAAATAATTTAATTAATAAATTAACATTAAGACTCAAACGACGTCTTATGGCATCAACGGTATAGTACTGTTACATGTATATGCTTTTAACGATTATGTGTTTGGCTACTAGGCCTACAGACTTTCAAGTCATTTCACCTTACAAGTATTTCGAACCAGTATAGGATGCAGCGATTGTATGAATGGATCGAGAGTTTAACGACATCTTATGATGATAACAAAGACCGTTGACGTCGATCGAAATTATTATGAACAGTCTCACCTTTTATACGGCATAATACTTAGATTTACATGTATGTGTATTCGACCAACGCTGAAACCCATGCAATGGCTATAGTCATTCATGATGCTAAACTACACGTTTTCATCAATCCAGCTTCTATTTAAGCAAAGAACTAGCTTCATCAATCCAGCTTCTATTTCAGCAAAGAACTAGTTTCAGCAATCCAACTTCCATTTATGCAAAGAACTATTTTCATCAATCCAACTTTCATTTATGCAAAGAACTATTTTCATCAATCCAGGGCCCTGTACTTCACTTATGCCTTTTCATCATAATTATATATTTAAAGGAGATGTGCAATTCTTTTGAACAATTTTCACCATCACAATGGTAGAATGCAGAACCATTCTTTTGCTTTCTCTTCTAGGGCGATCATCTTGAAGGGGCGCTATAGAAATATCTGAAATAAATAAATGAAATAAAATCACACTTAAACGAGGGGTGTAATTAGTTTGAACAGTTCTCACAGTTCCTATGGCATAATACAGCTAATACAGAAACTCGCTTCTGCTTTTGCCGTTAACCCATTAACGTCCAATGATCCCATTTGGGAACACGCGGATGAATTTAAGTATAAAATAATTGTAGTGTGTTATTTAGTTACTGTGGGCAGCTTTTGACTGTTAAACAGTCCATGTACGATATTTTAGTCTAATCTTAAGTTTGCAAAAAATTCTAGTGGGCGGCAGCCATCTTTAAAGTTTCGGGTTTTTTCAAAATTCGGCTGCTTCCAGTTTCTCGTCTGCATAATAAGGTAAGAGAATTTTTATTTTAAAAGTGTTTATGTGATTTAAGTGTGACATTAAGTAGCTACTGATATGTCAAATGTGCATTTAAAAAATCAAATGTATTGCGGTAGAAATTTTGGAGGAAATCTTTGATGTTCCCAAATGGGAACATTGGGCACAAATGTAGTCTGTTCTCATTTGGGAACATGGTGGAGAAATTCATTGAGTTATTGAAAACTCGGCATCGACTGCAATACTACTGTCCATATTTATAAATGAATATGAGATAAATTAGAATTTTTAGTTTACACAGCAATCACACCTTATATAATGACTTTTTCAGGTGTAAAGATAGATATCCTTGTCTGAGGCAATCACCATTATAAAGTCTGATGTAGATGGAGACAATGATAACACTGAGCAACGTGTTACTTGTTCACCTAGCACATGCAGGCTTCAGATGCAGTGTCTGCTATTGAGAGAGATTTTGAAATACCAGAGATAGTGGATGGTGTGTCCAACGAAGAGTGTGTGGATGAAGATGCCCTAATGCTTTCGACTCTTCCATCTACTGTTGCTGGGCCAGTTACTGCTTCTGTGCATAAAGGTTCAGACGATGAGCGTCACAGCACCCCGTTACTGCCATCATTCAACTAAAATATACATTCGAGGCAAACGGATGCAACTGCTGGTTCTGGCATCTCACAATGGGTCTCCGTTCAACGTCAAAGTGTAGGCGTACTTTTAACACCAAGCGCTTGGGCTGAGTCACCACGTTGTTACTTGTCTACTCGGCTGTATTACCAACACGACGTGCCATGAGGTCTACTACGGAAACTTCTTCATATGATAGCTCTGAGACAACCAGCGTGTGACTGTAGCTACCAATTTTATTGCAGCAGAGTCATTTGAAACGCTGGAGTTCAGCCAAGAAATATGTGGTTGATATAAATCAACCAGCTGTCATTATAGAGCATACTCTTCACATGGGTGTTGTGGGCATTCTGGACCCCTTCGTGTCTAAATATCACACCGCATTTGGCTCCAAGAAGTGGTGGTGCCACTCTTTATCAACGGTTTGAACATGACTGTTGTTGCTGCCTGGCCTCTTCACGTGGAAGTCTGTGGATTGTCTGATCACCTGGAGTTCTGGCGGCAAAGTGTGAACGATACTATATCCAACGGTTGGACAATCCTCCAACAGCTCTATCAGATAGCCACTCAGTCAGTCTCCTGGAAGACATTGTGGAGAAATACTTGGAATATGTTGATGTGTATGATCGTTGTGTTCAATCGCAGAATTAGACAATGCTATCGTTGGCACTGATTTATAACTTCTGAAAAATAGTTACTTCAACATTGATGTGTGGTTTTATTGCTCTAGCAGAGCAGTCTATGTGCTGTGCATAAAGTAAAACTAGTGTAGTCACTGAGAACTGCAAATTTAACAAATTATCTACAATAAATTTGCATGGTGTTCCCAACAGACTCCATATGTGCCCAATGTTCCCAAATGGGAACAGCACGCCATCTAGCGGCTGATCGCGGAATCACATAAATACAAGTTCCAAGGACCTTACTCTAGCATCATTTCTTATATTCCAAAGTATCATAAAGATTGACCCATGGGGAAAGTTTGGGCATTAATGGGTTAAACATCATCATCATCATCATCACATATTCGTTTATTTCAAGAAAAATCAAGTTGACACAGCCGCAACTTCAACAAGCAATAGTGCATTATGCGGCATATTCTGAGGCGCTTAGCCAGCGTGGCCTAATATTGTGGGCTTCACAATACTGTCAGTATATGTTCTTATACAGCATTCTGGGAATAAAATTCCTATCGTCCTTTGGAGGCAGTTTGTAACCGTGGACTCGAGTTCGTAGATTATAGCTGTGACTCCGGGACTCTGGTAGAAAGCTTCTAAGAACATGGCTTTCATTTGTAATGACGGCCCTGAAGAGAGAATCATCGGCCTTGGCTGCCATTTGCTGGACAGTTGGAGCAGTGGTGGGGAGAAACCCGCATCGCTTAAGCTTGTTCACCAGTTGTTCCATCCTAGCACGGTCAGAGGCCTGGGTATATCCCCACCAGGCCGGCGATGCATACATCAACGTTGCAACTGTTGTCATTCTTGCGACCTGTTGAATGGCTGATGGTGGGAGACCATGTGATCTCAGGACGCGAAGAGCATACATTGACGAGGCGCAGGACGAAACTACCTCGGTGAGATGCGGAGTCATACTGAGTTCTGAGCTGATGGTCACGCCCAACACCCGGATGGAGTCGACTCGTTCTGCTCCAGGAACTATCCGCGGAGGAAGGGGTATGCGGCTCCTTCCCCTCTTGAAGACGATCATTTCTCTCGTTTTAGATGAGTTGAGGCAGAGGTTATTTTCTTTAGCCCAGATTGAGACGTGGTCGAGTTCTGCTGTGGCTGTTGATATGTTATTTGAGCCGACGATCAGATATGTATCGTCAGCATATTTTAACATGACGTTAAAGTCATGAAGCGGATGAAGATCCGAGGCTTCAAGGATGTAAGACCCCGGGCCTATCCCGGAGCCTTGTACGACGCTGGCATTTATTTCAGCGGCTGTCGATAGGATGCCAGAATGCTTGGTAATATGGTCTCTTTTATGAAAGTAATTTGTCAACGACACTGTGAACCAAAAATAATTAGCGTTGCCCTCCTCCTTTCTATAGGCTTGGAACTGGTACGTTAGCATAGATCAGGGATGGCCAACCCGCGGCCCGCGGGCCAAATGTGGCCCGCGGGCTGCTAATTGGCGGCCCGCAAGGTCCCTTTCTAAATAATTTTATGTCTCATTTTGCACCTACTTACTTCTCCAACTACTCAAATACTGCATAATAATGATGTCTAAAACACTAAAAGATTTAGTGTTCTAAGTTCTAGTGACGACCTAATGTAGTCGTACCTGTTTTTATACATCTTGTAAAATAGGCCCTATGAAATATACATTTGTATTTCTTTCGAGGCTGTGAGGACAAACATTTTGCGGCCCGCCGCGTGCTTACCAACAATCATAGTGGCCCGTACGCCAAAAAAGGTTGGCCACCTCTGGCATAGATTATAGGAGCACTGGTGCCGTTTTCGGCTTTTACTTATCGCAATCATTAATAAATGCGATCACTTAAAATCGAGAGCTGCAGATGTCTTATACGGGAAAGTTAATAAAGAAATGGTCTTCTGCTTTTACTTATAAGCGACAATCACATTTTACGAAGGTGTGGAATTATTTTAACGGTTCTCATCGTTCCTATTATCATAATTATTCAGCGATAGGACGAAATTCATTATTATAGCGATTAATCGCAGTGGTTGCCGTAATAGCTGCCTTAATATAGTAGTAGTAGTTTCAGTGTTACGACACTGCATGAGAACAAAGATCATTAGCGTCGCCCTCCTTCTTTAAACAGGTTTGGGACTGGCACTGCCAGAGGTCGAGCATGCAGTGGCAAAGTTTTTGCATAAATAGCGTCTTAAGTGAGAGTTGTAGGCCTAATCAATTTTGAGTAGTAGTAAGTCTCAGTTTAACGACACTGTGTGATAACAAAGATCATTAGCGTCGCCCACCTCCTTCATTCAGGCTTGGGACTAGCACTGTCAGAGTGCAAACAGTGGCGGAGTCATATAGAGAATATGGGTGGATCCACAGTTCGACAAAGATTAGTTTGGCATAATTATTACAGCTCTTTTGAAAATAGAATATAGAGAATAAAGCGTAGTCGCTGAATTTATACCATCGATGGATAACGTTTGAAAGGTGTTAATCAAAATAACCCCATTACCCAGTGTTAAGAAATAAACAATAAAGCACTGTCTTCAAATGCTGGACATTAACTTTAATAAATATCGTGTCGGAGAATCTTGTGAGATAAGTTTAGGACGACGTGACTGCTCAACAGGTCATTAGATGGCGTTAAACGGGGACAATATAATGCTTTCCTTAGACACCTTTTAAACGACTTTGATGGACCGTATGAATTCGTCAGTTTGGTTTAATCAGCAATGGATACTTGATCATTGTGAGTAGACAGAAACCCATTTGGGTGCCGTCGTATATTTATGGGCATGGTGAAACGGTATTAATTCCCTTTTGAGTTGTAACCGAGAAGCGCTATGGCCAAGTCACTCTAGTTGTTAAAGCGCTGGAATATAAAACGAGAGATCGGTGTTCAAACCTACTGTTTTCTTACATATGATATATCTGTTCTTAATTAATGTTAAAATCGCTATGGTAATAGCACAGAGTTAATGCTCTATAAATGCTCAACTTATACACCTTTAAACAGCTGAGGAGGGCGACTTCTATTGGTCTTTGTTATCACACAGTGTCGTTAAACTGAAACTAATACTACTACATCGATAGATATTTACATACACAGTTCAGTAATGTGCAGCGAAGTTGACGTCAATGGCCCTAGTATGCTCAACGATTAGCTATACATTGAATACTATCCTCCAAAGCAACCCAGTTGGGTGATATCTGATTTTTATGGTGTATTGACATCCGTTCTAACCAGAAACCGGGATGCGCTCTGGTCTGCTGGTTATCGTGCTTGAATATTAACCGAGAGATCGAGGGATCATGTCCAATGTTGTGAGGTCGCCAGGTTTTCTCTTCAGGAAAAGACTTTTGTCAAATTCTGGTTCATAGTTTATAAAAAAAAAAAGTGAATTCAAGATGACAGATGTTGTGAAACACTTGACAATGCAATGCTCTCCTTCGACACCTTTAATACGTCTTCAATCGACATTATAAATTCGTCAGTTGCTTACTGTCGTTAGATCTGCGCACATCAGGATGCACCGACCGCGACCCAAATGGCTGAAGCCGCTGACGCAGCCCTCTTCTCTGCTATCATCCAAGATAACAACCATGTCCTCCGCAGGCTCTTTCCAACTCGGTCTGTTAGCAACTATAACCTACGCCCTAGGCCTCACCCCTTCGAACTTACAACAAAGAACAATAAGATCTTCGTTCCACGCATGCTTTTCAAAAACGTCTATTAGGTGAAAAACTGCCACTCTCAATAACTCATGTATTCTGTTGCGTTTTGTCGACAGTTTTGTGTTAAATAAACGAATATGATGCAAGAATAAATTATTATGTCGACGTGAACGGCTTTGAAATAAGAAAGGCTCAGTTAAACAATGACTCAGCTTCTTTCCACGTTGTCAGCAACTCATTTGGGCGCCATCGTATTTTTATGGGTAAGTTGAAAGGGTATTAACCTTCGTTTTACGTTATGGTCTAGTGGTTAACGTGCTCGAATTTCAACGGATAGGTCGGGGATTCAAATACACCTTTTTGCTACTGCTTTTAAAATTGCTCTGGCTAGCACAGACTGACTATATGAAGAGGTCAACGACCCTAGATCAAATTAAGCCAAACAATAACCAAACCCTGTCATCAAATCCTTGACATTTATCGTGATCGACAATCTTGTGAGTAAGTTAGGGTCGACGTCAACAGCTATAGTGAACTTGCTAGACAGCGTTAAACGCTGGTCAATGTAATGCTCTTCTTAGACACCTTTAAAAAGAATGCAATGGCCCTTTTACAGATTCAGAGATTGTGTGTGTGTCCACAGTTTAACGGCAGCTTATGACAACATAGGCCGTTGCCGCCGACAAAGATTAGTTTTGGCATATTACAGCTCTTGTGTATTCAGAGAATTAAATGTATTGGCTAATACAATTGCGCATCTTAAACATCTTTAACACGCATCCTTTCCATGCTATAAATGCAGCCAATGCATTCAGAGATTAAATGCATTGGCTGCATTTATAGCATGGAAAGGATGCGTGTTAAAGGTGTTTAAGATGCGCAAATGTATTATCCTTTATTTAGCGACATATAGGGATTGGCGCAAGAAGGATTATCATAATATCATATATATTTGTGCATTTATTAAGCCCGACTGTCTAATCACCAAGCATCAGTCTATGGCTCTGTGCAATTGAGAGTAAAGTAGTTGCTCAAAGTCAATGCACAGTAACCATCTCAGAGGAGGAGGAGTCTCGAACCCGTACTCTCCGCGTTACAATGGCAGCAACGAAATAAGCGACTGAGCAGAACGAACAGATGCAGAAAGGGATTTTCAAAATCTATATAAAACAACCAAGAAAGCTCGTTCAACAAGAACAGTTCTTGGGTATGACCAGAGAAAGATAGTTAGATGACATCGTTGAATAATGGTGATCTAGGGGAAATAAAGACTGACCAGAAGAATAATGTTTGGCCAGAGTTCAATTTTTTTTATTAACTATTAGCCCCAATATGACACAAATCCTTTGCTGATCAGGAAGCCAATGCAAAGAATAACGCATAAGACGAATAAGCTTCGTTAATACTCTCACTGACAGTGTACTCAATGAAGCTGTGTTAGATAGGGGGCGCACGTGGAGAGGACATTTTGAAAGAAATCTTTGCTATGGCAGGTATTTTAACACACGACTTCTCGTTTGACAGTCACTCTAACCACAACACCATAGCTCAACCCTCATACAAAGTGCAACAGAGGTTCATAGCTTTACCAATATTCCACATAAAAATTAAATGGCACCCAAATGAGTTTCTTAGAACGCAGTGTGCACTAGTATCGAATGTTTCTATTCTGTTCGAATCATCTGGCGATGTAACGCAATTGGCCAATTTATAACATCCAACGAAATCGTCTTAAAGGTATCTATGAAGGAAATTAAATTGTCAATCGTTTAACGCCATAATTATTTTTGGCCTAGTGAGCCGTAGACATTGACAGGGCATTATTATTTATTGTTTAAGTTACTTTATTTAGCACCACTCCATATAATCAGAGGCGCTCTCTCAGCTAACTGCAGAGATTTTAAAAGAAATATCATCAGTGGGAGGCATACAAAAGTGGACTCAAAGTCAACTGCATTAAAATTTATTATGGAACAATTATTATGAGAAATCACATGCATGTATGGATTTTGTGTTCACATTGAAAATGATAAGCCAAGTGACGAACGAATGACTATGCAAGTATATAGGCCAGCGACTTTGTCTTTTACTTCGTTTTAACACAAATTGCAAAAAAAGGGAACTCGGGCGGGCCACTTTCAATCTGTTGGACAGCACGACAATAGGTTAAATGGGTTGCTGACAATGTTGTATGAACAATAATCCATTTGTTTAGCTGAACCTTGCGGATTACAAGGCCATTGACGTTAGTCCACGGAAGCGTTAGCGACTGACTTGGAGAGTTAGCGACTGACTTAGCGACTGACTTGACCAAGGCACTTGCTTTATCGACTGACTAAGTCGCTTAGGCTGATCGACTGACTTAACGACTTGATATCGACTTCTCGGGTACCTCTATTAGTTACCTAACAATCAAATGCATTTACGGCGTACTGTAAAGTCACGTTTCGCTGCACGTCATGGTTTGTGGCCAAATAAAGCGGTGGTACCATCTAAATTAATAGCAAATATTGGCCTATACACCAACCAAGTCAAAATTATCAAACCATCATCGCGTTACATTTAAATCAGATAAGAAACTAAAGCATGCAGCATTCATGTCTGCCTATATTAGTACGCCTATTGTAGGTACATGTAGGCATATATGTCTCACCCAGACTTACCAGTAGGTCGCCAAAATGGACCCAAACAAAGGATTTCTCTCGAAAGAGCAAATGGACGCCTATTTACCCTAATTTCACAAGCATATTATCAATTTTTCCAGAATCATCTTTAGTTGTACCGTGTTTAAAGACACTGAAACCAGCGTATTTTCAGCGCCACGTTCGCTTCGAAAAGACGCCATTATCAATTAAAGAAGTGCGCCACGTGAGATAACGTGACAGAAAAATCTGACTGTTGATAGCATCGACGTATATTAGGCTTCGAGGGTTGATAGTAAGTCTAAATATGGATTCCTTGGATGTTAGTGTATATCTAGTAAAGTAATTAAGTAGTACTAGGTAGGCAGTAAGTAGTAAATATATAACTGCTGATATATTAAGTGGATAAAGTCGATAGCAGTCGATAGCTTAGCGACTGACTTCGACTTGAGGGCTTAGCGACTGGCGGCGGCGGCGGATGGCGGCGGCACCGCGGAGTAATTGACGTTGACCTCCATCTTTGGGACATCGTGAAAAATCTAGCGATAGAGCGCAACTGAGGAACTTATAAGACAGATCAATGTGTATTAAAGGTGTCTAAGGAGAGACCTTCATTGTCCGCTGTTAAACACCATCTGGCAACCAGAATTCAAATTCGTTGCTGAATAGGAAGCCAATGTAAATAATTTCGCATAAGGGTTTTAAGACGATTTAGTTGCCTTGATCTTCCCAATGACAGTGTACTCAGTAGAGCTTCGTAGGCTAGGGGCGCAAGTGGAGCGGACATTTAAATAAATTCTGCAACGGCAGGGATTTTAACCCCCGATCTCTAGGTTGGAGAGTCCAGCACGCTGACCACTACACCGTAGCGCACAAGTGGGTTTCTAACAACACAGAATGACTAGTATCGATTGTATTGGTTTTTGGGGCTTAATCTGCAGATTAGTAGTAGCAGTAGCTTAAGTTTAACGACACTTTTTGAAAAACAAAGAACATTAGCGTCGCCCTCCTGTTTCATCCAGGCTTCGGACTGGCACTGCCAGAGTACGAACAGTGGCGGAGTTGGTCTGGCGATGTGTGTGTCCACAGTTTAACGGCAGCTTATGACAACATAGGCCGTTGCCGCCGACAAAGATTATTTTTGGCATATTACAGCTCTTAGCTGAAACGCAACTGGAGAATTTGTAACATCAAACAAAATCGTTTTAAAGGTGTTTTCTATGACGCACACCTTCCTGGCCAACACATTTAGCACACCTGGGGTCAAATTGACCCACCGATAACACGGGTGGATTTTATGCCATTTTAATAGAAAGTCGAAATGAATGCTCCAAGTTTAGGTTGGACAGAGTGCGTGCACTTACGGAAAATGTTTGAATCATGATACAATGTTAGATTCAATGTACGAAACAAAAAATTGTTTGTTGTAACCTAAGTATTCGACACCACAGTGATCGGTCTAATGCTTGAAATGAAGTTCTTGTGACGTCCGTGATAAGTATGTATGTATGTATGTATGTATGTATGTATGTATGTATTTATGTATGCATGTATGTATGTATGAATGTATGTATGTATGTATGTATGTATGTATGTATGTATATATGTATATATGTATGTACATATGTAATGCAACTATGCATGTATGTATGTATGTACGTATGTGCGTATGAATGCAGGGATGAATCTATATATGGTGAGATGGATATATGCATGTATATTTGTATGTATGTATGTATGTATGTATGTATGTATGTATGTATGTATGTATGTATGTATGTATGTATGTATGTATGTATGTATGTATGTATGTATATATGTATGTATGTATGTATGCATGCATGCATGTATGTATGTATGTATGTATGCATGCATGTATGTATTTGTATGTATGTGTATATACATATACGCATGAACAAGTATGTATGGATGTATATTGGTATGTATTTATATATGTGTGTGTATGTATGTGTGTATGCATGTATGTGTGTATGTATGTATGTGCTATGTATGTATGTATGTATGTATGTATGTATGCATTTATGTATATATATTTTCTATGTGTGTATATGCATGTATTCATGTGCATGTAGCCTATTAGATGTAGGGATGTATATTTGTATATATATAAATATGTGTGTGTATTGATGGATGTATATATGTATGTATGTATGCTTGTATGTGTGTATTTATATATGTATGTATGTATGCATGTGTGTATGTATGTATGTCTGTGTGTATTTGTGTATGTAACGTAGCTTGGTTTATGTTATAGTCAATGTTACAGCCTGGGGTCAGATTGACCCCAGGTGTGCTAAATATGCCCGAGTGTCATTCTTATTTTTGTATCATTGAACCTAGAATTCTAAACTCTTCGAATTTTTCCATATATGTAGAGGGATGAATTGCTGAGGAATTTGAATTATTTCAGATTTTTACTATTTGTATCAACGCAGCTATTCAAGGAAATTCCATCGATGGGGTCAAATTGACCCCAGGTGTGCGTCATAGGGTTTAGAAGGAAATTAAATTGTCCATAGTTCGCCATAATTATATCGACTTTCTGAGCCGTTGACTTTGACAGGGCGTTATTATTTATTGTTTGAGTTACTTTATTTAGCACCACTCCATCAGAGGCGCTCTCTTCGCTAACCATAGAGATTTTGAAAGTCTTTAAGGACAGAAATATCTTCAGTGGTAAACCTAGAAAAGTGGATTTAAACCCCCGACCTCTCAGTTTATATTCCAGCACGTTTTCCATTAGACCATAATGCATCCCGTTTACTACGAAAAACGGAGGTTAATAATAGGCCTACCCTTTTAGCATAGGCCTACCTGTGGAAGAAGATGTCACCCAAATGGGTTGCAGACAACGTAGTATGAACTATTATCCATTGTTCAGCTCATTGCTGCCCAACATTTTCAACAACTAAAATTTATTGAAAATTACTAACTGTATTATATTATGAAATTGTGATAATGAGTAATCGCATGTATGTATGGATTTTGGGTTCACATTGTCAGATGATAAGCCAAGTTACGAGTGAATAGCTACACAAGTAGGCCAGCGACTTTGTCGTTTACTTCGCTTTTACACATAATTATTGTAAAACTTTAGGAACTCGAGCAGGTCACTTACAATATTCCCGCGGGCAGCATGTTGGACAGTACTACAATAGACAAAAATAATGGGCATGCTGACAATGTTGGATGAACTATTCCAATTGTTTAGCTGAATGCAACTGACGAATTTATCAGATTGATCGAAACAAATTAAAGGTGTTTAAGGAGAGAACGGCATTTCCCACAATTTAACGCCGTCTGGCGACCATAGTTCAAATTCTTTGCTGAACAATAATGCCAATGTAAATAATTTTGTATAAGGGTTATAAGGCGAATTTGCTCCCTTGATCCTTGCACTCAGTATAGCTGAGTTGGCTAAGGAAGGGGGGGCAACAGGAGGGGACATTTTAAAAACACAGACTTCCATTACGCCAACCACTGCACCGCATACAACGCAAAATGGAGGTAATTACCCTTGCATGCTGCTCATAAAAGACGATACTACCCAAATTATTAGTTTTCAACGCAGAATGACTAGCATCAAATAATTATATTATTGTTTTATGACAGAAATATCTGCAGATGTGGGTATTTCCTTTTTAACGACTAGCTATGTGGTAACAAGACCATTAGCGTCGCCCTCCTCCTTTATCCAGACTTGGGACTGGCACTGTCAGAAAGCGAACAGTGGCGGAGTTATATCTGCAGATGGAGGGATGGATCCATAGTTTAACCCTCGGGCTACCAAGGGGGGGGTGGCCACCCCCAGGTTTTTTCATCTCAAACTTTTTCCGTATGGAATAAAAAATTTGACCTTTTAGGTAGCTGTAGGGGGTCATTTACACACGTTTTGAGGTAAAATGTGAGATGATATCTCACACCGTTCAAAGTTATACCCAATATACCCGAGGCACCAGAGGGGGTGGATACCACCCCCCTAGATTTTTCGACTATATCTTATCCGTCATTTAATATTAAGAAACACAAATTATACCATTCTATAGAGGGAATGTGGGGCTACATTTCTATGGTCATTGAGTTGACCTGAGACAACCGGAAGTGCTCAAAATAAATAATAATACGCGTAACATGCGCGAAAAATGGCTGAATGGAAGGACTCCCCCTTAGTTTTTGTCTGTAGCGTATTCATTTGTCTTCCTGGAAGAGAAACAAAGATACCATTCTTTAGAGAGGAATGAAGGGCTTCATTTGCATACCTACATCTTTTGTCTTTTGAATACCGGAAGTGATCAAAATAAATAATAATACGCGTAATCTGTGTGAAAATGGCTGAATACAGCATTACAACGTAAACCGATATATATGTATGGATATATATGTATGGATGTACATTTATACTATATAGACATGTGTAGGGATGATTTTGTGTATCTTTTATACATAGATTAGTTTCAAAACACACATAATCTTATATTTGTTTATCCAAAAAGTACAAAATGTACGCAATAATATAAAATATTGCTAATTAATGGGTTCCGTTGTTAAAAGTGATGTAATTTCGAGGTGCATTCACATAATGTACAACTAAATATACCATTCTGTGCAGAAATGAATGGTGAATCTATTGCTATATTACAAGTTATGATATGTGAAACCAAACACGAAATCCAGGGGGTGGTAACCACCCCTTGGTAGTCCATGTCACAAAAAAAGCTTGGTAGCCCTAGGGTTAACGGCAGCTTATGACAACATAGGCTGACAAAGATTATTTTTTGGCATAATTATTATACAGCTCAGATAAAACGTAACTGACCAATTTAGAGGAGTAAACAATAGATAATACGGTGATCCTCTTAGACTTAGACACATATCCTATAGGATAGCAGCACTTGTCTGGCGGTGTCTCACTGCTAGTCTTCCGTCCTACTTATCTGATCTCTGTCGCCCGGTTTCCAACTTAGCCGCCCTTCGAGTTCTGAGCTGTTCGGTTAAAAGGGAGTTATTGGTCCCTTGGGCCCGCTCCTCGGTCAGACAGAGTCCAGCCTTCTCGGTTGTTGACCCCTCCACTTGGAATGGGCTCCCGCATGCGATACGCTTACAGCCCTGGAATAATTTGCCTGCTTTCTACCAATTGCTAAAGTCCTTTCTCTTTGGCCGTGGCTGGGCTGGGAGCGCCTCTGAGTATACTTCTTGAAGAGGCGCTATATAAATTTGCGGAATGAATGAATGAGGATATGGCAATGGCCGAGGGTCTCTTTCATTATTATTATTATTAAATAAATTTGTAACGCGCGCAAGGTCACACCGTTAATGTGATTCTGAGGCGCGGAATATAGC
>JACEVL010003019.1:0-15195 GCA_020284085.1 Aporrectodea caliginosa
CTCTTCACTGTATAGGCCCTACTTTCCTTAAGAAGCCCACATAATATATTAACAGCACTGATTAAGAATCGTAATTATTTCATTTATGCATTGAGCAAAACAATATTCCAAACTTCCACTAGCGGGCAATGACTGATTCCCACTGTATACTAAGTTCAGTTACACACTAGGGTAGTGTTAACAAATGTTATTTGTTCGCACTACTGCAAGTTGGCTTGGACTGCCATAATATTTTAACAGCTTAGAAAATTGTGGGAAGGGCATTCCTTCACGTACCCTCCTTAAGCTTAAAAGTGGGAAGGAAATTCCAACCCTTCCGTGCCCAGGATTTACGGCCCTGTTTCTGTTATACCATCTTTACAGGATTACAAAATTTACCGAACATGACCAACCTTGCCAATTTTTTCATTCATTGATTCCAATGATTCATGTCGAACATTTATATAGCGCCCTTTGAAGAAAACTGATCAGAGGCACTACCAACTCCAGCATGGCTAAAAAGAACAGTCTTAAAGTGAGAAAAGACCAGAGGAGAGAAGGTCCTGTAAAAGAGGCAAAGCTCCAGAGGGAGGCCATTCCATGTCGAGGGCCCACCACTGAGAAAGCATGATTCTGCCTATTGGAGGTACGGGCAAAAGGGACAAGGATAAGACCCTGTTTTTTGCCATATATTGTTTTGCTCTACCTTTATCTACATTGCCTGCCTACCTTACCTTACCTTCAGTAACTATCGACTTTTACCTATGAACCATGTTAGCTTTATCTTGCCTTACACTGCTTTTTATCCATCTAGTTTAACTTGCAGGAATCTTGATTGCTTGCTTGCTTGATTGATTGAGCCACAGGCTAAAAAGTCAAATCTTGCGACGACTAGTTCGATCACTTACAATCATTCAATCGTCGTGAAACTTGGCAGACAGACTCGCCCTCGCACACACTTCATTCTATCAAAATTTCAGCTCCCCAAAAAGGCTAGCTTATAGAATCGGGGACTCAACTTTTCGAATCGGGGAATCCCCTTTTCCGACACGGAGCGTTGTGATTGGCCAGCGTTGCCATTGGCTGCAACAGAAACGGGTGCGGTGCTTGATTAAACGGACGCTATGTTGTAAAATGAACGGGGACTATATATTTGGAGAGGTAACTGCTTCATAAGACGCATTATAGGATACTAGATGGATATAGTAAAAACTTTGTTTTTACGGGCTGTATTTTATTTTATCCATCTAGTTTAACTTTGGGAATCTTGCTTGATTGATTGAGCCACAGGCTAAATAGTCAAATCTTGCGACGACTAGTTCGATCACTTACAATCATTCAATCGTCGTGAAACTTGGCATATAGACTCGCCCTCGCACACACTTCATTCTATCAAAATTTCACCTCCCCAAAAAGGCTAGCTTATAGAATCGGGGACTAAACTTTTCGAAACAGGGGAATCCCCTTTTCCGATACGGAGCGTTGTGATTGGCCAGCGTTGCCATTGGCCGCAACAGAAACGGGCGCGGTGCATCATTAAACGGACGCTATGTTGTAAAATGAACGCGGACTATATATTTGTAGAGGTAACTGCTTCGTAAGACGCATTATAGGATACTAGATGGATATAGTAAAAAACTTTGTTTTTACGGGCTGTATTTTATTTACATATTACTAACCTTACTTTACATAAATTACGATACCTGTCTTTACCTTATGTAAACATGTGCACTAATGAGTGTAATGTAGGACAATGGTGGCATTTGTTTTTGTTTTCATACGTGTACCATGGGTTTCGAATCTAATTCGTAAACTTCCATTTCACAGTTCTGTACCTACCTACCCTATCTACCTATATTAACTACTTACTGTATCGAGTGTGCTTTAGCTTCACAGCATATTACTGTCTCATGAATTGTAATTGTAATTAGTAACGGGCCAGTGTCTAATGCACAAGGAAGGAAACAACCAATGGCGCACCAAAACCAAGCCGTAATCAGGTTGCTATCCAGAAGATCAGTCTGTAAGACAAAAGTGAAGTGGCACTATATAAATTTGTAATTATAATTACATTGCTGTACATTTCAGAATGAAGAAGTCTGTAGCTGGTGGGATAGCACCACGCATTGACATGACGCACGGATTTCTGAAGAATATCCAGAAGGAGCTAACGGCTCAGGCGATGGAACTAAACCTGATGCCTCCAAAGCCAAACCAGCAGAATGGAACTAGGCGGGACGAAACCTTGTCACCACTGAAATCCGGGGGTGCTGTTCAGTACCGATCATCTGTGACTAAACTCCAAAAACTGGATTATGGTAGAAATTTCCATTCCAAATTTATGTCAATATTTTTTATGTTCTTTTATGATCTTAAAACTGTCACATTTAGCTGGGGTTGCGCCAGGAGCGCCTCTGAGTAGTCTACCTTGAAGGGGCGCTATATAAAACTTCCTGAATAGTAATAATATTTTATTCTTGCTTCCTTATTTTTTGTAATCCCTGGTCAGAATAAACAATCAGATTTGGAGTTTGTGGGCTGAGTAAGACAGGCCTTTGGTGCTCTTATGTTTAATTAATTATTAATTTATTTTTTCATTTGTTAATAATAGTAATAATAACAGCATGATGTCTGGGGATGCACATGAGACCTCTCTGTTTCAGCGCCCAGCTCTGATAATCAAAAGGTTCAATGTGGTGGTATTCCACTATACTTATTCCGCACTGGACTTAGACGAATAGACCTGTGCCATTCCAGACGTTATTTCACTCTTTAATTAATGTTAAAGTCCTTGAGGGATGTACCTTAGGCCAAAAATTTCTTCAAATTAATTAAGTATTAATTACTTATTATTATTAAATGTTATCATTATTATTGTTATTATTATTGTTATCGTATGAACTTCATCATCATTATTATCCTTACATTGTTATTATTATTATTATTAAAGCACTTGCTAATTGTAATCTCAAAGTTCCTACAGCACCCGAAAAGCGAAGCCGCAGGAACCAGCTTATTCACAGGTGCTTAGTCAAAACAAAATTGATAGGCAGAGGGTCAAGATCTAAAGGGTCAGGCAGTCAGACGCTAAGGTGGGTGGTGTTTAGAGTTGAAACGGTGAGGAAGGTAAGAGGAAGAAGTGGAATTAGGATAGGATTTGTGAAAGAGCAGTGTCACCCAGAGTCAGTTAATCTGGATCCAAGGCATGTATTTTCATACTGAATTTACTTGTTAAGGTTAATAATATGTAAATTAATTTTGGTATATTTACTTTAACTATTTTTATTTGTTTTGGATTGTACCTTGCTTTTCCCATACCTTACCTTGTATGGCTTTACCTTGCTTTTCCTTACACTGCCTTTAACCTTACCTCGCTTACTTTATCTGCCTTGTCCTGATTTCCTTAGCTTCCATACATTGCGTATGTTTTCTGCCTTGTCCTGATTTCCTTAGCTTTGTTACTTTGCATATGTTTTCTGCCTTGTCCTGATATCCTTAGCTTTGTTACTTTGCGTATGTTTTCTGCCTTGTCCTGATTTCCTTAGCTTCCTTACTTTGCATATGTTTTCTGTCTTGTCCTGATTTTCTTATCTTCCTTACTTTGCATATGTTTTCTGCCTTGTCCTGATTTTCTTAGCTTCCTTACTTTGCATATGTTTTCTGCCTTGTCCTGATTTCCTTAGCTTCCTTACTTTGCATATGTTTTCTGCCTTGTCCTGATTTCCTTAGCTTCCTTACTTTGCGTACGTTATCTGCCTTGTCCTGATTTCCTTAGCTTCTTTACTTTGCTTATGATATCTGCCTTGTCCTGATTTCCTTAGCTTCCTTACTTTGCCTACGTTTTCTGCCTTGCCCTGATTTCCTTAGCTTCCTTACTTTGCATATGTTTCTGCCTTGTCCTGATTTCCTTAGCTTCCTTACTTTGCATATGTTTTCTGCCTTGTCCTGATTTCCTTAGCTTCCTTACTTTGCATATGTTTTCTGCCTTGTCCTGATTTCCTTAGCTTCCTTACTTTGCATATGTTTTCTGCCTTGTCCTGATTTCCTTAGCTTCCTTACTTTGCATATGTTTTCTGCCTTGTCCTGATTTCCTTAGCTTCCTTACTTTGCATATGTTTTCGGCCTTGTCATGATTTCCTTAGCTTCCTTACTTTGCATATGTTTTCGGCCTTGTCCTGATTTCCTTAGCTTCCTTACTTTGCATATGTTTTCTGCCTTGTACTGATTTCCTTAGCTTTCTTACTTTGCATATGTTTTCTGCCTTGTACTGATTTCCTTAGCTTTCTTACTTTGCATATGTTTTCTGCCTTGTCCTGATTTCCTTAGCTTCATGCTTTGCCTTCCTTATTTTGCCTAGCCTTCCAATTGCCTTACATGTCTTCTTTGAATACCTTATATGCCTTTTGTTTTCATTAGATGTTGTGCCAAGTACCCCAGAGGGTATGGTTGAGCTTGCCGAACTGTCTAAGTACATTCCAGATGCACAGCGCGTCATTCAGATGGCCATCACAGGTAAGACCCGTCGGACCATGACCACTCAGCCATTTAAGGTTAGACCTATGAGTACCACCATTCATGTGGCTTAGCATGATCGTTCATGTGGCTAGCATGATCATTGCTGTGACTATTCATGTGGCTAAGCATGATCATTGCTGTGACTGTTCATGTGGCTAAGCATGATCATTTCTGTGACTATTCATGTGGCTAAGCATGATCATTCATGTGGATGGGACGTGGTGGTGTAGCAGTATGTTCTGTGCCTTGTAACCGGAGGGTTGCAGGTTCGAATCTACCTCAAGCCACTGCGTAGCAACCCTGGACAAGTTGCTCACCCACTATTGTCTGTGAGGAAGGCAACGGGAAACCACCTCACTCATCTCATCCCGGATGGCATATAAGTATTGGCAGAGAACTCATCATCATCATCATCAGGCATGATCATTCACATGGCTATTCATGTGCCTAAGCATGCTAATTCTTGTGGCTGAGCACAATCATTTATGTGGCTAAGCGTGATCATTCATGTGGATAAGCACGATGAATTCGTGTGGCTATATATTACATGAAGAAACATACTTGTGCTTGTACTTTTTGATCTAAACGATCATTTGTCATAATAATAGTGGGATCAGTCATTGACTGTTGGAAGAATCTTAATTAGGAGAAGGGAATAAATCACAACAATCTCTTTTCTCATGGAAAGTAATTGCTGCTCATATGCGCATGCATTCCATGCCTCTGCCCCAAGGAATGGAATCAACTGCCATGCTCTCTGTTGCTCAAAGTCACTTCCTTCAAAAAGTGGCTCAAAGCTCTATTTCTTCTTGGCTTTCACTCACTTGGATATCTAAGTGTAACATTTTCCTGTTGGCTGACTATCCACTCCTCAGATTCACATTTCGATGTGACCATGCGTGCATTACAAATTTATTTTATAATAAAAATAATGATTATATGCTACTCATGCTAAGTAACTCAGACAATAATTACTGTCACTTCATCTAACAAATAGATACATACTCGTTTTTATAATAAGAATGTTATACTCTGTATAAATGTATGTACACCAAAGTGCGGATATGCAATTGGTCAAATAAAGAATATACTTACTTACTTACATACGTCCATACATACATATCTATACATGCACATACATCTATCTTGGATCTCTGCATAGGTACATACAGCATCCATCCATCCATGTATACATACAGACATATAGACAACCATCCATGAATGTATACAACAGTGTGTGTATGTGTATGGTTATTTATGTAGTGCTTTTTAGCAACTTCATGAGGGCGCTAATGCATACATAAATTTATTAATGTGTAGCTTAATTGTGATGGCTGTTCTTTTTCTAGATCCGAAGCAATTGTCGCAGACTGAGCTAGGCCAAGTGAGTAAAAGTCTCGTGGAACGAGCGTGCGAGGATTTTGCATACTACGACGTTGCTGCTTTGCTGTGTGGCTACATCTGCAAGGTAATAAATTTACATTTTAAACTGAACTCTTTGTTTGGTTGTAAATCACATGTCTGAAGCTCATCTCTTTCTCATTGTGTATCGTCCATAGGTTCTCTTACGATCTTTGGGATCTTGAGGCCCTTGTTGACCTCCTCAAAGTGCGTCTATGCATTTACAGTCGGTATTGAATGGAGTTGCCAGGTTATTCTGCACAATCCTTGTCATGTTTTGCATAAATTGTTGCCGCCGATCAAGCAATCGCGCTACTCCCTGCGACCACGGTCCCATAACCGTGAGCTTCCCATGTTTGACAACCTGTCTCAGAAATGCTTCCTTGCCCGGATGCTATACAAATAAACTATGTTTTCCCTAGATCTGGCTATTTAAGCCCTTCATTTTCCCCTATGACTAGCTCTAGCTCTTCTTCCTCTGTACAATAAAGCCTCTCATTCAATTCTATGGTTGTATATATAAATTTTTGTTTATTTGTTTGAATGTATTAATCTTGCTATGTACAGTGCTGTGCGTTTGCTAGTGCTTCTCAATAAAGGAAATACTTACTTACTTACTTACTTACAAGGCTGCTTACCCCATTTCTCTCATATCTTGACAGGTCTACATAACCAAACAACTCCACTGACTCCCTCTTACTGCTCATATCCAGTTTAAAGTTCAAGTTTTCATTTGCAGATCTTACCTAGGTTTAGCTCCGAAGTACCTCTGACTATTCATCAGCTGATCTCAGCAGCCTCTCTTCATCCTCTTTGATCTCTGGATTGCCTAAATATTTTTGTCCCTTGTGTGATGACTGCCTTGGCTCAGTTCCGAGCCTTTGCTTGCATTGGATCAAGATTTCTGTTTCACCTGCGCCCCCTAGCCAACTCAGCTATAATGAATACACTGATCAGTGGGAAGATGACACAGTGAGGTAGAGGGCTGGTCACATGCCCTCATATGTGGAGGCTAAGAAAATGAAGTCACTAACACTTCATGCCCATGGCTGCCTAAGGGCTAGCTTAAGGGCATGCTCTTCTTCTTATGTCTTCTGGAGAATTCTCTGTAAGTTTGCCATTGCGGCTATCAAGAATGTTGTGCCACCATTGGTGCGCAGGTTGAGGAACCTATGCTGGCTCACGAAAATGTCAGGATTTTGAACATTGCTCTCATTCGCAACAGATGGTTTTGCTATTTCTGGAAACATGTTGTATGGCATATTATATGGTAGTCATAATTTGACCTGCCATCATAGTTCATAGTTCTGCCTTTTCCACTCTTGTCTCACATAAACTTTGTGAATTTGGCCTGCACACAGTTGCCACAGAATGCTATGAAATCTAGAACAGTGCTTCCCAAACTTTTCACTGTCACGGACCGGCAGGAATTAACTTTCAGTGTCACGGACCGGCAGAAATTTTCCCACTGCAGGAGGACCGGTGCCAAATTTATTAATTATTAAGCTTTTTCGTTTTTGATCACCTAAATTCCTCAAAATGTATTAAAATTGATTTAAGTGCACGTTTCATTTCATTCATTCATTTCAGATATTTATATAGCGCCCCTTCAAGATTTCTACTTAGAGGCGCTCCCGACTACACAGCGGACACTGAATCGGAGTTTCACGCCGAAGCGCATGAGCAATTGCGAGTGAAGGACTTGCCCAGGGTCCCTACGAGGCGGCTTGAGGTGGATTCGAACCCGCAACCCTCTGGCTGCAAGGCACCGAATATACCCCCCTTGAGGTGGATTCGAACCCGCAACCCTCCGGCTGCAAGGCACCGAACATACCTCTACACCACCGCACCCCACGCCAATTTGCCAATTATGTGACTCTATTGCCCTCTAAATACTAGCCTAATAAGTCTTTTTTGTTATGGCTTTAAAAAATATTATAGCCATTTCTTGATTCCGAGATAATTTGACCAGTTTCTTGACTCACTTTGCGGACCGGCAACTGAGGGCTCGCGGACCGGCACCGGTCCACAGACCACCACTGTGGGAAGCACTGATCTAGAATTCTTGTCATGCTGTATATAATTTGTTCTTTTGTGTTGTACTTTGCTGCATTGTATTCTGTTCTATTCAAATGTCTTTTTTTGTTTTTCAATTGTCTTTTGCTGCATTATTTTCTTGTTTGCATTGTATCATCAATTTCTTTGTTTTATTTTACAACATCGTATATTGAACTTTGCAGTACTTAATTTTGCATTGTATATATGCATGCATGTATTGCGACTGTTATAAAGCACATTTTATTATGCCCTCAAAAGCACAATGAACCTGACTGTCGGATTGCATTGTAACATTGATTGCATTGTTACATATTGCATAGAACGAGGAGGGAAAGACGGACTTAAACACCATCCCAGATGCTCGATTCGTTCGTGCTGTCCTCGAAGCCTGCAACCAGCGAATGTCGGTGGCCGCTCAGATGCGCAAGGCAGACGTTCGATTCTGGATAAATTTCTGCCTCTTCCTGGCTGGTCTCTACCTCCAGATGAGTCTTCACGGAGGTCGACTGTACGAACTCCAGTGCATCCTCTTCAAGATCCTCGAGTTCCTTTCACACCCTCCATCTGTGGAAAACCTAGATGAGGTAGGCATATATACTGGAATTCTGTATATCATCTTATGTTTGGGTTTAAGAAATGGGAAAGTGTTAAAAGTTTCATTAATGGACTGGGCAGTCTGAATTTCACTTTTCTGGTGAAAGTAAGTCATTGTAAACTATTTCCATTTGTTTGGTGAAAGTACGTTGTTGTAAACTGTATTTCCATTTGCTCTACTCTGAAAATGTTGCCATTCATAATCTGTTGTGGACATACTTATCAGATAATTACCAAAATGATGATTGCCTTTTCTTGGCATTCATGATGAAACATGATACCATTGCTCATCTGCATCTATAGTTCGATGACCTGTGTACATTGAGCTTATCTTCTATGAACTATGATTAATGCTTTAGATTTTCTTTCTTTTTCATTCTCATTTTGTTGTTGTTTGCTTGCTGTTCTGCCTTTGGTGTAATAAAGATGTTCATATAGGCAGAAACATCTGCAAAACATCTCTGTGCTGTCTTCAGTTATTATTATTTCTGTATTTTTTTAACCAATCAATCAATCAGTCAGTCGAGCTTTATATAGGGCTCTATTCAGAGGCACTCCCGACCCAGGCCGAGTGGAAAAAAGGGGGCTTAAGGACCCAATACAACGGCGAGGGGCTGGACCCCAGGGAACCCAGTGACATTCTAACCTTGTGTCACCTCTTTTTACATGTGTATCTCTTATAATTTGCTGCTGCATTGTTTGACCTGTTCTGTGGTTACCTTACCTTGACTTAACTGCACTTAAAACTCATCTTCTACAGAAGTCATATTGATACTGTATCTTTTGTGTGACCATCTTACTTTCTGTTATCTTGCTTTACCAGTGACTATGTAAGCTATCTTCAGTACGATGGATGAGAACCCATTTTGGTGACCGCACCTTCTCTGTGCCTGGACCTAAATGTTGGAACGGTCTTCCATCTGCCATTCGAGTGGCTGATTCAGTTGACTCCTTCAAATCTCGACTAAAGACTTCTTTGTTCTCTGTTAGTTGACTGTGAGGCGCCCTTGTAATGGCATGGCTGTGTTTTGGCACCATATAAATTGTTTTGTATTGTATTGCATTGTCATTAATATTATTATTACTTATAGCTATCATTCTTTATATTACCGTGTTTCTGTAATTATAATTATCTTACAATATTTTATCTGTGGCTGTTATACCTTGTGCTACCTTCTTATGAACCTTCGTTTACCTGTGGCTGTTATACCTCGTGCTACGTTTACCTGTGGCTGTTATACATCGTGCTACCTTCTTATATACCTTCGTTTACCTGTCCAGGTGAACGCTTTGGCAATGGTCTACAGGCAATGTGGTCAGGAGCTGTGTGCAGCCGATCCAGCAGCATTCGATAGTCTGGTCTGTAACCTCAGGGATGCATTCATCAAGGGCACTGACGTGCAGAGCAACTCCATCTTGCTCATGCTCATCGAGCTGTACGCGAGCAACTGGACGCTCGGAGATGTCGCGAAGGAGTATTACGGACTCCTCTGAACGGGTGGGTTTGTTTGTTGCGTTGTAAATCGTTCAGTCCAAGATTTAAAACTGAAGGCACACGATGCCCCATTATGAGGCTTACTTGATTACATGATTACTGGGGCGCGGTGGTGTAGGGGTATGTTCGGTACCTTGCAGCCGGAGGGTTGCAGGTTCGAATCCACCTCAAGCCGCCACGTAGGGACCTTGAGCAAGTCCTTCGCGCACAATTGCTCTGCAATATAAGTGCTTCTGCGCCGCCGAGGCATGTGGCACTTCTGAGCTTGGGGCAACCTTATTAAGAAGGGCAATATCAAAGATCAGTTGTGTTGTTTTGTATTGTACTTACAACGGATTTATAATAATGATCTTTAATATTTCAAACCAACAAACGCAGTATGATCACAATTCAGTATGAACGGATGTTCACAAGTTATTACAGGAGTGGAATTTAACTGTATATAGCAGCCATGCAAGGCGCCCATCACATCCTACTACTCATTTCACCAATGCCTTCTGGCGAATGATAGGCTGAGTGGACCTTTTTGGGAGGGTTGCGGGAAGCGATCCCCTTTCTACTGCTCTTCAGGCCAGTGATGTTACCACTACTCTACGGACCCCCTGCAGCATCACTGACATTTGCATCTTCAACTGGAAGAGCAGTCCCTTAAGCTAACCCCGACAGGCAGCATTGGGGCATGAAGTGTTATGACTTAAATTTTCTCAGCCTCAGCATCATGTGCCTTCACTTTAACCCTTTGGTATGCAGGCTACCGATAGAAATTCCGGGCCCCTAGGCAGAGCAGTCACGGGCCCCTAACTATCCTTAGACTTTATGAGAAATTTTTTTAAACAAACTGAAATAAAAATAATGCGGGTACAACCCTTCAAAATTATATTTATATATGCAACTATTGTAGTTAAGTGTCCGTAATATTATATTTTAAAAGGCATAAATCATAAACTTTGTATAACTGATTATAATATTTTTTATACGTTGATTGCTGGGCCAAGCTCGGGCCCCTAAAAGTCGCCGGGCCCCTGGGTTTTTGCCCTCTCGGCGGGCCTGTTGGTATGTATCACAATGCTGTCAATGAGAGAATTGTGATTTGACTATTGTAAGGTGTTCTGTAAAGATTTCAAAAATAAAACATCCAAAATAGTTTGAATTTAAATTCGATGTTCTGTGCCATTTGGAGCCTCTGACTTGTTTCTTTTCAAATGGCACCATATAATTTTGTAATTACAATTATGATCTTACATTACCTTAAACTTTTTGTGCCTTCTTTCTGTCACTTTTAAACTTTTTAAAATTTCTTTTGTGTTCTGTTTTCAGATTGAAACCAGTTGCTGATAGCAAGGCTACTGCTGTTACTTGAAGTGAACTTTTGCAAACTTTTGATTTGACTTTCAAACATGGACTGATTTTGTTTTTAAATTTCTTCTGGCCACAGTGCACGTGGTTGTTGTGTTTACAACACCTTTGATGTACGTACATTCCTACAAAACTGTTTTGTTACAGTTTTGTTTTTCCTATGAAACAGTTAGTGGATTTGTACTTAGTGTGAAAGCACAGTAGAAACTTGTTGCTATGTGACTGCAATTCAGTTAAGTATGTATATAGTATGCCTTTTTCAACACAGTATGTAAGATTTTTGTGAAGTTATGTACGTTTCAAGACTTTCTAAAAAATCTATAAGTTGTGTTGCAGATTTTGTTTTGCTATGTGGAGCAGTTAGAGAATAATTTAATTTTGTTCCAACAAGTTTTCTATGCAAAGCTCTTGTTGCTTTGTGAGTACAATCCAGTTCAACCGTACTTTTGTACACTCGTAACATGTGTCGCGTGCTGTACACTCAAAACTTGTGTTGTACACTCGTAACATGTGTTGCGTGTTTGCGTGGTTCTACTAAGGCTTTCTAAAAATTGCACCAAATGAAGGTTTCTCTTCAGCACAGCATATTGTTATGAGGTAATGTTTTGTTGTGACCTGTAGGCAGTGCAGGGTAACTACACTTCATGTATGTATCTCTCAGAGTGACTGCTACAAATATGTGCTTGTTTATCAATGCTTTGTAACTCAGTTTGCAACCATTTTGATGTGACTGAGGTAAGACTGTGGTGCTTGTCAGTAGCGTCTTCACAGTTGGAAATTTAGGAGGTAACTTTACAATTGACTTGTAAAAATGTGGTGCTTAACATTTAGCAAGTGCCCAGTTGATAGCTAGTAACTTGGTAACCTTCCATGAAGTAGTTGACGGTGGGAAATTTAGTAGGTAACTTTCCAAGTGACTTGTAAAAATTTAGTGCTTTAAGCACTAAATGTTAAGTTTTAAATGTTAAGTTGACAGTGGGAAATTTAATAGGTTACTTTCCAAGCGACTTGTAAAAATTTTTTGCTTTAGTAAAATTTTAAGTTAACAGTTGGTAAGTTAGTTTGTAGCTTTCAAGGTGACTGGTTTTAACATATGCTGTATTATCAGTGCCAAGTTGATAGCTGTTAACTATGTAACCTTCCAAATTGACTGAGCACTAAAATGGTGACAGGTTTGCAGTTAAATGAAGATGCAAAGTTTGAAACTTTGCAAACAGTAACAGCATAGCCGGAAGCCTTCACAGAGGACGGGTAGTTATTTGGCGAAACTTGGTGAAACTTAGTTTGACACTTTGCAAACAGTAACAGCATAGCCTGAAACCTTCACTTTGGATGAGTAGTTAGTTGGCATGTATTTCATTTAATGAATTAGTGTAAAGATATTGAGTCATTAACTACAACAACCTAAATTTAAGCTTTGTTATGTATGAGTCAAAGTAAATACATTTGAAAAGTGAAGTTTGAGTAATGTTTTGCTGAATTCTGTAATTTCAAACTCGTCAGATAAATTTTCATTGTGAATCAGACCAGTTAAATTTGTGTGATTATAAAGTTTCAGTTCAACAAATACTGTGAATTATGACAGAATCATGACCTTCAGCTCCTTCCTACTCGAGGTAGCCTGACCTGAGCTCGGACCCTGTTGTGTACGTTCTCAAGGCGTCATTAGAATGTCGTATAAGGAATGCCTTGAAGATGTCGTTAGACACGTCAGTTGAATGTCTTTGAGACGTCATCTGAATGTCTGGTGCATCATTTGAATGTCTGAGATGTCATGTCAATGTCTTCGAGACGTCATATGAATGTCTTTGAGACGTCATATGAATGTTTTTGAAGCACCATAGCAATAAGGTTGGCACCTTATTGGACTGTCTGCGATGTCATATGAAGTCCTTTGAGGCACCATCGCAATGAGGTTGGCACCTTATTGGACTGTCTTTGAGATGTCATATGAAGTCCTTTGAGGCACCATTGCAATGAGGTTGGCACCTTATTGGACTGTCTTTGAGATGTCATGTGAAGTCCTTTGAGGCACCATAGCAATAACACAAAGGTCTTTAACTGTATTGAAGTGTGTAGAAGAAATGTGACAAACCTTTTTAAGGATGCGTATAAAAAGTTCCGATGTATCATGTTTAAAAGTACCCTCATGTGTCCTTCTATATTTTGCACAGTATATAATTTTTTTTGCATGTAGGTTTAGCTATACAATTCATTAGATTAGATTAGCTATAGAACTCACTAAATTAGATTATGTAAAGAAGTCATTAGATTAGATTAGCTATAGAAGTCATATTAACCTTAGAAGTCAAGAGATTAGACTGAATTAGCTATTGATGTCATTAGATTAGATTAGATTAGATTAGCTATAAAAGTCATTAGATTAGATTAGATTAGCTATAAAAGTCATTAGATTAGATTAGATTACCTATAGGAGTCAGATTCGATTAGCTATAGAAGTATATCTGCCTGAATCGTGTATAACTTTGCTTCTTCATCATAATATGCAAATTTAAAGCGCATCCTGACCAGTCATAAATTATGGTAAATTTCGAAAAAAGCATGATGGTTAGTTCAGCGATTTTTTCCTGCTAAAAAATAAACCTCATGGAAATGTTTAAATCTATTGCGAAGCTTGCTCGGTGTAAAAGGCATTATATTTCTGCAGCGGGATCGTAGATTTATGCTGCCAATACAGAGATAATTCATTTTTTGCCTTGTCCGTTTCCATGGCGATTACAGGCGTCTTATGGAGTTTTCATTCTAGAATTTTCCAGTAATTGGCCAAGATTAGCAAGAAATTGTTCATGAATCGTGTATAATCTTTCTTCCTCATCATAATATGCAAATTTAAAGCGAATCCGGACCAGTGAAAAATTTGGTCAATTTTGGTAAAAACCTTGATAGTCCAGCGATTTTTTCCTGGAAAAATATCGACCTCATGGAAAAGTTTAAATCTATTGCGGAGCTTGCTCGGGGTGTAGAAGGCATTATATATCTGCAGCGGGATCGTAGATTTATGCTGCCAATACAGAGATAATTCATTTTTTGCCTTGTCCGTTTCCATGGCGATTCCAGGCGTCTTATGGAGTTTTCATTCTAGAATTTTGCAGTAATTGGCCAAGATTAGCAAGAAATTGTTCATGAATCGTGTATAACCTTTCTTCCTCATCATATCATTATATATCTGCAGCGGGAAATGAAGAAATCTCTTCGGAAATGTGATACTTAACGTCTCCCTCACAACCACACCTAAAATCATCATGTTTGGACGAGGTCAAATTTTTTGTCAGAAAAAATCGCTGGACTAACCATCAAGGTTTTAAAAATGACGAAATTTCGAGTATGCCAGAATCACTTTAAAAGAACATCTTTGAGTAGCTAGACTATAGTTATATATGAATCAGGCAGAATTTCGCCTTTATCTTGGCTGATTACTGCAAAATCCGAGAAAGAGAATCACCACAAGATCATCATGGAAACTGCTATCTATAAAAGTCATATATCTTCATTCTGGTCATATCAAATGAAGAAATCTCTTCGGAAATGTGATACTTAACGTCTCCCTCACAACCACACCTAAAATCATCATGTTTGGACGAGGTCAAATTTTTTGTCAGAAAAAATCGCTGGACTAACCATCAAGGTTTTAAAAATGACGAAATTTCGAGTATGCCAGAATCACTTTAAAAGAACATCTTTGAGTAGCTAGACTATAGTTATATATGAATCAGGCAGAATTTCGCCTTTATCTTGGCTGATTACTGCAAAATCCGAGAAAGAGAATCACCACAAGA
>JACEVL010003020.1:0-16043 GCA_020284085.1 Aporrectodea caliginosa
TCAGGCATGTCAGTGCTGACGCGTAAGGATTGCAACAACATTACAGTATCAAGTAGAGTTAATTACTTCAACAGCTTGTTCTTCATTATAAACAAAATGCATCGAATAATAATTTTATTCAGAACGACAAAACTGGTCACTAAATATTATTACTTAACACAGCCCCGTTCGTACATGACACTTAGTGAGGTCTGTTGCTACTGTGTTGTGCAATCGTAAGCAGTATTTTCTTCCACTTAGCCCGAAGCCTTTTTTCTTCTTGAATATTGAACAGTTTCATTCGTTCACTAATTTGCTGTAAGTCTCCTCTTGTTATGTTACTTAAGATCTCCACCAAATTGGGTATCGATTTGTAATAGGTAATGTGGGGAAAGTGATAATAATCACAGAATTTCATCCAGTAAAGAACTGCAGGTAAGTCCATAGAATTCGGGTTAGGAACGGATCTCTGGGAAGGATGCGGTCCAACAGAGGCTTCTTTCCATCTAAAATACCAATTCCACCTTCTATAATACATTGCGCCAAACTTGTACACCCACTGAGACATGAGCTCTTTTGTCGGGGCAAACAACGGTATGTTCATTCGATATTGCTCGAAGAAGCTCATCACCGACACTTGATACGGCACGTATACAATGCCCTGATGAGCCGCGATGTCAGAATATTCGTAACGAAGATACTTTTCTCTAATTGGCCATAATCCAAATGAACTGTTCTGCAATTGGTATGCTTCAGTAAAATTTCTAAGGAAAATTGGAATGAACTGATGAGGATCGCGGATTTCAGCGATGAGGAATCCTTTTCTTGTTGCATTGTACATTTGATTAGTATAGCCACAAAAACTTGGTAGTAACAGTGGTCGAATTCCTGTAAAGTATCTTATATATTCGACATCATATCGATTGTTTGCAGCGACGACATTCCACGGCATCGAAGCATATCGAACAAGGTTTTCATTCCATTTCCTCCATCTTTCTTTTCCAAATCGTCCAAGTTCGTATCGTATTGTAGAAAGTATGATTAGACTCTTGTTAAACGGTTCAAATAACTCACAGAGTGATGGCAAATGAAAGCAGGCAAAGGCATCCACCGACTGCATTTCTGTGTCGTTTTGATACGCATCGTAAAACTTAGGAATCAGTGAATCATTAAGCTGCTCTGCATTGTCTGGGTTGATGATTTTCATCGACTTCCTTCCATCGCAGGTTTGAGTGAGATTACATCTTGCATAATCAAGATTTTTGTCAATAAACTCAACACCCATTGGTTGTAAGAAAGTTTTCACATCTTGAATTGGTCCAATGTGGAAGTCATTAGTCCAAATAACGAGTGGTTTTGATTTGAAGACAGTACCGGTATGAGCAACGTTCTCAAATTTTAGTACAAGTCTTGCCTGCTTATAAATATCAGCAACCGGTAAACGGTAGTAACTGACGACACTGAAAAGAATCGCAACTGCCATGAACAAGAATAACCGTATCATTCTGAGTTCTGCTCTTTTTTCAGTTGTTAGGTTAAAATGGACTCTGAAATTACAAAAGCAGATGAAGTATATATTTTGACTCGGGAAAATGATACTGGGTGGCATTATTTTGTTACCATATAGATTACAGTATATTTTGAATGTATGTATTAGGGTGGTCGCATCTCTACTGGAAAATTTTCAACTTCAGTTGTTTACTTTCGCCAACCCGGCATTCCGTGCCATTTGGTTTAAAAGTAATGTAGCCCAAAAATTAGCAGGATTGAACAATATCCAGGACTGGCACAACATCTTTGAAATTTTGATTTTTACTAATAATTTTCGTCATTAGGAGATAAATGTATTTGATTCGCATTTTTGGACCTTACACCTATGTTTAGTTTTAAACAGAAAGGCTGGATGATTTTACTTAAGCACAACTAAAAAGTAATTTCTACAATGTTTATGTTCTCGTTGATTGTTTATTATTTACTTTTATTGGCATTTTAGTGGTATTTGATCCGTGAGTTCCTGAGACCGATAATCACAAATCTATTCGAACAAGCATACACATAAAGGGTACAGTGGAAAAAAGCGAAAATTCGAAATTCGAAAAGTAATAGCAAACAAAAGTTGCCTAATGGCATGGATCAAAAACTGTTCAAAATTTTTAAAATATTAATGTCTTCCGCCCCCACCAGAGGGCCAAAGTTACGAGACAAAGCGTTTTTCGAGAAAATTGTAGGTTTTCTTGTAAAATATTCTGATTGAAAAATAATTAACTGCCATTCAGTATACCGCTAGAAAGAGCTCTTAAAACTGAATAAAATGATGTGTTAATTTTCAGAATATCCCCATATTTGTAGAAGTTATTAACTTTTTACCATTTCCTCAATAATAATAATAACTCTAATAAATAATTTTAATGACTAATCAGTGTAATCACTAGTAACCAGACATGCAATAAATGTCATTGTGTTATAATCTGGACCTACTACAGGCAGTTGAATTTATTCCTGGTTTATGTGTTCACTTTTCATGGTTGATTACAACTATTATGGTTACTTTTCGAGTGTTCCTATATTTGATAAGGGGTAAAACTTTGATGGTGTTGTGCCAGTCCTAAATATTAAAATTTTTCATACAACTTTTTGTGCGATGTTTCTGGAGGGAATGTAATTAAATGGAACCTTGGCAAACAGTAGTTTCAAACTTTCATTTTTAAGAACCACCCTAATGTGTATGTATGCATGCATGTAACTTTCTCTACTTGGTGTTGGATATTACACCCGTTACTTGTTAATCAATTGTACCATAGACAGTCACAGTATAGCACATAGATATAATAGCCTATCATATGATGTCAATCAGTTCGTTCAGTTTGAATGTTTAATAAATAAATGAATTCAAAAGAAACAGTTTACATTAGGGTGGCCCAAACTAACATGGGGAAAAGGTTTCAAAACATGCTTCTCCACAAGGCTGCCCTTGTTCCACTTGTCAAGAAGACTAATGTGTTGAATAAATTTAAGATATCTGAGCATGCTTACTTGCACTTGCTTCTGTTTGACACTTTTCGTAGAAAATCGTAAAAATTGAGCATCTGACATTGTAATCATAGGCGTAGCTACATTCTTGCTTTTTTATATACTGGACTTTCTATTGACCAATGATCCAAATGACCAGGATTTTGCCAATGGTGTGTGAAGTTGCCTCTTCTTGAATCTAATTCTTGCAACCCTCCTGATTGTAATAGCCACATTATAAATTTAAAATTAGCACCCTTGAACTCGAAGCACCTTCTTTCTAAATCATAATCTAGATGCCAACTGTATTTCAGTAAATTAAATAATAAGCTCACTTACAAATAAAAAGGCTTGTTTCAAGTTCTCTGTGTTTAAAAATGATTGCTGAATTAGAGGTAATACTTACATTTTGCATGCTAACTTATAAACTAAACTTTTTCATTACAATTCTTTTGATTATTTACTATAGCTCTTCATACTGCTAATTTAGCATGATTCAAGTATTTTTATCATTTTTGAATATGAAATGCAATGCATGTCTTTTCACATTTTACAATTAAAGCTCATAATTTATGTAACAAAAGAAACGACTTCTAAATATAGTCCAGTCTGTCCAAATCTGAGCATACACGCTCATGTTTTCATACAGGGGCAGCCTTATGAAGCCATGCATATCCAACTTTTATTTGTTGGGCCACCTTAGTGTACAGCCATGCAATCATAGCTTGGAATGTGAACTATTGACTGTAGGATTTAACATAACATAAGAAGGGTTTTAAGTGGTTCACAATTAGAGATGTAAAAAAACATGGTTTTTTTGGCGTTGAAATATTGCAATGAAATATTTCAGTTTTATTTGAAATATTTCAGTTTTCTTTGAAACATTTGAAATTATTTTTTTCTTTACATTTTACAACTAATTACAACCATAATAAGTTTATTTATTTCTCTCATATTACATATTATATGCATTATTGTGTTAGTGATGACCATCCTCGAGATACTCAATTTATTTCTAATTACCTGTTTTTAAGAATGACTTTTATGAGAGTTACATTATATGTTGAAAAACATATTTTATTCACCAAATGTCACAAATTACAGTTTGATCTAATAAAGTAGATGTTATTGTTCATTGTTATGCTTAACATTTATTATTAATCACTTGTTTTGTCATAAATGAAATAAATGTGATTTTAGCTAAATTCTGCTAGCCTAGGACACAGTCAATCGTATAGAATTCGAAACACTTTAGTGACTTTACAAGACAAATTATAAATCACAAATACTATGTCAACTAGACTCAATAATAATCCGGCGAACAAAATTTTACAAAAAGTTCTAAGAATAGAACTTAGAACACAAACATAAATAGTACTATCAGTCAGACAGAGTAAACCATCATTAATAGTAATTATACTGCTAAAATCTGTCAGTTACAAGATTTCCTCATTGTTATTCATCATCGTCCATGTCATCATCTTTGTTGTCATCGTCAACATCATCATTGTCGCTATCATCATAACTGTCACTGTCATCATCATCACTGGCATCGTCACTGTCATCATAGTTTTCATGGCCTTCATCATCGACATTGCCACCGTCTTTGTCATTATCATTATCATCCTCATTGTGTGCATCCAATACTTCAAAAAAAACATGTTGTTTTTTTTGGTCATTGAAATATTTAAAAAAAACTGTCAGAAATGAAATATTTCAAATGAAATATTTCACGCTCACATCACTATTCACAATACGTTTAATCTGTGATAAAACCACTGCAAATTAACCTGAGACATGCTTAAAATAGCTTTATGCTATGCTTAATGTCTAATAGCCCAATTCCCTATCTTCCTCTTAAAAGCTGTGGTAGTGTCTACTGGGACAGTACTACCATCCAACCCATTCCACAAGTCCAATCTACAACTCGTGCACTGAAGGATTTCTGCAGTAATTTTCCTTTTGGCTTCTTAAATAATTTGTTTCTGTGTTCCCGAGTTGCTTTGTTTGGAGCTAATTCAAAAAACCTCTCCCATTGCACAGCCTCCTTTCCAGTAATAATCTTCTAAGATCTGCTCTGCTCCTCCTTCTCTCCAATGTCGTTAGTCCACTTTTTTCAACCTTTCTTCATAGCTCAAATCCTTGGAGCCCCAAATCATTTCTATAGCTCTGCTTTGAACTTTCTCCAGTTTTTCCATGGTACTGTTTCAGGTATGGATTCCATACCAGGAAGAAGTATTCCAACTATTGCTTAAGCAATGATTTGTACAACCTCAGTACTGTATCCTTGTCTCTGGTGATTGCTGTTCTTCTTATCATACATAAAGTTGAGCTACCCTTTTTCAGTGCTTCAGCACATTGCTTTGAAAGTTTTGCACGGTTGTGCATAATCAGTCGTGAAGATCTGTGGTAATGCCTCTCCAATTTCTTCTGTGGCATCTGGTACCCTGTACCAAACGGTAATCCCGTAGTTTAGGTTGCTAAATTATTCTAATGTCTTCAATGCCGTACTTCACGTTGGTAAGTAAGCACTCTACCTATGTCCATCATAACTATAATCAATCCCGCTTCCATTTCATCGAGAATTTTTTAATCAATCCAGCTTCCATTTAACAAAAAAAATGACCCAACTTCTATTTAACCAGAAAAATATTTTTCATCAATGGAACTTTTATGTAAGCAAAGAACTTTTTCCATGGGTCCAGCTTCGACTTACGGAAACAATTATTTTCATTATTCCAGCTTCTATTGCATCAAAACTAAGTTTCATCAATCCAGCTTTTATTTACGATAAAAATTATTTCCATCAATCCAACTTCTATTTAAAGATAGAAATAGTTTCATCAGTCCCACTTCCAGTTAGGGAAACAATTTTTTCCTCAATCCAGCTTCCATTTCATTTTGACAATATAAAATAATTTAGCAACCTAAACTACGGGTTTACCTACCAAACTCCTACTGTAATAACAGACCTACAAGCATCTTAGACCTGTTTAGTTGAATTTCGCACCAGATGTTCTTTTTGACGGTCTCATTGCTCATATCACATCTCTCTCTAATGCATTAATATTGCTCTTAACATGTTATAGCAAAACCCCTCCAGGTCCAACTGATTTCTGGTTAGCTCGATTCTCTCTAAATAACCTGTATCCATCTAGAGCTAGAACTTTCACTATTATGTGCACGATTTCTGGCTGTGTCCATGACTCTGCTATTCCAATTGTGTCGGGTGATTCGTTATCTGCATACAATTCCAATTCTGCTCTTTTTGTGATACTTACAATATTCCTCACATTTGCAAACAAACACTTTAAAATTCTGTAAGAATTTTCAAAGAAATCAATAAGGATTAACCTTATATCGCGATTTTAAAGAAGCATTCTGCAAGAGTTGAAGCACACTTCAGGACTACATATCTTCGAACTGGAACAAGAGAAATCAATCGTCAATGAAACTCCATAACACCTTTTCATCAATCAATCAATGTTCGTTTAATCATGAATCTAAGCTGTCACAGACGCAACTTGTTACAGGCAGTAAATATCTAATGTCGTTAACAAGGAGAAATCAGGTCTTTTTCCTACTAAGGTAGGCCTACTATGGAGAAGCAGATACTTTTGGAAAATTTTAGAATATGCTCTTTTAAAGAACCCGTTAAATAAATTTCCGATTGTCTTAGAGTGAAGTTATGTGGTCTGGTTCGTAGGTTGTAACTTGTAACTATTTTGTCTCAGAGGAGGTAGCAGGCATTGGTGTACATGCTTTGTATTCGACATTTCTTAGCCTACAAACCACGAACTACAGCGTCTCAAAGATAGATCTGCCAGCCCTAGATAAGATCGTTAGGTCATATAGGATTGAATACATTGAAGTTTTGACATTATTTCTTGGTTTATCATTTCAAACCTGAAATTGTCTGATTGGCAGATTAGTGCCTCTCTTAGTGATGCAATGTCCATGATCTCACGCATCCCAATAACGACGTCATTGATAAACAGTGATGAATACTGATTACTGAGACTATTTATGGCGAGTAATTTATAGCGAGTCAAGATCATTAGCGCCTGGGCTCTCAAATGCAATCTGCACCTGAACCATATTCTAAAATTTCTAAATCCAACCAAATATTTTTACCACACCGAATGCGATTCTTGAGCAAGGCCCTCCTCTCCTTCGTTACATTAAAAGGGTAATTTCCCTGAATATATTTGGCATCGAGATTACCGCAAATTTTCCACGCCCATCGTATTTTGATGAATAAATGGTTGGTATGGTGGCGCCGACAGTCTATGAGCTGGAGGAGAATAGTCTGGATTCGTACGTGTAGGCTACGTTCGCGCCTAATGGTCGTTTAGATCATCGGCAGAGAAGAGAACCACCAGGTCCTGCTGTTCCTGAGGGCGACTTTTGGCAGTAAGGCTAATTGCCTCTGCTTCCAGAGCTCACGAAGACAACCTGTTAAGTCGTTGTTCCTAAGGTGTTCCTAAGGTGAGCTCTTGTGGTCTTCCTATTGGCATTTGGCAGGCCCATCCTGAGAGCAATTATAACAGATGCCTCCTCGAGTCGTCCTGCTCGCATCAGCCGATTAATTTTTCCTACGTAGAAGCAGCTTGGCTTCTGGTGTTAAGAAGAACGGGATAGGCCTACACGTTATAAAAATTTCTAAAATGAGAGGAATGTGGTGGGGATAGATCCCAAATTGTCTAGTATTTTATGAGACCACTCTTTGAAGAGGAATCCCACTCCCACTAGTGGGCCTAGTGTCCCTTCTTGATCTATGAACAAACTTATATAAACCAGGTATATTTATCTGATCAACGAGATAGTCTTCTGTCCAGGTTTCAGTTAGTGCTAATTATACATACAGGTAGTAGGTCTAATAGATCTTTAACTAAGTTGGGTAAGAGGCTTCTGCAGTTAATGTGCATACAGAAAGGATTGTGGGGAAGATGCAATTTCCGAGCCCAGTGAGTGAGAGGTGGAACTACGTAGCCTAAGTGCTATCATATCCTAATTAGCCTAAGTCATAAAAATAATTGCAGTCCGGTTCTTGGTCGGCACATCTCAGCAAAGGGCGACTATCAGATTCGTTGGTAGATCTAAGCTTATTCCATCTCGACTATTTTATGAACCGAGCACATTTTAAGCAGAGCTTCTCATTTGAGGCGATCGATCGATCGATCTCCTTGGTCGGTCAATGAGTTAGACTTCAAGAGGAACCCAGAGCCAGAGACCTTTACTTTATTTACCTAATTTACATTAGTTGTGAAAGTTCAGGCTAGGAGCGATACAACATTGCATCGACAAGCAGAGGAGGCTTATTGACGGTTAATAAGTTAATAATAGCAGGTAATGAACAACCATATAATATGCAGCTATACGAATACGATAGGACCTACAGATTAGACGCTCTACACAAAAGGTCCCGAGGTCGACCGCCTATCGATCGCCTACTCAATCCATCGCGATCGATTTTCAAATTGCCTTCTATTTTCAAATGAGAAGCTCTGTTTTTAAGTCATCTGTCAATAAATCATCCAGGAGGATCTCGTTGTCTTCCACGTGACGAAAAGAGAGCAGCCTATTTAGACAATTGAGTAGGTGCGAGTAGATTGAGCAGCACACAGGGCAAAGTTCTTTATTCGGTCTTGTAAAGCCTATTGGCTTTTGAGGTTCAACTCCAATGCGTGTGTACCAGTCATGGTTGAATGCACTTGAGTGCGCTTCTATGATCAAAACCGATGCATGGGGCTATATGAAAATATGCAAGTCCTGCTCATTAACCACTGTGTAAATAATCATTATATAATTATAGCCTCTCAAAGTGATCAGGAGAAAAGGTGAAAACTTAATTAAGAGTTTTCTCAACACACAGTCCAGCTTAGTCTGATTCATTCTGTGTGTCTCATATATAATTAATGAGAGGGAAAAATGGATACTTAACTAAGAATTTTCTCCACACATTGCCGAACTCAGTATAGATTGATAGGTATGGGGCTAGGTAAATTTAGAACAGCAGTCATCCAACAGAAGAACATTCTCTAACATTACTATGTAACACATAATATATTTAGATTTTGCCTATTTAATGATATTATCATTAAATAGGGAAAATCAAAACAGGAGTCATCTGGCAGAGAACATTCTAACACTTCCCCAGATAACACTAGCGTCCAATGTGGCTGAAGAACATTTTGTAACATAACTGCGTTGCACATGTTAGCGTCCAATGTGGTTGGATTCGCTTAAATTCATTTAATAAGAATCACTTCTCCTTTTGCAAAGTCTGTAAAAAGTCTACAGGTAGAAAGCACTGAAAACGCTATAACTGAAAGCAACTGAACAGATTGGAAACTATAAATGTGGAACAGGTAAAAAGCACGTTACACAGAGTTCATATGCTGTGGCATGTCTGCCATTATACATACAATCGTACATGTTTCTTGTCCACAAACCAACAGGAATAAAAAGAATAAAATATAGGAATGCAAACTCCCAGTAAAGTACAAGTCAGCAATAATAGTGGCTCCAAGGCTCACGGACATACATGTAATCGTACAGACTTTGTTTGAAAATTCCTGAAATGTTAAAGCTATCATCGAAAGTGTCAGAGGAAGCTTTGAAACATTAGCCTAATGCATAAGCTCTGAGACAAATACCTTGCAATATACCTTAAGTCTAATAAACAATTTATTATTATTTCTATTATTATTATTACTTTTATTATTACTTTTATTATTACTACGATTCATAAACTGTGAGAAATAACCAAGTAAAATTAAATTTAAAATTTAATACTACTAAATAAACATAAACTGTGCGAACACGTGCTGCTTGGAACTGTGGCATAACTGTATTTGAGGTATTCCGATGGGTTATTCGCTTAAGTCTTCTCTGGGTTCCACCCTCTTAGTCAACTGGGTGGTCTATGGGCCAGCTCAGTTGCAGAATTGAATACTTATGCCACTAGACACCAGATAGCTTTTAACAGTGTATTTGCATCAGGCCAGTTTTACAAGCCTGCATTCGGCTTTTACATCTTTCATAGTAAACTAATAATCTTAATAAAAAAACAGGTTTACATTTCTTACACCATAGTAAAAGCACGGAATGGAAATGTAAACACATTTACACTGGCGCAAACATAGTGAAGCTGGAATTACAAGTGATATCATTCACAAGTAAAAAATGAAACACCAAGGACAATATTGCTCAAAATAAAACTATAGCCCACACATAAAACAGTACAAGTCAGATAATGAATGAGTCAAGAAGGGCGGAACTCCATGCATTTAGGGAAATTATGCACAAGATTCTAAATAACAAAAATTCATTAATCGGCAATCACGTACATAATAAATGAAGTTACTGCACGGAATTAGGCTGAATTAATGCGGATTGACCAAAATCGTTTTACGCAGGAAACGTTTTCCTTTAAACACCAGCCTAACATGGTTAGCCAAATACTTATCAAGCATGCACTGCCTTTAACTGGTTCCTGGAGTGTTGGCATGCATCAGAAATGTTCTTAAAACTTTCAGTGCAACTAATTAGCCTAACCTTGCATGTACAAACTTGTATCGCACAAAACATGCCTAAAAGAACTCTAATAGATGCCCCAGTTTTCCAGGAACAATCCTGATGCTGAATTTTCCTTTTGTGACATGGTTCTTTGTCCAGGGTTGGACCATTTTAAACGTTGGTGTAGAACTGCATTACAGCCATCTACATTATCACAAACCACTACTGACACTGCAAAGTTTCTGATTCTTATAATAAGCATGCAAAATTAAAGAAGTGTTCTTTTATATCCTTTTTAACTGCTGAATTATTGCAACCTCAGCAATAGCTTTTGATATAATCTTCCTCATTGCATTGCAGGACGTAGAACACTGAACTGTACAAATTAACTCGGCATTTCCGAGAATGTCGGCAGTATTAATCCTGCATAAATTTTTTTACACTGTTTCTAAATCATTGCAGATAAAAGTCAAATGCGTAAATGGCCTACATGACATCAGGGAGAACATTTCATGTCATGGTAACAGAAAGCAAAACACCCAAACAACAACTGAATCAACTGACTGCACATTGCAAATAACACAATTCATTACTTATACTAAACACAAGGTAGTTTGCTAAAAGGAGACATCACTGATGTGAACAGAAAGCACCAGTTCTCTAGTAGCAAGTCATGATTATTATAGCCAATAGTCAGTTAAAGTAGCCCTCACAGTGATCAACTCTTATCACTAAATGAAGATCTGCTATTGAAGATCTGCAGTACTAGACTACAAAAATCTTGCTCTTACTAGACAATTTTATTCCAAACCTAATCTGAATGTTTACTGAATGTCTACTTGCAGCATTCTGAGATACAATCGTATATAACCTAACGCAAAGGTCATAGTTCACCCAGAGCTCATTAGGAAAGAATTTGCTGCACAATGAACCCAGAGGCGACACTTACCCCATTTGTAAACCCAGGGTAAAAAAATAGTACAAGAACTGGCTTTGTATTCACTTACATGATAAAGCATGCACTGAACAAGGTGCTGAAAAATTGAACAGCAGTCCTTTAAACTAACCCCAGAATAATAAGCAGCTAATCTGCTATGGGTAAAATTTTAACAACTTCAGTTTACTGACCCTCTACACGAGGGTGTGTGGCAAGTGCACCTCTATCAGGCCATCAGACAGTGCAAGGTCAGTGAATTCAGTTTATAGCCGAATTTGATAAAGAGGTGCCAGTGGTGATGCAATCTTGCGTTCATCTTTCTACCCTGATAGGGTTTGAACCCTGACCATTAGGATGACAGTCCATCATGATAACACAGGGGTTCATAAGTCTAGTCGTTAACATGCTGGACTGTCAACGGAAAAGTTGAGGTTCAAATCTCAGCCACGACAACAATTTATTTTGAGAGCCCAGTTCAACTTACACCTCCAAGCCAACTCAGCTATAAGGAGTACTCTGACCGTACACTGTCAGAGGGGAGACCAGACAATGGGGCAGGCACATAGCGAGACTTACGTTCAAGAGGAGTCATCTTCACAGACCATTGGCAAAATCCAGGTCATTGGGGTCATTAGTCAATGGAAGTTTCAGTATATAAAAAAGCAAGAGGAGGCAACTGAATCCTCGTGCCTCCATGTAGCTGCACCTATGCAATGGGGGACAGCACGGGTTACTCACCATCATATGCCACATCTAAGAAAATAAAATCGCTAACACTGGGAATAGGGGATAGTTAAATTTGAAACGCTCTTGCTTGAAGAACATATAAATCTTGAAAGACGTGGTTCGATACCCGTAGCCCCTCTAGGTCAACTCAACCTTCCACTCCCTAAGGACAGCTGTAAAATGAGTAGTAGGACAGATCGGCACCTTGCAGGCTGCCATACAGTTAAACCTGTTATCATCTGTTACTACTATATCATGCAATTGTACTGTAAACATGTCAGTCTGAATTAATAAATGATTAGTATTATTTCATACACATAGCTACTTCTAAGGCCAGCATCAGGGTCTGCTCTTCATCTTCAGGCTAACCAATACAGTATTTTGAACAATCAGTAAATTCTTTCCATTTAAAATACAGCTCTAAATGTCTGACACATACTAAACACAAACGTTTGCAAAAATCACACAAAACTATTCATAACATCATCTGTCACGGTCTTTATGGCAAAGTTACAAAGCATTGTAGTTTGCATCAAAGGACACACAAAATTCAGCTATTAAGTACATTTCATCTAATTAATCTGAAGCCAAATTGGAACAAAATCTGAAATCTGAGCAACAGAGATTGCAGTACATTAAGCATTTGGAATATTATTGGTACAATTGGAAAAATCACGGCTGGACAAGATAAACGTCGGGTCCAGTGTAGTGCAGAGCAACATACTTTTCTTCGTCAGTCAGCTGATACTTGGAATCTTTGACTTGCGTGTAATTGCCTTCGACTGCTTGTTCCAGCATTCCGTCGTGAATCTCGCCTTTCACTATCTGTAGCAGCCACAGTCCGAAGTTTGAAGTGGTGTTCTGTTGCTTGCGAGAAACGTACTCACAGACCTGGTTGGCCGTAGTTCCTTCTGGAAAGTAGACAGTGCCGCAGTGGACTCTACGGCGTTCAGACGTGTTTAGAGTGGACGATTTCACTTTCTGCAGTTTCTGCAGCCTAACCTTTAGAATAGAAACAGCATACAAGTCATTTATTTGGAACACACACTTCATTACAGGTTACACAACATAAGAAAACATTTACTTTTAAGCTTTTTCTGTTAAATCATGGCTATGTAAGATACAAATTACACACCCAAGGAACAAACCATGAGACCTCCATGATCCCTCTGATCTGCATCTTGGTTCTGGAGCTGAAGGATACTTTTTTCAAAGCACAAACACACCGATAGCAATATGACAACTAGGCACACTTTGTTAACTGGTTATTTGCCCTGAAAACCGTAGTTTTTAGAACCTGCAAGCTATACAGGAAGTTTATCCAGTTGTGCATGACACACTGGAAATTAAAGTTCAGTCAATGAATGGCAAAAGCATTATCAATCTTTAACAGATCCATACTATTCTTGACAGATTAGCTATATCAGTTTTGGTTTCTTTAAAAACTTTATGACTACTGGCGCAAAGAATCTAAATGTTTTAGTATTGCAATTCTACATGAGAAAGTAAATGAACTGCAAACATGACAGCAATCCATTAGAGTGGATTAACTCCACACAGATCAACAGTTCATGTACTAGAAGCTGGATAAACACCAAGTTCTGGACTGCTACAGGAAGTAAAGGTGGTATTGTCACTGAAGAATTTTATTTAACCTAAGCCATTAGGTGTTATCTTAAATGTAACTGTACACGGTTTTCTATAGCGATCGCATAGGCCCGACCCCTTTCATTTGTCAATGAATTGATCAGGTGAGATCCTTCACCACCGCTGTCCGTTTGAATTGATGGTAAACGTGTAGTTTGGCATCGTAAATGATTCAACAACTGGGTTTCAGCGTTGGTCGATTCCAGATTGGACTGATGAAAAGAATTCTTGCTGAAAGTAATGTTCCCCTACATAGAGGTGGGATTGATAAAAGAATCTTGCTTAAATAGAAACTGGACAGATGAAAAATAATAATGCTAGAATGGGTGAATAAATTACGATGGTAAACTACAAGTTTACCAAATTGATGCGGTTATCCCGTAGTTTAGGTTGCTAAATTATTCTAATGTCTTCAATGCCGTACTTGACGTTGGTAAGTAAGCACTCTACCTATGTCCATCATAACTATAATCAATCCCGCTTCCATTTCATCGAGAATTTTTTTAATCAATCCAGCTTCCATTTAATGAAAAAAATGACCCAACTTCTATTTAACCAGAAAAATATTTTTCATCAATGGAACTTTTATGGGTCCAGCTTCGACTTACCGAAACAATTATTTTCATTATTCCAGCTTCTATTGCATCAAAAACTAAGTTTCATCAATCCAGCTTCTATTTACGGTAAAATTATTTCCATCAATCCAACTTCTATTTAAAGACAGAAATAGTTTCATCAATCCCTGTGAACAAGTGTTTTGCATATATAATGAGCACAGGTGTTCTGTAGGTTGGTATGTATATAATGTGTATCGATTGTTAAGCGTTTTAGTCTTAGGCCTTAGTTGCGCTGTCGGCTCGTGGGCGCTTGGCCTAAAGTAGCCTAAACATTGGCTGACGGTAGATTGTTTTACACGTGCAGTTAGCGCGCCAAACTTAGAAACTGCTGATGACAGTAAATTTGAACAATACAGTGTAGTACAGTTGTTGTAAGGCAAGAGTTGAGTTGTTGTTATTTAAACTGTGTTTGAAGAAAGAAAGAAACATTCAAAGAACTGTGTCAATTTAATTCTTAAACAGTTAGAAGACGTTGAGCAATTTATATGTAGAGATAAGGAAAGTTCTTGAGGTAGGTCACAACTAAGAAAGAAAAGAGTTGGTGACATATTTGGTGGCAGCGGTGGGATTCAAACAACTTCGGAAGGATTGAAACAACGTCTGGGATTGAAACAACGTCTGGGATTCGAAACAACGTCTGGGATTCGAAACAACGTCGACTGGTGAATACGCATTCAAATCATTGGTAAATCTACGACAACGAAAGCCTCAACGACAAAGGTATAAAAGTTGGTTGTTATCAAACAAAAGAACAATCCCCAATACTTCAAACACAAAAGAAAACTCGTGTTTTCCAGAAAGGACAGCACTGAAGTAAAGAAGTAAGATGGAGAAACTAAGTGTCAAGAAACAATCAGAACTGAAGAAGATGTCTTCTGAAAGATTAAAACAGCGCTTGTTAAAGGCTGGTTTTGAAGCAGAGAAACTGGAAGATATGTCACGTGAAGACATGCTAGAAGCGCTAGCTGAAGTCTGGTTTATAAAGAAGCAGAAGAAGAAGGTGCTGTCGGTGGTGCTGTGGAAAAGGTTACTGAGAAACCGCCTGGGCCTATGTCTATGGAGACGATGATGCAATGGATGATGATGACAAGACAAGAAGAGAAAGAAAGAGAGGAGAAACGGAGACAAGAAGAGAAAGAGAAAGAGGAGAAACGGAGACAAGAAGAGAAAGAGAAAGAGGAGAAACGGAGACAAGAAGAGAAAGAGAAAGAGGGAGAAACGGAGACAAGAAGAGAAAAGAAATGCGACAGGAAGAATTACGACTTTCAAAGAAGAAAGAAGAGAAAGCAGAAAATGTAAGAGAGAAAATTTCGCCTTCAGAGAGAGAAAGAAGAGAAGGCAGAACGCTTCAGAGAGAGAAAGAAGAGAGAAAGCAGAGCAAGTTCGTGTAGCAGAACTTGAGTTGCAAAGGCTTGGCAATTTGAAATTCAATTAGAGCAATTGAGAAGAGATCGAGAAGATGCTGAAAGGAGAAATATTAGAGCAGATGATTGAATTTGAAAGGGCGCGGAAAAGTGATGAAGAGATACGTCCAGCAACAGATTGAAGAGAAGAGATTACGTGAAGAAGAAAAGGAAAAAGTACGAATTTCAGAGTTGGAGCGAGCA
>JACEVL010003021.1:0-14334 GCA_020284085.1 Aporrectodea caliginosa
TAGGGCTAGAAGACGTAGAGAGCTGCTATCGGTAGTGTCTAGGCTGAGTTGACATAGCGAAGTGTTTCAAGTATTGTTTAGGACGACGCGAGGTAGAGAGTTGTTACGGGTATTGTCTAGGGCGAAATGGCGAAGCGACTTGTCATAAGTATTTCTGGTCTCGGAACTTAGAGAACGTTTGGTGTCCCTTATTATTGGCGATGGTTTAAGAGTCACGAGATGTAGAATGGTGAGTCGAAGTTCAGATCAGGCAGAGAGGAAGAGGAAGCCCGTAGCTAAGAAGGTAAACACAAAGAGAAAGACTCGTGCTAGTAGAAGAACGAACCCTGTTCTGAGAGACGGCCATCCTCAGGACGTTGCCCATCCGGCGACCGTGGAAGAAGCAGAGTCTGACCGAGATAAAGCGGTTTAGTGTTACCTCTCTTGGAGAAGCGACCCATCCTAAACCTCCCCTGATAGGAACGGTCACCCTGGGTAGAGATGGAGAACAGCCATTTACATTGAAGTAGGCAAGGCAGTGACTCGGGAGGCTCCAGACGGATAGTGGGCTGGAGCCGACGCCGTCCCGTGAGCAGAGCAGAGAGTGAGAGGTAGCTTGCGGGGCGGCGGTCGCCACACATCTATTTTTCCATTATAACTAATGTGAGCATGCAGACCAAACGGATTTGGAGGCAACTCCGTGACGTGTCTCTCTAAATCAACTGTGCCGGATTACAAGCCGCTGGACCTGCCCAGTTCATGATTCGTTTCTTGATTCTTTTGCTTACAGGAACTTGTGGTTTCCATCTAGCATCCTTAGCCATTTCTAAGTGCAGATTTAATAGAGCAATGTCGTTGAATGTTCCTTAGCTTCAAACGCGCTGATTGAAGACATTAGCAAAATTACAGATCTTTGTGAAACTTTGCTGCAATTTAGGTAACATCGTGCTCATACGCCTCGCTAGTCTCAAAGGCTTTTATGTTGCGGAGGTTACTTAATGTTCAAAGATGATCGAATTAGTTGATTGATAGTGAATATTCCATCAAAGCTTGTTTAGAGTGATTATAGAGAATTTACCGAAGTTTAGAATCCATTGCTACTGCAGCAGCTGCTCTGAGTTTCATGTTCTGCCACTGTGTTCTGAAAGTCATCAACATTGGCAGCATTAATGAGGTCGTTGGTCTATGGGGTAGGGAGCAAAGGCCCCACACTAACAACCTGAAGGAGGGTAAAGTTATTGAACAGGTGGAAGATCTAAAGACGACAGCGGAAAGCAAATGAGAGTTCATAAGAAATAATTGTGAGGAATAAAACAAAACCGTAAACATTTTTAAAGGGCTAATTCAAGTAGGGGCCTACGGTCGTTGCTTACTTGGTCTACCTTTTTTAGGCTTTTGATCCATAGATTCGCCAGTACATACCGAGCACATCACCCGCTCTTAAATCTTGCCGACACTCTTGCCTATAGTCACACGGTGCAATTGTCTTCAGTTCATGTAAGATTTGTTGCTGTTGCATGCAATCACAGAGAATGTTTCCCTGTTTGTAATGAAGACCATTGTGTGAGTTTGGCCTGTTTGTTGTGCGTTGTGTGACAGGTTTTCCGTGTCAGAGTGCAGGACTGTCATCGATATGTCAGTTGTACGGATTGCCTCAGCTCCATGGATCCATACTGCGGATGGTGTCCAGTGCAGAGAAGGTCAGTGCTCCAAGCAAACAGACAAATCTATATATATACATATACATATAAGTCTATATATTATATATATATTTATATATATACATATATATATACACACACAAACAGACTTTAGAATCAGTGTATTAAAGAGGCTTTTTATCTGGCAGTATTGGCAATAAAAGCAGATGGACAGACATGCATATATGCTGAATGCAAGCAGACTGACAGCAACACAAACATTGGCTTAAAGGCAATCAGAATGATAAGAACAGGCAGACAGTGAATCAGACGCACAAACAGACACAATGAACTCAGTTGTAGACCAGTTGCTTTTAAACTGGTTAGTGCTAAAATGCGAAAATGGATTTGCACCTTGTCGAAAATCAAAACAAATATTACTCGTTATAGACGCCAACAAGAAATAATAATTATTGTTCCGAACGAGAAGCGGGTTGATCGCAATGGCCGCCGCACTACAGCAGCATTGAGTCGATTAGCATTATTATCGGCTCTGGCCTTTTAGCTGGTCATTTGATGAAGCGGAGACCGGATATCCGCTGGAACGGCAGCATAGGGACTGATCCTCGCTGCTGACCATTACCCATAGGAGTCATCATGAGCTGAGTTGTTGTCCAGCTGTGCGCCTTGCACCGAGGGACCGTGGCAGAAGAGCACACAACGATCCTTCTCATCAGCGTTAGGCCTTCTATTAATTTACAATGCGAAGATGTGAAACGAGCGTGACTGAAGCTGGAGTGCGTTGACATCCATCCATATAAAGAGAATTTAACGGTTAACGATCCGATCCGTGTGTATCTAGAATGATTTTTCGGCTCTGGTAAACTAAAAGATTGATTTTTATTTAAAATATTTCCTGGAATTTCTTTTAAAGTAAGTGAAGTGAGAGTTAAAATAGAAAATCTTTTATACGAGTCAACAAATTCTCTGTTGTTCCTGTCCCGTGTATAAACCGAACATAACCTGTTCCAAGTTTTGTTACATTACATTACATTACAAGTGAAATTAAACCGACTTAACAAACACTAGGTCTGCTTTCATAAGTTGCATTTATAGAATTACGTCATCACATGCAATTCACCTGCAGACTGACGTAAAACTTAGTATTTGGTATTTATAACATTGAAATGAATTTCTGCAAATTATTTACCAAGAGAAAGAACTTCTGCACTCACTGAAATCAGTAAAATGCAGTTAGCAGTGTTTATAGAAGGTGCAAGTGTAGCTCGTGGGAGGTTTGTGTCTATCATAAGCCCGGCAGTGATCTGATGCAGAAAGATAGCTTTTAAATTACAGCATACACTTGTTGCGTGCTTATAATATATGTCTGTGTATCTTGCGTCCTGTCAACGTCTGTCAGCTGCTTGCCAACGGAGTTTGTTTTCCAATGGAAATTGCTCTGAAATCCATGATTTATTCATGAATCTGGTCGTTTATCGTCTTGTCATTCGCTCACCGAGTTCCTTGTTGAACCTTTTTCCATTTCCTTAGGGATTGATGTGTTGACTGCAGGTGACAATTTATTCGCCACTCCTCGTTGGGTGGTTGATCGACAGGAAATGGGGACGAAATTTTTATGATAAATTAGCACCAAGACGTTTCTCCGTTAAAGGCCAAAGCGACTTTCTCCTTCGGTGTTTTAGTGTTTCCTAATTTTGTAGATTATGAAAACGCCGCTGGAAACTTAGCCATCTATGACAGAACTATTCCCTGTAATGTATTTAATCATTTATAAAGCGCTTCTCATAGCATAGCCTAAACCTTTCAGAAGCGCTCCAAGTGCGAGATACTCCAAGAGAAAAAGGAAGGTTTAAGGTCTGAGAAAGAGGTAGAGATGCCACCAGAGAGGATGGTAGAGCGTAGAGAACTAGAGAAGGAGGAAGTCCATTTCACAGGGAGAGACCTATGCAGACAAAGGATGTGGATTGAGCCTTGATGAATGCACGCGATGAAACAAATGCATTCGCATCATCTTTGATATCCAGATGTACTATAAAATGAGTAAAGCATATTTCTAACGTATGACTCATGTATGTATATATTATGTATGTGTGTATGTGTGTTTACATGTATGTATGTATGTATGTAGCCTATATATGTATGTATCAATCAATCAATCAAAACTCTTTTATTGAAGCCATGTCAAATAAAAATCACATAACATTTAACATAAAATATCAGGATTGGCCGCAAGAGGAGTCCCAAAAGGGATCAAGATCCCGCTAACTAGGGACACCTAAAACAACATTTCAGAAATTTGAATTAGTGATAGCTAAATCCTTAACAAACAGTGCAACATCAAGTTTCATACAGTAATGCAAACAGTATAGTACATAGTACACAGTACATGATAAACACAATTCAAAACAATATAAAAATGAAGAAAAAAACGAAAACCTTAACTAACAGTGAAAAGAATATCCGGCAGGGTAGGTTATAGCTAATTTCCATTAATCAGGAAGGCATGCAGCATTTCTTTAAAGTGTCGTAGGTGCGGGGCACAACGTATGTGAGAGGGAAGCATGTTCCAGGTTGTGGAGCCAACAGATTTTATGGAAAATAAGCGAGTATTGGTGTGTGCATATATGGGGCGATAAGAGTTAAAGTTTCTGGTGTAGTGAGTATGAACATCGGATCCTAGATGAAAAAATCCCTTAAAACATGCTGGAAGTAAAGCATCAGGGCCGCATTAAGGGGGGTGCTATGGGTGCTGCAGCACCGGGCCCGCAGTTTTGAGGGGCCCGCATTTTCAGAAGTGAATGTTTTTAATGTGCTTGAACCAGGGCCGATGAGAGGGGAGACCCGGGGAGTCAGTGAGGGGTTGCTACCCGGGGCCCTGTTCCATGGCAGGGGCCCCTGGCAGGGGCCTGGAAATGTCTAAAACATATTTCAAACTGAAGAAACCTATGGGTTTTGTTTTGGCCTAATGCAGGGGTCTCCAAAGTACGGCCCGCGGCCACATCCGGCCCGCTATAAGGCCTTTAATCTGGCCTGCGGAACTCTCCTTGAAGAAGCAAACTAAATTGGTAAAATTGAAAATTTTAACGCCGCTGTACTCTGACATGCATATTGCCAAAATCCATGTCGCTGCTTGTAAGGCACTGTGCCTGATATGCAATGACACCATTGCAGTGCTTAAAGAGTACAATATTCGGAGACATTATGAATCCAAGCATTCATCGCATTACTCAATAATTCACTGGACAGCTGCGCACAGAGAAGTTTTTTTCTTCGGAGTTTTGGCCCGTGGAGCTTTAGAAAGTCAGCAATGTGCCCCAATGGAAAACTTTGGAGACCCCTGGCCTAATGCAGTATGTAGGCCCTACATATATAATTATGACGGATGCTTCATGAAACATGATACACAGTTCCACATAGGCATACATGTGTTTTGTCTATCTAGATCGCCTGGTGGGTCGAAGAATTTGACCCACAGTAGAAACGAACACAGTTGTACATGAAGATACCGCCCGGTACGCGTCAATATAGGCTACGGCCAAGGATGATTTTACTTTTTGCGTACAGGCACAGCCACTGCATACCCTTTTCTATGCCTGTACCCATCCACGGATTCCTTGATTAGCCGGTCAACAGACTCATCACTCATAAAAATGATTTTGGATTGGCTGTTGGTGCAAAGTTAACGGATGCAGACAAATTTCGATTTCTAACTGAATTCTAGACTCCACCAGAATCGTATGCATGGTAAACACTTCGCATTAAGAACCCCTCTGGTAAAATGATATTCCTAGCTACGTCGTTATAAAGGCTGTCAGACGATTTTGATTATTTCGGTCAAAACTTCTGTGGTCATATTATAGTTGAATTACTTGAATTTGATAAAGAATGTGTCTATCAGTATTTTGAGTTTCTAGAATTGACGGCCTAGAATTGATTCGGCTATTGGTTTTCTGGCAGGCATAGAATCTTTTTACTGGATGTAAATTTATTAATTGAAATTTGAGTTATTAGGCTATCAAAATGAATAATTCTTTAACTTAATGCTGGATGTAAGTTTCATAATAAAATTGATGCCAAATTAGCAATATTTGATATTATATTTCATTAAGTTGATGATGAATTAGAAGATAAATTATCATAAGAACTCTGGAGCTTAATAAGCAAAGAAAGATTAGTGAAAGTCAGGAATACAAACGAGAGACAGACGCTTCTTCAAAGTCTTGCATTTTCAATTTCATAAAAAGCGAATGATGCAGCAAATCAAGCTGACAATATCTTTACTAGTATGTATATACAATAGTAGAAGTCTAAGAAGTGATTTGAAGATCATGGTACAGAGCGAGATGTGCAGATAGTAATGTAACGTTAATTGTATATTGTGTCTTTAGGCAGTTAATAAAGTATACTCATTAGTAAGCATGCTATAAATATGTGCGTGGTGGACCGGTTGTTGTCAGAGGTGACCTTCGTCAGAGGGGGGGGCCACACTATTACCACAGCACCGGGCCCGCACTAGCCTTAATACGGCCCTGTAAAGCATGTTCATAACGGTACATAAATAGGCCAATTTGTAATGTTCGAATCTGCTCTAGTTTAAGTAGCTTCAAGTCAGTAAATAGTGGTCCAGAATGAACGCACCTTGGAACTCCCATAATGATACGAACTGCACGTTTTTGCAATAGAATTAATCTCCGTAGTCTAGAGTCATAATTGGATGCCCATACCATATTGCAATAAGTAAGATAGGGGTAAACCAACGAGTAATATAATTTTAGGCGTATGCAGGAGGGCAACAAGTATGCAGTTCGAGTTAGAATACCAATGTTTTTAGCAATTTTGTCAGAAATAGTTTTTATATGTTCTTTCCAGGTCAAATGTTGGTCCACATGAACACCTAAAAATTTAGTAGTATGTATGTATGTATGTATGTATGTATATATTTATGTATGTATGTATGCATGTATGTATGTACATGTATGTATGTATGTATGTATGTATGTGTATTTTTCTGCCTGTTTGTCAGTCTGTTTGTTTGTCTTTCATCCGTCCCAGTTTCATTATTTGTTTAGTCTTTGCTTGCTTTTTGCTTCTTTGTCTTTTCCTTTCTTTCTTTTCTGTATGTACGTGTATATGTTAATTTTTCGTCTGTTTGTCTTCTCTGCCCTTCTTTGTTTCTTTCCTTCCTTCTGTAGTTCATTATTTCGTTTTTCTTTCTTTATGACGTCTTCTTTCTGTATGTGGCTATGTATACATGTGTGCATGCAAGCATGTATGCATGTATTTGGTGTTGGCGAATATTTCTATGGCATCTTAAAGATCTGCAATAGAGAGCAACTAGACATATGTATTGTATTGTATTGTATTGTATTTTCGTTTATTCAAAACTGGCTGTCATAACGCAGCCAACGACAAAAGTGCGTAACTTATGGTTATAAGTAAAGAGCCTTGACAAGTTATAGGATATGGATATTGTTCATATCTGTCCAGGATAATGTATTGTTAATGTTTTGGATTCTTATACACTATGGGATGTGAGACCACACAGGGCAGCTAGTAAGTGTTTTTGTGCAGCATGCGCGGTAGAAAGTTCTTGCTGTCCTTTGCTGGAATGACGAAAGGGTGGGGCCTAGGCCGGAGGTCATATCGACTTATCGGTCGCTCCTGGCACATTCGACGTAAGACATGCCCGGGATCATGTTGAAAGTGTTCTTGAACTGTTTCATGTGGAAAACTTTGGAATTCACATGAAGGATTAATATGCGACAAAGTGGAACATTTATGAAGCTGCCTGCCATTTAGAACTTCCATTGTGAAGGATTCTGTTAAAGAGCTATCTTGTCATTTTAGATGTGGCACCCGAAATGATTGTAAGAGCGGAGTGGGTTGGCTGTCGTATGATGTCGGTCAATGTCCGCGTTTAGTGAAGGTTGTTCCGTTGCACGCCCAGAAACAACTGGCAGCGACATCGATGGTAGGCAGTTTCCTTGATATGGTTTTAGGAATATGTCGTAGTATTACTTTATTTTACTTTAATTTATCCTTTATTTTATTGTAACTCCCACGAACTCTTCACAACAAGTACACTTATAATACCAATTTTGTTAAAACGCACGATATTTCTGTATAGAAACAGAGCTGTTGTGGGACCTTTCACGACTGTATAAAAAGTAAACAGCTATGTCTTAATTACGTGCCTTCGTATATGCTGTTGTGTTCAGAAGCATGACCCTGTGTTGAAGGATAATTTGGCAGAATCGCAAGCACGACCACCTTAATCCAGCAACAGAATATACCTGCCTTATAATAGCCTACCAAACGTGCGTTCATTTACTAAACTCAGAGTGTTGGCGGACTGAGTTTGACCAAGGTGCCATGCAATTAAGCAACAGTCAATTAAATAGCCTACTAACTTTGCTTTGCACTGCTTAACATCACTGTACCGAGAGAGTGAGATGATCTGTGCGGGAAAAGATGAAAAACTGTAATTGCAATTGTAATTTAACATGGATGGCAATATTAAATATTCTGCTACAGTTTGCTTTATAAACGCAAGTCTGCTCTGCAGCATTCGCTAACATAGAATCTTTTAGGGCTCTATATTTAATGTCTGTTTATCTAACTAACTAACTTAGTGGGAGTTTAGTAAAGACTATGAAAGGCGTGAAAACGGTGAAAGTCTTTGTAACTAGAATCCAACAGCACTTTAAATAGAGTAAGAAATTGCACCAGGTCATTTCTACGGCTTTCCAATTTCCATTTCCTATTCTGTTTCATTGTTTTGTCACCGCCGCTTATCTTCCTGTGCTTTTTCTGAAGCTTTAATCACACCTAGTGTTCCTGCACTTGACGTTTTGTCTTTGACGCCTGCACTTGCTGCGATAAGACCGCCTTGTCTCGGATGAGCGATTGGTCCCTCTGGCTCGAACCGCCACGTGGCCGATGAAATATGGCGCGAAAACAAGCCACCCGCTACTCACTGCTGCTGCTGTCCGCCGTTTTTATTAGTGCTGTGCACAGCAGCTATGGACAGGCAGCTGTAGCACTTGGTAGCAATCGTAGGCAGCAGGTGGAAGACATAAATAAACAGCATTCATACTTTATTAGAAAAAATTTATATGGGTTTTCCGCGAATCGATCTTTGATACATTAATGAAAAACACTAATTGCTGTTTTCTCGTCAGAGGCGAAATTGACATTAGCCAAACTGATCCAGGATTTGGCAAAATTTAGCCTTTTTTACCAACCATCGACTAATGCTTTGTATGATCACTCCTGCAACGTTACGGAAGCTTTTAGATTATATCTGATTGGATCAGTGGGATTTCAGAAGTGCACAAATTGGGAGATACATGCGCATGGCCAATGGCCATCGTAACTTCGCCGATTTTACCTTGATGGGGATTTGTAAGCAGGGAAATTAAATTAGTTTCAGAGCCCGGACACATGGAATAACTTATCCAACTTATGCGTTATGACAGCCAATTTTGAATAAACGAAAATACAATACAATAAAGCATTCGCTTACGTGTATCTAGTTCTCTCCAGAGGTGCAAAAAACCAAACTTTTTTGAAAATGTAAAGTTGTTTTTTTGGTTTTTTGGTTTTATTTGGTTTTTTGGTTTTTTGGTTTTTTGTTTTGGAAATTTTCCTATTTCGGATCATAAAACTCATAAAAATGGCATAGTACCGTTCAAATTAATCAGATGCATATTTATAATGAAATTAAATAGACCAGTAGAACCGTAGAATGTCATAAACGAAGTTAAAAAAGACCATACAACAATTATTGCCCAGAGACTTGAAGAGACGACATTTTTGGCATTTATAATTTTTTAAAAAAAACCAAAAACCAAAATTTCCAGATTTTTGTTTTTTTGGTTTTAAAAACAAAACCAAAAACCAAAAGCCAAGCCTTTAACAGCCCTGGTTCTCTCGCATATTTCAAGCAGTTAGTTCATGCACACTCGCTGTCTTGTACTGATTAGGCCCTAATCGATGTACAGTATACAGGTCTGCTCCTGTGGCTACTGGTATGTAGCTTTCGTTTCTGTTCCTTTTTCTGTTATTTTTTTAATTGAGTATGCTTGAATATGTATCTTGTTAAAAATTATGTTTAAAATGTTTTAAAATGTGCTAATACTAATACTTAAGCCTACGTTCCCTGGTGATCTTCCACCCATCATCTTGACATAGTTTCTCTTCTCAGTAACCAGGCCCCGGTCCAGCGGGATTCGTCCCTTTCGGTGTGGTCGTTGCTCCCAACTGCCATACAATTGATCGATGAGGGTGTACTTCTGTTTGTTTTGCGTTTTCTTTTTCATTCATTGTATGTATTACTAAGATGCTTAAAGATGGAAATGTACATCTCGGAACAATAAACTACTACTACTGCTGCTACTGCTGCTGCTGCTGCTACTACTACTCTTATTTTTGATTCCCATATTTTTATTATCTGTCTTTAGTTTCTCTTTCCCAGTTCCTTTTACCTTTCTTAATTTCCTAGGTACATCAAGATCTTTTTTTATATCACAAGCTTACAATAGTTAGTTTAGGGTCAAATCAAGAGCAAATAGAAATGAGAATGTCATGCAGCCACGTATTCATCCTTGAATCTGACAAAATAAAGAAAACAGACTGTATAATCTAATGGCCTTGATAGCACCGCTTTCATGAAGCACAAGACATGAATCGATGGTGAAGCTTTAATGTGAGCCTAAATGAACGTTCAAGTTAATTTTATATATTAAATTAAAATGTTTACACAAGTTTTGATAGTCAGTCATTTTAGGGATTTCAACCTAACTTTCTTTGTCATTCTAGGTTATTTTAACAGTTCAGAACTTGCCTACGTCGTCTTCAGGGTACCAGTGTGTATTTACGGGCCATGGTGTCACTCGGTCGACTCCGGTCATTTCCGTAGACAGCTTGGACGGAGGAATCTCGGCTCTCAAGTGCGAGACTCCCATTTCAAACCTTCTGCCGCCATTTCCGACCGGAAAAGGTATTTTATCAAACCTCATCACCAATCTGTGTTTCACTGCAGTGTACGTTTAGTTACATTATTACACAGATAATTACATTTAAAAACATTACACAATCACTTGCAACATACTACATTACTGGCAAATACATCATTAGTCATATTGCGACACAACACTTAGTTAATTACACCAATGTACAATACATCATCTGTTTCAACAATGTACTTACATGTATCCACCGTCTGCACTTGGCTTATGGCTTAATCCGCTGATTTCAACAGGGCTTCCTCAACGGATTAGGATTTCTGGATAAGGTTTCACTCTGAAACGACTGTTGACTGATGCCTTGCGCACTGAGATAACGGCGCTAAGCGCTATACAAGTTATTAGATTGAATTGCCCAAGCAGTTATATTAAAAACAAATACACCGTTACATACTTTGCTGATGAGACGGCGAGGGAGAGGACTGGCCACTTACCCTCTTATGCAGAGGTTAAGAAATGAAAGTCGATAACACCACATACCATGGCTGCCTCTGAGGCTAGCTCAAGGGACTGCTCTTCTCCTCTTCACTTCTTCTTATTATATATTAATCATCTTCACGTCACCAATTAAAGGGGGCCGCTTTGAGTCGGGGCAGGGGAGGTGAAGGTATGCTTTAGCCCCCCATGAACTAAAACCAAACTCCACCCATGCCTACGAGAACTATAATAATTCAACCTTGCATTGCTTTATCGCTCATTGATCAGTCCATCATGGTAGAACTGGAGAAGGATTTCTCTATCTTGCACGCATAACGCTGCTGTAGTGCAGCTTCACCCACAATTTACCTGTTTAAACTGCAATGTCCTTAGGACGAACACCGATCCAAATGTTTCGCAGGTATTTGCCTGTTCGTGACATGTAGGCCTACAAGTTGGGTTAGCTTGATTCATGACATGTAGGCCTACAAGTTGGGTTAGCTTGATCCAAAATTCCGAAACAGTTAAGAGAACAATGTTATTAACGAAGAAATTACAGTGTTTGATTTCAGATTCATGATTATTTAAAAGTTATTGAGAGATGATGTGTTAGCAGCTTGTCTCTATTAGGATCGACTGCTGTATTGAACATTCTCTGCAACGTTAATAAATGTTTTGTGGCAGTATGAATTGGTTTCAAAACTGTCATAAGGTCCTTCAGCATAGTTTCATTCAAATCCAGAATGAATCGCTGTAGTCTCTTATCCAGATGCTCAGTCGCAAGTAGTCGCATGATATCTTCAATCATACCCCCGAGCCGCAATTTTTTGGGCTAACGGCTGGCTTGAGAAAATTTACGGCGGCTTTTCGGCTAGCCGTAAAATGGCGTAAGCTACCTTTTTCGGCTAGCCGTAAAAAAAATACGGCTTGAAACATAGTTCGTTCAAAACGTGTATCGACTATAGCCTAGAGTTCCAAAAGGCCAATTAATTAGACATTAGGATATCTGCTACAATGCCATAAAAATGAACAATTAATAGTGGCACACAAAAAGTCATTCGAAACAGTAGAGTTTCAATAAGTCCGAAATTGTACGGTAATCTGCAAAGTTATAACTCTTTGAAACCAGCGGGAAAACTTTACAATCACAACTTTGTGCGTGTTCTAGCTAAATTAGCTGAATATGTTTCCGGCGGCTAGCCGTAATAACATTCTCGGCGGTTTTTCGGCTAAGCCGTAAAATTTCCGGCGAGTAATCGGCTTGGACAAAAATTCGGCGGCTCGGCGGCTATGGCGGCGGCTTGGGGTATATCTTCAATGTTGAAAGCAACTGATTCGGTCGCTGGATATAGATTTTGAATTTCTCTCCCTGTGTAGGCTACAACCTTTTCTGCTCAGCGCTCATGTAATTTCGTTCTCAACCCCCAGTATGTTCTGTTTTCAGCCATCCTCGTTTCGAGGGTCGGCCGCATCATGAACAATATTCCTCCAACGTCTCCTGTCTTCCGTCAGTCTTATCATTTCCTCAATTGTCAATCCCGTCCATTCCTTTATGTTGCCCAACCAGTTTGTTCTCGGTCTTCCTCTTTTCCGGCCTCCCGGCATTGTGCCCTGCATGATGTCTTTCTCCATGCATATTCCCTCTCTTCTCATGATATGTCCGAAATAAATCAGTTTTCTTTCTTTAACCGTCTTCAGCAGACTCCTCTCCACTCCTGCCACCCCCAACACCCATTCATTTGTCCGCATTTCCGTCCAGGATATATTCATGATCAATCTGAGACACTTCATCTCGAATGCCTCTATTCGTCTCTCCTCCTCCCTCCTCAGTGCCCCAGTATAAGAATTGTAAAAAAATAACTGGGAGGGGGGGTTAGACGTTGATTTATGTGCAGTTTGTGTGTGAAATGTAAACTTTACTATGGGATCCTAAGAAGGACTGGGGGGGTTGAACCCCCAATCCCCCTTCAATTCTCACCCTGTCTCAACCTTTCTCAAATTGTTCATCCACCATAGGCTGCCTCTGTGCATGTCTTAGCGGACTGATCTGGTCGACCTGGCTACGGTTTGGTTTTTGGTGTGTCATCGGTTGAAGCCTTGTGCATCAGACACCGGCGCGATAGAAGTTACTAAATACAATTACAATTAATTAAGAATTCCGTCTTGTCGAAACAAATTGTTTCAACGTTGACATTTCTGATTGATTGCTTGTCCGTTTCACACCAGTATATGTTGCACACATTCGGGCAATGCTGATTAACGGTTTCAGATTGTTCTATATCACAAAGCTTTTTCTCAGTGTTGTATGCGGGAGTAGATGCTGTAAAAGTTTTAATTTCAGGTGTACTAGAGTTCCGAGGACAATTTTTCAAACGTGCCTTCAAGCTACTGGTTCCATCTTTAGATTGCCTCTTTTACACTATTATAATAGTCGGCACTTTGTATCGGACAAATTGGCTGAAAACATCGTCTGCACAAAGTTTTACTCGACCCTCGATTCTCGATGTAATCAATACGCGGGTTGTGCATTCTCCAGTACAAGTGGCGCAAGCCTATTATTATTCCCTATCCGTTAAATAGTTTATGCAACTATCCATATTATTGTCTAAGTCAAAGGAATTAAATTTTGGTGGAAAACGTGAAAAAATGCTAACCGCTAAAACTGTAATGGCGGACCAAAACACATCGAACATTCAAACGATTCAATAATGCAGCGCGACATCATTGACACCGAAACTACAGTCCCGCTTAGATTCAAAAAGTTCATTGTTTGATACAGTGGGCACGGGTTGAAACCCCTAACGCGGAAATCATTTCCATGCCTACTGTAACCGCGATGTTACCGCTTTTTCCATTACCCTACGAGTCTTTCTCTACTTACGAGTCTTTTGGCCGATCCGTGGTGTTCCTTCCCAGGAAATGAAATCAGTCACCCGATAATTTCTTTTCCTCCTTGAGAAACGCCACATATGCACAATTCTTCCTTGCTCAGTGATATTCTCAAGTTTTAAAGACTATCAAATGGCATCCAAACATCATTGCAGTTGCAACTCATGCTCCACGATATCTGACGCCCACATTGCATTAATCCGACGCTTTTCAATACGTTTTAAAAGATTTTATTTACAGACAGCACCGAGTTTTTGTAGGTCGAATATTTTGATACTTGAAAAAGCTGAGAAAAGGCTTCGTCAATCTTAAACCCTGTCCCCATTATCTCTCTCTTCAGTAAATTGAAACAACCGAAATGT
>JACEVL010003022.1:0-16503 GCA_020284085.1 Aporrectodea caliginosa
TAAATTTGGTGTTAATCCCCTTTTTTTTGTGTTTTTTTAAAGGTTTTTAAAAAAAAAAAAAAAAGGTTTTTTTTCGGGGGAATTTTTAAATTGCATGTGCTGGAATGCGGTTTCCTTGGTCGGTATTCTCTCCCTGCTGTTCTCTTCCTCCAAGTAGCAGCAGCGGACGCCATTCTTCCTCTATTCTTCCGTCATCCCCTTTTCCATCTTCCTCTGCCGCCTTCTTTCTTCCTCTTTTGCATTCTGCTACCATCAACGCCTGAATTCATCGCGGGCATTATCCCAGCACCCCCTACCTCCTCTTCCTCCTCCTCCTCCTCTCATAGTCCCCATAATCCTCTTGCCTCTCTCTCTCTCTTCTCTTCTTTCATCTCAACCGCGTCTAATTTTCCTCTGCCTCTAAATACGCTTGTCTTCTGTTTATCTTCTTTTATCTAATCCACGTCTATAAATCCTCCTCTTCCTCCTAATCCTCTTTCCTCTCCTCATTCCGATTTTTTTTATCTTTAATCCTCCTTTGTCTTACGTTCTTCTTCTTCTTAATCCTCTTGCCTGTCCTCATTCTCTTATTTTTCAGGAGTTCTGAGACGGGCACTCCCACCACAACCCTCTCCCCGTTGCAACTACGAATTCGAATGCTTCTTTACCAAAGTTGAGGCTGTGTATAAGATAGAGCAAATGTGAAATGGCAAAGTTTTGGGGAATAATTTATATTTGGTTAATATCCAGTCAGCAGTGTTTCTTCTCGTCTATTCCTCTCATAATCTTGCTTCTGCTGTTCCTGTACTTCCTTTTCCTGCATATACCCTAGGTCGTCCATTAACTAAGCTTATGTCAACAAATTTTAGACAGTTTTAACCCCTCCCTCCGCCTTGTCAACGTTACTGTCAAACATTCAAGGACCCATGATAAAATTATGTCAATAATCCCAGCACCCCTCCCCCCATAAAAACACATAGGCCTAATAGCTAAGTAGGCTACGTGTAGAAAGAATGTCAGATATTTTTTACATTCAAAAATACAATCTAGAATTTCAAAATATATAAGTTTAATTATTACCTGGTTTTTAGCAGTATTAAATATTACGAACTTTACACATTTTTATTATTAAACTTTTAATTAGGCCTAATTATAAACTTTGTTTTAGTTTCATGCACATCACCGTTACTATACAGAGGATTTCACCACCGAAGGTTAATAACAGCTTTATATTGAACTCTGAGTTATTTACAATTTCTTTGACTGAGCGATAATAAGCGCATTTCAAAACAATACCTTAGTTTATCTTGTAATTAAACTAACCGATAAGGAGTCTGAGTTCACTTGCAGCTGTGCAGAAACAGTTTAGATGACAAACTGCTTTTCAAACTGAGAATGATTTTGACTCTGGCTTTAATACGACTATACGAGATAACGAATTGGCTGGTGAAATCCGCCTTTAATATGCTATGCCATAAATTATTGGCAGACGAGGTTTAGGCCCCATGGAGCATTGCGCCACGAAATTTCGGATTCAGGTGCGAACTCAAATGCATTTAGCCGTATTATTATTTAATGTTTAAGCTACCATTCTGAAGGGTCTGTGTTGATTCATTGCAAAAAAATTGTTGACGTCAATTTGTATTGAACACCCCTCCCCTTGTCAACAATAATTATTGTCAAACTTTTCCAAACCCTCCCTTCCTCAATTTGTTGTCATAATTAATGGATGAGTCATGACCCCTTACCAAAAATATGGATTTTAAGTGGTTCAAAGACATTGCAATCTGTCTTAGAACTACTGCAACCTGGAATGCTTAATACTCTAACTAACCAAGTTGTGTTTAAAAGCTAATTAAGTGTCTACCAAGACAGTACTATAATCTAAACCATTCCGCAAGACTACGGCCCTTGCATTGAAGAGTTTCTGCCCTAGTACTCCTTTTGGTTGACTTCTAGTCATGGGCGTCCGCAGGCATTTTTGTGGGGGGGAAGCTCTTGCGGACTTCACTTAGTACAGAGGCCTATGCCGCCTATCAATCACAGTTGAATAAGCTGGCCTTATAATGCGGCTTTGGGTGGCACTTAGAAATTTCGGTCATTTTCATTTACTTGCTTCTTTTGACTCCATTTCCTGCTTCTACTATTTGCTATGCTAGTCCTACTTCATTTTTACTGCTCCACTTCCTCCTATTTCCATTCCTCCTCCTCCTCCTCCCTTTCATGCCTCTCGTATTCCTTCTTCTTCTCTTCCCATTACAATTCCTATATAATCTTCTTCATGCTTCTATTCCTTATTCTGCATTTCCTGATTCTATACATTCGCCCATTCTTACTTCTATATCTCTTTCCCTTACATCTACACCTTCTCATATTGCAACTCCTACTTCGTCTATTCCTACTACTACTATTCTTATTCTCCCACTCCTACTATTCCTACTTCTAATCCTACTTTTCATGCTTCGCCTATTCCTACTTCTGCACATTCTCCTCTTCCCAATTATCCTCTTTATACACCTACTTCTATTCCTATTTATCCTATTCCTACTACTACATCTTTTCCACCACTTCCCACTTCTCTGTGACCAACATCTACTCCATCTTCTCTTCTTCTTACAACTGCTACACCTACTCCTCCTCTTCCCACTTTATTCTCTCCACGTTTATAATACTCCCTGTCCCTGTTCTCTTTCAACATCCTTCTGCACGCGTCTCCTGTGACAATGACTCTCGTCTCATCTAACTTCGAGCACACCACAAAAGCATAAATTGATGGTGGCTTCCAGAGAAATCGTGACCGAAGTCATAATCCATTAGAGAAGCCGGGTCGTGACTTCGCTGACGATATCAGAACCCATTCCGCACCTGCCTCTCATTTCTTCAACGCAGCCTCTTACGCCGACCTCGATGATTTACGGGCGGGTCACTGGCTCACGTACGCTCGCGCAACACGGAAATCCCGGCAGCGATCCATCAGACCCGCGCTGCGTCGACCACTTCTGCGCTGGACGGCGGCGGCCTTCGAGTGAGTTACTGGCCGCATAGTTCTCTATGACGGGCTCAGCCATAATCTCTGTCGATGGAGAAGTAGCAGCGGAAAATCTCGAACTGCGCACTCTGCAAGAAAATATTATGACCTGCGAGTCAATTAAGCGAATCTAACAAATAGCTTCGATGACGCCTGCACTTTATGCATGTATCTATGTATGTATGTATGTATGTATGTATGTATGTGTGCATGCATGTATGTGTTATGTATGTATGTATGTATGTATGTGTGCGTATATATGTATGCATGTAGTGATCATGCACTGCCTTGTCGTGGTACGTATGAAACGCGTAAAATAAATGTACGGCGCAACGTCCACATTAACCCAGAAAGACAGTCACTTCCACAGACAAGCCCCGCCATGGCCGCCAACCTTAACCTTAAGCACTAGCGAAATGACTACATGTATGCATTTCTCAGATGACGAGGCAACAAACACAAAATATAACAGACAGTAATGTTGGAACTGATACATGAACAAACAAATTAGCAGTTTGCTAACGGCTTCTATGGGACTGTGGCCATAGATGAACAAGCATGAGAAAATCAAGAGGTAAGGCAAGAGATGTTATGCCATAAACCTGTAGGCTAGTCGAAACCATAAGTTAACCTCATTGCCTTAGTTTTCAGCATTTTGCCCTCTGACACATTCAGGAATACAAGTTATACAATGATACCGTTGTACAGTGTTCCACGACTTTGTCTTTAACTTACTTATATCCCAGTCTGCTTTCTCTATCCATCATCCAGTCCAACAGAACAGTTCTTGGTCTTCCTGTGGTTTTCTTTTCTTCAGTTCTTCCTTCAAGCATTGTCTTCAGGAGTTAATTATTCTGAAGCATGTGACTAATACAGTTCAACGGTCTTTTCACTATTCTAATTATTAGGAGTGTTGTCTTTTCCTGCACCAACCACAGCACATTCTCATTTGCCATAATTATGATCTCTCTAACCGATTTTAGTTAGTCTCTTCCACAGTCTCATTTCAAACTAATCCCTACAGTAGAGGAAAGAGGAAATTCTAAACTGATATAATAATATTTTTATTTCGTTATAAAGACCAGTAACTTTGAATCTGATGGGTGTTTACGGACAGTAGCGTACTAGGTGTATTTCAATTAATTAGTTTAAGAATGTGTCTTCCTGAGAATTTTCACAAAAGTGATCATAACAATGTTCTGAAAAATTCTTTTCAATTTCAAACATTTCATCACACATTCCACAGCCATAAGGTCTCAAAATAAAATTACTTATATCAGCATTAGTTGTTGAATGATCTGCAGAAAGTTGTTTTTCATCTGGATTTGGTTTCTTATTCTGCTTAGATGAAACTTCTTTCATGGGTTCTACAATTGGCATCCTTGAAAAATCATTGTGGCATCTTTCAGTCATTCTCCACACATCATTTTTTTTCAGGGGGGTGTTACTTTTGTGACGAAGTGTGACGAGGGGGAGAGGGGGTTAAAAATCGGCTAAAATGTGTGGCGTCATTTATGGACGGCCCCTATATCGCCCATAAATAAAGCCAGCATTGACAAGGTCACCCACGTGTTCAACTTCAAGATTGAAATTTACGTACAGCAGGTCCGTGATCACGAACTGCCCTGTCCACTTGCGCATGAATCATGTAACATAAATGTACGGCGATCTTTCTACATTAACTCAAAAATTTCCCCGACCTTCGGAGCTAGTGAAATGACTATGGATTTCTCAGGTAACTAGGCAACAAACAAAATATAACAGAGAGCAAAGTTGAAATGATATACGAATAAACAAACTAGTAATCTGTTAAAGGCTTCTGTAGGACTGTAGCCTACGCGTAGATGAACAAGCATGAGAAAATGAACAGACACCCATCTAAGGCAACGGATCGTACGCCATATGGTGGTAACCATAACAAGTTAACCTTATTTTCTTAGTTTTCAGTGTTTTCCCTCTGAAAAATTCAGGAATCCAGTGATACCTTTGTAGTGGTCCATACCTCGTACTTAACTTATTTATATCCCAGTCTGCTTCCGATATCCATCATCCTGTCCAGCAGAACAGTTCTTGGTCTTTCCTGTGTGTTTCTTTCCTTTAGTTCTTCCTTCAAACATTGTCTTTATTTGTAATTACTAATGTCTTTTCCTGCAACAGCCACAGCAAATTCTCATTTGCTATAAGATCTCTCTAACCGATTTTAGCTAGTCTCCTCCACAGTCTTATTTCAAACTAATCCAATACAGCAAATGAAAAGAGGAAATTCTGAACTGATATAATATTATCTATACATGTTTATGAAAGTCAGTAAATCTGAATCCGAGGCATGTTTAAGGAAACTAGCTTACAAGGTGTATTTCAATGAGTTTAAGAAATGTATCTTCCTCGGGATTTTCACAGAAGTGATCATAACAATGTTCTGAAAAATTCTTTTCAATTTCAAACATTTCATCACACATTCCACAGCCATAAGGTCTCAAAATCAAATGACTTATGTCAGCATTAGTTGTTGAATGATCAGCAGAAAGTTGTTTTTCATTTGGATTTGATTTCATATTCTGCTTAGCTGAAAGTTCTTGCATGGCTTCTACAGTTTGCATCCCTGAAACATCATTGTCGCATCTCTCAGTCATACTCCACACAGTGCTTTGACAACATTTACTTCGGTCCAAGTTTTCATCACTGTGTGCCTTTGCATGGTTCTTGAGGCCAGCATTATGCTCAAAAGCTTTCTCACATAAACTGCACTTGTACGGTTTTTCTCCAGTGTGGGTTCTCAAATGCACGTGAAGATAATCAAGGGATGAAAACATTTTCTTGCATGAATTGCATTTGTATGATTGTTCTCCAGCGTGTGCTCTAATATGGATTTTGAGACAATTCTTATATGCAAATGTTTTGTTACATAAAATGCATATGTATGGCTTGTCACCAGTGTGGATTCTTGTATGGTAATCCAAGTGATGTTTCTGCTTAAATGCTTTGTGGCATACATTGCACTTGTATGGCTTTTCTCCAGTGTGGGTCCTTGTGTGGTTCTTGAGATCACATCTCTGCCGAAATGCTTTGTAACACAAATTACACCTGTATGGAGTTTCTCCAGTGTGTGATCTTGTATGGATCCTGAGACTGCTTCTCTGCCCAAATGCTTTGTGACATAAATTGCATATGCATGGCTTTTCACCAGTGTGGACTCTTCTATGGAGTTTAAGACCATATCTTTGCACAAATACCTTTTGACATACATTGCATTCGTATGGCCTTTCACCAGAGTGGGTTCTTGTATGGCAATCCAGATATTGTTTCTGTTTAAATGCTTTGTGGCATAAATTGCAGTTGTATGATTTATCTCCAGTGTGTGTTCTTGTATGAATCTTCAGAGTACTTTTCAATGCAAATGCTCTGTGACATAAACCACACTCATATGGCTTTTCACCAGAGTGTGTTCTGCTATGGTTATCCAAATGTTGTTTCTGCTTAAATGCTTTGTGGCATAAATTGCAGTTGTATGATTTATCTCCAGTGTGTGTTCTTGTATGAATCTTCAGAGTACTTTTCAATGCAAATGCTCTGTGACATAAACCACACTCATATGGCTTTTCACCAGAGTGTGTTCTTCTATGGTTATCCAAATGTTGTTTCTGCTTAAATGCTTTTTGGCATAAATTGCACTCATATGGCTTTTCTCCAGAGTGGGTTCTTGTATGAATCTTCAGAGAACTTCTCCATGCAAATGCTTTATGGCATAAGGCGCACTCATATGGTCTTTCACAAGAGTGTGTTCTTCTGTGGTAGTCCAGATGTTGTTTCTGCTTAAATGCTTTTTGGCATTTATATGGCTTTTCTCCAGTGCGACTTTGCACATGAACTTTGAGGTTGTGATAACCCCCAAATGTTCTGTTGCAAAATTTGCATTTGAGTTGATCTTTCGTCATTGCAGGTTCTTGATGGCAACTTCAGAAAGTAATAAAGTAAACAATTGAATAAAATTAATTAACTGCTTAGATGCACTGGAGTGGGTATAACTTAAAAAATGTTGACTTGGAATTTGTTACAGAGTACCAGAGGAAATAAGAACATTGCTTCTGAACTTTGCAAACATATATAAAGAATTAACAAAGATGCTAAAGATGTTAAAATATTCTTCATAACGGGAGGCTTTATCTACCGTATTGCTTGAGAAAAGGAGAGAGAGACAGCCAGACATACCTAGTTAGACAGAAACAGAGAGATCAAAAGGTAGCGAGTTCTAGATTTCATAGAAGTAACCAGTTTAATTCCCCAGAATGTACTGCATGCAACACTTCTTGAGCAATGTGTGTCTGTGCAACTGGTCCACTACCTTGACCTACACTCTCTAATGACTTCTCTTCAATCTGAGTTTAGGAAATTTCACTCGACGGAATCTCTTATGGTGAGTCTTCTGGCTGATGTATTTCATGCCGTTGATCGTGGCTATGTCACTCTACTTTCCCTCTATGACATCAGTGCCGTTTTCGACACTGTTGATCACACCATCCTTCTTGACCGGCTTTCTCGATCATTTGGGATTAGGCTACTGATTCTGCTCTTCTCTGGTTCCGCTCATTCCTTACTGATCGCTCTGTCTCGGTAGTTTTTGGTCCCACCCGTTCTGCTTGGGCCCCCCCTCTTTTACGGCTTACCTCAGGGCTCGGTTCTTGCTCCCCTTCTGTTTGTCCTTTATTCCTCGGATATGGCTGGGGTCCTTGGTCCACTGGGTGTCCTATCCCACCAATATGCTGATGACATGCAGGCTTACCTTCATCGACCTGCAAACACAGCTGCTGTTATACACACCGTCCTTTTAGTTTGGATTTGGTCCAGAAGCACTCCTGAGTAGATCGTATTTAAGAGGACTACATAAACCTAAAATAAATAATTGTTGACCTAAATGGAAATTTGATTGATGAAATAAATTCTGTTCAATTAGAAGTTGGATTAATGGAAATAACGGTTTCCGTAAATAGAAGCTGTATTGATTAAACTAAATCTTTGCTTCAATAGAAGCTGGATCGATGAAGTTTTTTGCATAAATAGAAGTGGGATTGACGAAAATAATTATTGCCTAAATAGAAGTTGGATTGATGATAATAATTCTTGCTTAAACTGAATTTCGATGGATGAGATATTTTCTTAAATAGAAGCTGTATTGATTACAGTTATCATGGACATTGATAGACTGCTAACTTATCAACGTCAAGTATGGCACTGAAGACATGAAAATAATTTAGCAACGTAAAATACGGGATAACCCTAAAATTACTCGGGTTATCTCGTAGTTTAGGTTGGTAAATTATTTGAATATCTTCAATGCCGTCCTTGACGTTGGTAAGTAAGCAGTCTACCTATGTCCATGATAACTATCATCAATCCCGCTTTCATTTCATTGTGAATTTTTGTCATCAATCCAGCTTCCATTTAATGAAAAAAATTATCCAACTTCTATTTAGCCAACGAAATATTTTTCATCAATGAAACTTTTGTTTAAGCAAAGAACTATTGTCATGGGTCCAGCTTCTACTTAAGGCAACAAATATTTTCATCATTCTAGTTTCTATTGCATCAAAAACTTAGTTTCATCAATCCAGCTTTTATTTACGGTAAAAATTATTTCGATCAATCCAACTTCTATTTAAAGACAGAAATGGTTGCATCAATCCCACTTCGAGTTCGTGAAACAATTTTTTCTTTAATCCAGCTTCCATTTTAATTCGACGATATAGAATAATTTACCAACCTAAACTACGGGTTTACCAATTACTCGTTTCACACTGTTTCTTGCAATCATAGCCTAAGTAGGCTAGGCCTAATTAAAGCCAAGAACAAAGTTTTGGAAAAAATAAAAAGAATCTTCGCTTATGATCGCCATGTTTGTCATGAAACTACCCACCTTCTTGAAGCGCGCATCACGTGACTGGCTAGTTTTAAATTGTGTGGTCCGCCTGGCGGTTAAATAGTTACTTTGAAAGCTAACATGGTTCAATTACACAAATCTGTGGTTACCCTACTTCTTCTATAACGTCGTCGAATTTGCCCCGAAAAGTGGTGGTTACTATTCGTCTTCTCCGGTGTCAACTACTGCAAGATGAATGACGTCACCAGTTTATGCAACACAAAACAACGAGGAACTAAATTTGGGTGCAGGTCTCTATGAACCTTTCGATATATATTATATAAGTATGTCAGAAGATAATAATGAGAGCAGCAGAGGCAGCCACTGCAGCTATAGGCCTAGCAGTGATAGGCCTACTATACTACTACTACTACTACTACTACTACTACTACTACTACTACTACTACTACTACCACTACTACTACTACTACTACTACTACTACTACTACTACTACTACTACTACTACTACTACTACTACTACTACTACTCACTACTATCACTACTACCACTACTCACTACTACTACTACTACTACTCACTACTACTACTACTACTACTACTACTACTACTAGTAGCACTACTACTACTACTACTACTACTACTACTACTACTACTACTACTACTACTACTACTACTCACTACTACTACTACTACTACTCCAAAGCTTGAGGTGGCAGTACTTTACGGTTCAGGGTAATAATCATCTCGTGTGTTTTTCGAACGTCCAGACGCAGATTGTTTGCCGTCGCCCATTGCTCAACAGACAGAAGCTCTTCACTGATGGTGTTTCGCATTGAAGATCCGACCAGAAGGTAGGCTAAGTATCGTCGGCATATTTAGACATGATGTTTTCACGGTTCCTTGGGTGTAGATCCGATCCATTAACATCATAGACAGACGGCCCGAAGCCACTGCCCTGTACAACACTAGCATTGATTCTGGCTACAGATGATAATAGACCACCAAATCTCGTTGAGTGGCGCCGGTCTTTCAAAAATTCCAGCAGCCAATTATAAATGTTGTCGGGCAGATCCAGAGACGAGTGTTTGGTAGCCAACGTTGAAGGCCTGACCATATCAAATGCCTTAGAAGGAATGTATTACTACAAGTAGGCTACTACTATCCGAGAAGGTCCTCACTAGCGGGACCATTGGCCCTTTTGGGTCTTCTGAGTAACCTTGAAAATAGGGTGTAGGCCTACCAGGGACAATTTGCTGGAATTGCTGTTACCAGTTTTGGTTACCGAATAAATAGCCTAAATAACGCCTAAACACGGCTTCTTAGCTAGGATGTTGTACAGTTAGACATCTGTTTTCTAATTGAATTAATTTTCTTCTAATTATCGTTTTCTTTATAGCCTACATAAATTATTTTTGACTTTGTCTGTAAAGCGCTGAGCGTTTGCTTGCGTTTAATAAAGAACATTCTTACTTACTTACTTACTTACTTACTTACTTAAATAGCAACAACGACAGCAGCTGATATCCCGCTTCTGGTGTCCGGACAATTCGGAGCCGGACAATTGGGAGCGGACAGTTGCTCTGCTTGCATTTATATTCAGTTCTCGCAATCCCTCTTATATATGACGCAGCACTCGTGACAAAGCTGGTGCTAGATGCCTAGCTTTAGAGTAGCGCAAGAGAAATTCGGAGTTTATGATTACAATTGCTGTTTATAAATACAGTAGGCTAGACTGTTCATCACGGCTAGAAACTGCTTAAACTGATAAAACCTCCGCTGGCTACTAGCTTTGAGATTTTCGTCCTCTTTTGACAGTATTGGTGTTCGTAGACATATAAACAAAAACATGCTAGTTGTATTGGAATGTTTTAATAAACTATAGGCTAATGTTGCAAAGAATAATTGGGCCTATCGACAGAACATAACGTGTAGGCCTATCAAGATTAGGCTTATGACATGTAATGTAGGCCTATATTGTAAATTAAATTAAGCACTATGTTATAATAATAATAATAATAATAATAATAATAATAATAATAATAATAATAATAATAAGACGATTTCTATAGCGCCGTAGCACAGCCGAGGCCGAAGGAAAGGGCGCTGTACATGAGTTCAAAAATCAATCACAGTCATATGATTGTTTAAACAGATAGGTCTTGAGCTTTGATTTAAATGTCTCCAGAGATTGCGCATTCTTTACATGGTCTGGAAGACTGTTCCATTCAGTAGGTCCTGCGACAGAGAAGGAACATTCGCCGAACCTCGTAGAAGACCGCGGGACCTGTAACAGGTTTTTTGATGAGGATCGTAGCCGACTTCTGTTCCGGTTGTCTGCTACCCGATTGCAGAAGTCTGAGATATATTCGGGCATACAGTCATTCAACGATTTGTAGGCTATCAAGCACAGCTTGTAGGTGATCCGCTGGGGAACACGCAGCCAGTGTAGATTGGCGCGCAGCAGGTCTGTGACATGATCGAATGGTGTCCGGCCGTATATGACACGTGCGGCAGAGTTAAGCACGGATTGTATCCGGCTTAGCTGACAAGTCGGCAGACCCGCCAGTAGGCTGTTGCAGTAGTCAACCCTGGAGACAATGAAGCTGTTGACCAATATGACGGCGGTTGAGGTTGGAATGAATCTGCGGATGGTTATGTCGATTTGCTTTCCTAAAATATTTTGTATTCCGCAACACCTGCGTCTATTGAGTGTGAGTTTAGCTGTAGTGTGCTCTTCATGAGACCTAGCCGACTTGGGGACAAAAACTATAACTATAAATATCGTAAGCAACTGATTTGAATTTTGGAAATATGTAGGAACCTAACACTACAATTGAGAATTGCGTCCATGGCCTTGAGGCTTAGGTCTTGGTCTTGGACAATGCGGTCTTTGTCTCGGTCTTGGACCACGTGGTCTTGGTGTCGGTCTTGGTCTTGGACCACGCGGTCTTGGTCTCGGTCTTGGTCTTGGACCACGCGGTCTTGATCTTGGACTTAGTCTTGGAATTTTGGTCTCGTGCACAACACTGCTAAGATCAATTAAACTAACTGGTCAAGAAATTTTGTAAGCACACTTACATGTAAATGCATAATTTTAATGAGCGTAGTTTGCTTGTGACTAAATTGATAGAATTCCACAACTGCGGACCTTTTATTCTAAGAGATAGATATTTTGCCTTTATCCTGCCGACCACCAATCAATAGTTTTGTTCAGATGTTATATTTTAATAATCAATGTAAAGTATGGGTTAAATAAAGTTGGGAGTGTGCCCATAATGGCGCAAATATATAAAAATTGCGATTTGGAGTTTATTAATGTAATAAATTGTTAAGAGTCTTAGGTAGCCTACTTAAATAGATGACAACTCTCTGCCAAGTGAAGAATATGGGCTTTAATATATTCTGATACCCACCTGCTCAAACCACTGTGCAATTATTCAGATAAGGCAATAGGAGAGTAGTATAATTATAGTAACTATTAACTAAATAGAGCGTTCTGCTAAGTACCCCTTGATTTTGTGAATAATCCTTACAATTTTATGGACTTTATTCTTTACATGCTCAACATGCTGCTTCCATGCAAGGTTCTCATCGACAATAACCCCCAGAAATTTGACTTTAGCGACCCTCCACAACTGGACTTTATCAACAGTTAACGTAGGGTCAACAGAATCCGATATTCGTGTCTTCTGACTTTTAAATAAAACATAGTTTGATTTTTTTATGTTTAGCGACAACATAATTATTCACTCGCAACCAACATGATATAGTTCATATAGCTCCGAATTTATTATTTGAAAAAGTGCATTATAGTTTTTGCCAAGTGAAAAAGCCGAGATATCATCCGCAAAATAGGTGAGCAGTTTGTGATGTCATTAATATAGACTAGATATAATAGAGGTCCCAAGTTTGAACTTTGGGGACTGCACAAAGTATGGGCGCCAGGCAAGAAAGAACCTCTGCATAATGTGCACTTTATTACGCCCGAAGGCAGGAAGAAACAAATCAACGTTACAACATACATGCGTAATGCTGTATAAGCATAAAATCAAACGCACAGGCTGGAAAAATGTTCGTAAACATCACTTATGCAACTAGGTTTACCATTCCAGATGCCGGCGAGTTCCGAATGACAAAGAAAATGCTCACCAAAAATTATCTTTGAAAAAATTGGATGGCCAGTGAACTAGTCGCCAACAGAACATCATGCGGCGTTTCTTAATAATGTGATGCAAGTCTAATCTGCCAACACCGCAGATGAAGTGTTTTACAGATTCCCATTTATTAAAGCCAAATAACCTTCTATAAACAGAGTTCCATCATGAATTCAGTTCATAATAGCCCTGCTGATATCTATCCTTGAAGTAGGACCTAAACCAGTCCAGAGCTATCCCACAGATACCATAATGGTGTAAATTAAGCAAATAAGATGTCATGATTTAAAAGTGTCGAATACTTTCGACAAGTCGAGGAATACACCCAGTGTACGACTACGTTAATCCATAGCTTCAGTGATTTTATCTAGGACTTCTATTATTGCAAGGTGTGTGGAGTGGTCCTTTCTAAAGCCAAATTGTTTTTCATACAATATTTTAGTAACTGACAGAAAGTAATATGTTCGCTTAGGCCTATACATAGCTTAAATTAGCTTTCTCTTGTATTTGAGAGAAGCAGGATAATTTAGAAGTTGGGCGATAATTCTTTACCTCAAGACAGTCCAACGTCTCATGGTGAAGATAATGACAATTTTCATGTTAAGAGGAACAAAACCAGTTTTTCATGATTGAATAACCAAATGGGTAAATGGTAATTATATGCAATTAGCATAAATTTTATGATATCAACGGAGAAGTCAAGTGTTCCACTGGCCTTAGTATTTTTTAGACTGGCTAGGATGGCCTGAATTTCAGTCTCAAAACTAGGGTCTAAAAATGGAATTGTTATTCGTTTCTTAGGATAGTTACAATAAGAAGTAGAGGAAGAAGAAATTTTCCTCACTCATATTTGTCCTAAAGTTGCAAAATAGCCATTAAATGTGTTAACAATTATTGTACTGTCATCTACCAGTTTATCATTGATTCGTACCTAGGTCCTCATTCTCTTAAGTCCTTTTGATTGTTCTAATGGGCTTCTAATCTTGAGATGTAGTATTGCCTTTGGCATTTAGGCAGGATATTTTGTCAGTTTGTTTTATAGGTGCCGTATCTTTTTTATGATTACATTGATCCATTTTTATACAATTTGTATTTCTTCTTGCAGGACTTTAATGAAGATGTGGAGAGCCAGGGATTAGTTTTAAGCCCTCTTGGTTTACTCTGCTTTAATGGGAAACTAGAATTGTACGTTTAATTAAGTTTACCATGTAATATGATCGAGATATCATCAGGGTTTCCGAGGTTAAGAACATTTTCCCAAGTTTCATTTTCAATCAGTGCATGAAAGTCATTAATTGCCTGCTCATGTCTTGGCCGAAGCAATACATAGGCTATATAGATTTTGGCTTGGTAACAGGTCCAATTTTCAATCAAGGATAACAAGAATTGGTAAATCCTCGCTTATATCGGCATATAATATTCCAGGGTATTCATTAGATTTTAATATGTTGGAAATATATGTTGTCAATCAAAGTGGAGGAGCGGCCTGTGAGTCTAGTGCGAAAACATATTATTTAAAACCTCATTCGTAACGTTATGAGATTTCCGGATGAGTACATTCAATCAATTAATCAATCAAAAGAAACTTGATATAGCGCCCCTTCCAGATATCTACTCAGAGGCGCTTCCTGCTCAACCAGAATAACTTTCAGATAGGCATAAAATGCAGTTGAAGAGTTCCTAGGTGGGAGACGGAGCTCTAGATGAAGCCATTCCAGATTCTCGGGCCCACGACCGAGAAGGCCCGATGCTGCATTATATAAGTGCGTGAAAATGGGACAATCAGGTCACAGCTGGCTGCAGAGCGAAGGGGTCGGCGGCCTCTATTGACAGAAATATGGCGACAGAACTCATGCAGATAATCAGGCACAGTAACAACGAGGCTACGCCAAACGAAGGCAGAGACCATAAATGAGATGCGTTGGGGTAGGCCTATTGGAAATCAGTGCAGGACATCCCGCATAATTGTATGACTAAAGTCCCCACAAATATAACAGGGTTTCTTTATACTAGCCAATGAGCTCGTTAAGGTCACTATATCGTGGTTAAGTTTAGTGATGTCCGAATTTAGTGGTCCATGAAATGGATCCAACCAGTAGGTCTATAGTAGAATTCGTAGGCATGGAGATACTGACAATGGGCAGATCACTCTACTTATATGCCACTCCTAAACATGCAAGAAAAATTACACAAGCTATTGAAATGTTATGAATATTCCATTGCCATTCTTTTAGATTTATGAAAAGCCTTTGATACTGTTGACCATAAGATTCTCTTAAGCAAATTGGAGATTTTTGCTATAATGGTTTACTAGTTATCTTAGCCAGCGGCAGCAACAGGTAAACTGAAATGGTAAGGTATACCTACCTTTAAATTTATCAAATAATCTTTGATAAATTATGGAGTCCCTCAAGGATCTATACTTGGACGCCTGCTGTTTTTAATCTATATCAATGACCTTCCGAATGTCTCATCCAAATTTCATATTGTCTTCTTTGCTGACGATACAAATGTATTTACTTCTCATAAATCACTTGACACTTTAATCCACATAGTAAATTGCAAGTTGAACAGATTATCAAAAATGGATTAGGGCCAATAGATTATCTTCATTATCATATATTCGTTTATTAAGTTAACAACAGGCAAAACGCTGTAGGTTTACCAAACAAAAAATTGGATGGTTTGAAATAATAGCTTAGTAAGAGTTTAGGAGATAAATTTACAAGGTATGAAATATTTTGAGTCGTTATCAGAAAGGTTGAAGTTATGAGGTCTGTCCCTGAACAAATAGAGGGGGGGTTAAAATGTTGGTTGGGGAAAAGGCATCTGAGTGAATGGTTCTCATTAAACAGGACTGCTTTGAATAGAGAAGTGTGTGCATCATTTAAAAGAACTTTCGTAGAGGGGGAATTTGAGTGAATAAATCTAGAGCGTTTTAGTCTGTTCATCAGGCGCGCAAGGCGCCAGGCCCCACCAGATAGAGACTGCTCATTCCTGATGTATTTATAGGCCATACGCTCTCTAAGTTTAAGATAATGAACACGTTAATTATCACAATTTAAAGATTTTTATTAGACTATACATAAAGCCGAATGCCTTCGTCTTTGTTCCAGCACATTAACAGCACATTAATAACGTGTATAAATGCTACACATATTATTTATACTATAAATTTAAATAAACAGTAAGTTTCAATTTCAATTGTTCAAATCAGACTTGCAAATTTCCTACATATGCGAAACGAATAACAACATATATTATGATAGACAACGCACACTTTCAATATCAAAATGGTCTACTTCCTTTTATAACTAAAAGTACAACTTGCAATTTATAAATGCTCTTGTTAATATTACAATGAGTGCATTTTGCAATGTTTTCCACACAACTATTCTGCATCACTTAGATTTAACTATTTTTGAATACAACCACCACGCAGAATTCATAAGAAAATAATTCACATT